>JBBBDQ010000477.1:910000-1342500 GCA_037127315.1 Ascarosepion bandense
TCTGATGAGAAATATACAACTGTTTAGCCACCAGACTAGCTGTTTTACCATAAAATCATGTTGTGAAATCCCATAAGTAATTTATTAGCATATCTTATATGATGTTGGTTGTGATATTTGATAAGTTTGAACAAAGTAAACATCCTTTTTTTTTTTGCATAATAACAAAAATTGTTTCTTCCTTTTAATCAAAATATAGCATTAGAAACCACCAAGGAAGAAGATTAAATTTTTTATCTTGGCTCACAAATCCACTTCATAGCAGGTAAAAGACAAAAAAAAAAGAACAAAAAATACATTATTTACATTGTTTGGACTATTGTCCTCATCTTTATTGCCATGTTTACAATGTTTTGGCCTTCTTCAGGTGCTAGGAATTTTGAACAGGACCCTTTACTTTGAACATTCTCATTCTATGTGCGATGCCACTTCCAGTTGCCTTATAGTTATTTCTCTTTCACTTAACTCTCTAAATTATTTGTTCACTGCTGTACCCTAGTAATGAACTCACAACTCTTTGCGTCAGTTCACTGGAACAAACCAATGCCTACATCCACTGGGCCATGTGTCCTTGAGGGATTGAAATAAAGGGTTCAATTCAAAATTCCTAGCATCTGAAGGAGGCCAGAGCACAAAATGTCCAAAACATTGTAAACATGGCAATAAAAATGAGGACAACAGTCAGAACAAAGTAAATAAAGTAAATACTCCCTCATCTCAAAAGTACAGACAAAAAAGAATCAGTTAAGCAGAAACTATAAAGTATAAACAGAAACCCGCAAATACTGTTCAGTTGTCTTTGGTTATGAAGACATTTATTCATATTTACAAAGATAAGTTTTATCCTTTAAAGGGTCAAATGTAGGGATGTGGTTAGAGTGTACTGTACCAGTCTTGCATGTGTGGAGGGGTATGTCTACATTGGAGGGGTATGTCTATGTTGGTGCGGTATGGAATTTAAATTATAACATTTTATATGGTTTGATTTTTATTGCATATCAACCTCAATTGGATATTTGATGCTGACAACATTTTTAGGATAGGTTTGTATGAATAGAATATGTATTCCTTGTAAGAAATCAGTTTGTAGAACAGGTTTCATTGACATATTTTTCTAAAGAGTCAAATATATTGCTGGTGATAATTGTTTTTATCAAAAATGTATTGCTGGTAATATTTCTCTTTAATTTATTGCTAGAAATATCTTCTTTTTTTTTAATTTACTACTGATAATTTTTTTTATTTCAGAAATATATTGCTGGTATTTTAAATACAGTTGTGTCTGAACTTATGTTGGTAATTTGTTTCAGGAGAGGTAACTTAATTCAAAAAACAATTTAAGTCAAATTTACTTGTCACTAGGCTAAACCACTAATAACCATTCCTAGTTTTGTATTTTATTTATAAATGCATTTTTAATAATATATGGTCAATAAGAATTTATTTTTAGCTTACAAACAAATGAATTTTAGTTTTTAATATAGTACAAAAAAAAGGTAATCTAAATTTACGAATACATGTACATACATACTTGTAAATGTAGATGTCTACTATGGTAGATATTGGAACTACTGTGGAAAATGCCAACATTGAGCTCTTAAAGGCCGCTAATAATACAACAACATGGTCACAGATGTTTTCATATTTCATTGTTTAGGATTTATGATTATTATATAGGCATTTACTGTAAATGTACATATTTTCATATGATTTTATATATCTTTATTTTTGTTTATTGTACAGTAACATGATTTTATGTGCTTTTAATGCTTTTCTACTGATATTACGACTTCAGTATTTGTGGCAGACAGACATAAAAACAAATAAAAATGACTTAAACTTGATTTTTATTTTTCCATATATATATTTTTTACAAACAATGTATAATCAACAATGATTTAGCTTGAAACAATGTAACCTGAGGTATACCTGTATTGACCGCAGATTGGGGGTTAACTATTTGCACAAAGCAGGGATTCTAACACCTGCTACCATCCCAAGTCAAGGGTGGATCTGGGAACAACAGCAATTAAGAGTTGGTTATTTTACCTGGTTTTGAACACTAAGTGCAGTTGCTGGCAAGAAATATAAAACCACTTCAGTAAACATAAGAAATCAGTTGAATTTAGGCTGACATGAGATCACAGCATATGCAGTTAGGATCAAACTAACTACATACGTGAATTGAGATTACTATCTTGCCATAATAAATATTCAGCTAATTTTGGTCTGGGAAAAAGACACAATGATAGAATACCCAATTAATATCAAGATAACTACTGCTCCATGACCATCTTCCTCTTCTATATGCCATATCCCTTCAAGATGTAGATGATCATGGCCTTCCATGTCTCCCTATCCCTGGTAGCGCTTAGCACGCTTTCTCCTGTCACCCCACCTAAACCCCATTCTGTCATCCACCTGCTTAGGCCCTTCAAATATGTTATCCACTGCTTTCCCCTGTCTCTCTTTCCCTCTATCTGATCTGTGACTATCAAATTCTTCAAGCCTTCTTTCTTCATCACATGTCCCAGGAACTTTAGCTGTCTTTTCCTGGTGCTCAGTATTAATTTCATTTTCATCCTTTCTGGCCTATGGCCATGTCACATTGAATACACTGGTTCTCACTCAATCACTGAAGTTAAGAAACATTGAGACTGGTCAGTACTTAGATGGGTGACTGCTTGAGAATACCAGGTGCTGTAAATGTTTAGTGACAGTTGTGCATTGTGGTGCAGTAGATATCAGCTCGAAAAGAGAAATCAGTGAGCTGAGTTTGAATTCCAGTTGAATACCCTGCATCCACTTAAAGCACTGGTACCATTGGGAACGGTATTAATCCATCCCTTCCCTCCAGTTATGGGTTAAATAACAGGGTAGGACTTAGGGACCCTTCTCTTAAAACAAATCCCAATGAATCTTGATACTCAAAAAGAAAAATGTATTACTAGACACAAAACTTATATAAAACCAATAATAAATTGTTGAAAGAAAAAGGTATTACCAGCAATAAATAAATAAAATTTAGTTGGCAATAAATGACCTGCCAAGGTTGATATGCCATAAAAACAAAACAACCAAACCAACCAAACCATCCTTTCTAAAACCTCATCTCGATCATATCATCCATGATATCTGCAGCATCTTTTTGTAGAACCACATTTCAGTGGCTTCAAGTTTTTCCTTCCTCTTTGATGATATTGTCGAGCATTCACTGCCATATTGAAGAACAAACATCACCTAGCAATTAAGTACTCTTTTCTTGTCTCTTAATACTCTACTCAGCTTCTGGAATGCATTCTTGGCCATGCTAATTTGCCTTCGAATTTCAGTGTTGCACTTTCTGTCTTCTGTTAGAACACTTCCCAAGTACTTGCTTGATTTTAGTATCCCCAGCATTTTGGACTCCTCTGTTTGCTGATTACCATACATTAAGTTTTCTTGTAGTTTATTTGTAGTCCTTTCTTTTGACTTTCTTCATTTCTCTTTTTTACAAAGTCTTATAGTTTTCTTTCTGTGCCAGCTATCAGCACTGTATCATCTGCGTATCTTATGTTGTTCAGATTGTGACCACTGATGATGAATCCCAGCATAACTTCTAGGATCCTCAGAATAGTCTTACATCCCATTCTATCTTTGTATATCTGCTGAATTCATTACCTGTCCATATGCAGGCGGTTTGCTGCCAGTAGAGATTTTTGCTTACTCTAATGTCTTTCCCAAATATGTCGAGGTTGCTGAGTATTTCTATCAACTATGTGGTATACTTTGTCGAACGCCTCAGTATAGTCTACAAAGCACAAATAAATGTCCTTTTTCATTTGTATTGCCATTTCTAATGGCATCTTGAGCATAAATATCACATTCCTTGTTCCAGTGTCCTTGATGAAACCACACTCATTTCACCCATGTTCAATTTTTTGTCTTATTTAATATTTCTCTTTCAGTTTTTCCTCATTTTTTTTAATAGTTTCTAGCTCCATGACCAGATTTCCTTAAAATGTTTCATACATGAATCTGAGTTGACAAATCTTTGTTTTGTTGAGGTTAATATCTTTAGCTGAAGGATTCTTAAGCTGTCTGTTGTCAGATTTAAAACAAAAATTTTACTTTTGGCAGAACTTGAATTCACATGCTATTTCTTGCAGAAAGCTTTTCTTCTGTGCTATATCCCTTCAGGACATCAGTGATCATGGTTCTCTGCAATTTCCTATCTTTTATAGCTCTTAATAAATTTTAGTCTTTTTACTATCACTCCTAATCTTTGTTCTGCCAACCATTTAGGTAGGTTATGAACTGTTTTTCTCTGTCCCCCTTACCTTGAATATGTACTGTGAGTTTCAAATTTTCTAAGCCCTCTTTCCTAATTACATGCTCTAGAAATTTCAACTAAGTATTCTTTTTGTTTCCATTTTCTTTAAAACTTAATTGTTCAGTCCATGGTCTTCTCAGCACCCTTCTGTATAACCGCGTTTCTTTTGACTTAAGTCTCTTCTTTATCTGTTAGGAGATTGTCCACCATTCACTGCAATATAGGAGCTTCAATAATACATAACAGTTCAGCACTCTTTTCTTTGCTCCTGAATACTTTGGTTAACTTTTAGAAGATTTTTTTGCTATTCCAGTGTGCCTTTATAATTTGTTGTCACCTTTCTGTCACTAAATAGCAAATCACAGAAATCATAAAAACTATAATTGATAGCTGGTCAAAAAGTAATTGAGAGTAACTTGAGATGAAAACAATGAGATTAAGATTAAAGGTTAAAAAACACTTTTCATGGTAGTTGTTTCAATGGCCAAAGTAGTTAAAACATTTTTTAGATGACAGTCAAAATTTATGTTAAGGAATACAAGTTTTCTCTAAAGTTTTCTTTCTTCTGAATTATCACAATTTGAAGATAGAAAACCTTGTCAACAAAAATGACAAAAAAAAAATGGAGCTATTAGTTTAAATAATATGTGTGGAATGATAAAAGCACTTATTTTTGAGCAACTTAGAATAATGGTAATAAAATCTAAGTAAATATTTTAGGGTTTCCTTGATTCTAAATTCATATTAAATCTAAAAATGCATAAATCAAATCTCTTCATTTTTACAATACAATAAACAGATTTTTGGCACTGCTTATCTTCTAAAGGATATGCCGTTGATTTATTTGATGATTGACAATTTTGCCTAATCTGACAGAATGGTATTTGATTGGTTAAAAATACTATCCAATAGTAAAAAGGGAAAGCTGTTTGTTTTGTAGTGCAGCAAGAAAGTTTGGAGTTGTATAGTTAGATTACACTCAAATCAATGATTCTGAATTTTTATGAAGTTTTTCTTTCTTTTTTTATCTAAAATTGATTTTTGAAGTTTCTGACAAGGAAATATTTTCTCAGTATTTTTACAAATAACAGGAAATTTTTTAATCACAAACAGTTTTTTAAAATTTTGTTAAATTCTAAAAGCTTGGTTGCAAAAAAGTAACATAAGTAACATAAAAAACTACATAAGTATAAATACACACAACTCATTCATTCATATTTACATATATATATATATATATATATATATATATATGTGTGTGTGTGTGTGAATGAAATTCATTGATGTGTTGAAAAGTATACATTCTTAAAATGCTGAATTTCTTTTTCTTTGAGAGTTCTCAAACTCAAATTTGTTCCGATGCAAACCTGTAGATATGCAAGTTCTAGTAACTCAGATGATAAGAGCACCTATCACAGTAAGTCAAGCTGAATGAGGAAAAGTGATACAAATTCAACGAGAGATTATTCTTTATTTCCAATCTACTTACTAAAGACTATGAACTGAATCATGGTATTAAGAAAAATCCTAGTCAAAAGTGAATACTGACTTTTTGTAACTATTTTTATTCATTCCATCCATTCTTTTTTCACTTTGGCACAAATTTATCTCATTTTTCTTTTTGTTTTGCTTATTTTGTGGTCCAAATGGAAATGCTTAATCCATTCATGTATTTTCTGTAACTTATTTCCTTTTGCTTCTATAAAAGAAAATTGGTAACCAAAAAGAATTCTAAAGTAGATTTTTTAAGAAAGCAAACAAAATATAACTTTTAATGGAAATATATCTTATTAATTAATCTTGAAAAGAAAACACATTCTTCAAATAAAAATAAAGAATACAAAATTTTATCAGCAAGTTCCAGAAACCTTGCAATATAACCCCATATGTTTTAATTTTACCAATTAGTTTCTTTAAAAAAAATGTTCTTTGGACAGAGAAAGTGTATATGTCTTTGTAAGAAAACAAATTAAATGATTGTTAGCATTATTTTACATTTTATCTTTTTTCAATTCTTTTTATTTCTTTTTAACTTAAAATGGTGTATCACAAAAGATATTGTGTTTGTTATAATATGCAATAGTTTACAGTTGGAGAGCTGAGTTTGAACTCCAGGCAGATTCATTACATTCACTTATGCACAAATACTCTTGGGAAAGATATGAATCTCTTTTCCACCCTCCAGCTATGGATTAAGTAGTAGGAGTTGTATCTAGAAAAATCATTACCATCACCAAAATAAATTAATACAATATTTGCTTTTAAAAAAAGAATTACTTTTACAATGCAAGATGTTTCAGCTTTAAATAATGTACATATGGCCGATATGTCATAAAGTAAAAAAAATCATTCAATTAAAAAAACTATTTTAGTCAAAAAGGAAGACACACAACTAAACATCTATGTTACAAGACTTTATTTACATCCGCACATTTCAGGAAGCACTAAAGTGCCATATGTGATATACAATTGGGTGATCATGTCTTGAAATAGATATAATTGACTGGGTAGAAGATTTTCCCATAGTAGGTTGCCATTACTTTCTGTTGTAGACTAGTTGCCAAACAAGGCTCTAGAATCCAATTTGTTCTGCTATTTAACCCATAGCTGGAGAGAGAAGAGACAAATTCCTTTCCCAAGTAAGTGAAAGCATAGAATTCAACAGGAATTCGAACTGGGCTCTTTGATTTCTCATTCTGAATCAATATCCATTGCACCACAATACACATTTAAAGTAAAGAGTAGAAGTAACAAACCCCACAGCTTATAAAACACCAGGAATAGATGAGAACATTTCACTCTACAGCTGGAAATAGACAAGTCCATTTTACTATAGGACAGTTATTAAAAAAGCTTTAAATTGAGCTTGTTATAATCCTGTGAACACATAGTACTGAAAACGTGAATGTTTTCTAATCTTGCTTGTTCCTTCTTGTAAGTGGCATGTTCTTTTAGAATGTGGAGGATCATGGTTCCGCACAACTTTTTATTGCTTGTATCGCTTAATAACGTTAGTCTTTTTGCTATTCCTCTGACTCCTTGTTTCATCATCCATTCATACAAGCTGTCCATATAGGTGACTCACTGTTTCTTACTGCTCTTTTCTCTTTAATATTGTCTTGTGAATGCTGAATTCTTTAATCCATCCTTTGTCATTACATGTCCAAGAAATTCCATTAATCTCTTTCTGATTTGAAGTCTAATTTTCCTTGTTGTTTCGATTTTCCTTAAGACTTTCTTGTTGCTCACATATATTCCATCTATGGTATTTTCAGCATCATTCTGTAAAAATACATCACTTTTTCCTCAGATCTCCTCTTCAACTGTGAAGAAATTGTTTAGCATTCCTATCAGATATGAAAATTCATATTGTTACATAACAATTCAGCACTCATTTTTTTGTTTCTATGCCTGAAAAAACTATGTTAAAAACAAATCCTACAGTTTGCTAAAATCAATTAACGTCTTCCACAATAGAGAGTCAACCAAATGAAATATTCTAGTCTGATCCTTTTTATTATTTTGATTGCTCAAATGAAAACACACTCAGTTCTGGGATTCTGCTAAAAATTGCACTGAAAAGAAGAAAGTACAAAATGAATTCCCAAACCTTATATGTGTTACATATATGAGGAAAACTGAAGAATGTGTCGACTGAAATATTGTAATAAAAATGACAGTAGTCTTGAACAACTCCAATCATTACTGATTATCTATGCAGTGTATATAACAGTTTAAATGAGGGCCCCACAAAATCTGAAGGACCAGAAGCTGGCAGCTCATCTCTCCCAATGGGGAAACAACTGACTTGTAAAAATATTCAATACAGTCAAAACTAATAAAGTTCCACTATCACTAAGCAGACCCTGAACTTTCATATACTATGATAAAGAGAAAGAGGTTCCTTGTTTTGAATGCATGTTGGGACACTAGTTCACCTTAGATTTCAATTGAGAATACATGCATTCAATTTATTGCTAAAGATGCTGGAAAAATGGTTGGTTGCTCCCTCTGCTATACTCTAACTTTACCTTAGCTAGATCAGACCAAAAATGATGTATTGCTGCCTTATCTAGTCTGGAGATATCTAGTCCTTACTTACTTGTCTTGATAGAATTCAGAAGCATGTATGTGGTCTTGTGGGGGATGAATTATTATTTACTCTACAGCCCTTTTCTTACTGATGAAACATTGCAAGCCTCTTGTTGCTCTATTGCTATTTTCATGGCATGTGATCTGACGAGCTACATTCATTAGGGCTATCACCAGAAATGGGAACAAAAGGGTGAATCTTCCTTGTTCCATTCATATTCCTATAGTCAGAAGTAAGTTCTATTTAGGCAGCTTTTTCCTCAAGAATTGGTACTTTGTGGAACAGACTCCAGATAGAATTATTTTCCAATCATTACAATTTTCCACTGCTATCTTTCTTGAATAACCCCATGAACTTTGCTTCTTTCCTTTTCTTATGCTCATCCAACAGTAACCCCTATCTGAAGTGGCTCTTGGGCCTTGTATTGAGTGAACATTAGTGTGTGTATGTATATATATATATATATATATATATATATATAATGATAATAATAACTACTTAGACTCTGTAAGAATGCACTCCGTAAATGTATGCCAATATAAACTCTCAAAAAAACCATTAACAAACAGAACCTAAATCCGTTACAATCCGGCGTACTAAGTCATCGGATAAATGGGGAGAAGAAAAGAAACCAGCGGAACAAGAACAAAATATTCAATATTCCGCAGTAAAGAAAAAACCCCAAACGGAACCAAGCACAAGAAAAAGTGCTCAATATGAAAGTACTAAAATACAAAAGTAGAGCAAAAACACACGAAAATCTAAAGTGAGCCGAAACCTACCGCGGTTTCACACTACGGATCGTCAGGGAAAAGGCTGAAGTACTAAAGATAAAATAAATTCATTGCTTAGTACTTGATATATTTTTTTTTTTTGTCGTTGTTGCTGTTATCTCTAATAAAGTTTATTTTAATATGGTTTTTTACTTCCCTTTCTTGTGTTGGTATGGTTTTTCCTATTCTTTGTGAAAGTCTATTTACTTGCTATTTATTTTTAGTACTTCAGCCTTTTCCCTGATGATCTGTAGTGTGAAACCACGGTAGGTTTTGGCTCACTTTAGATTTTCATGTGTATATATATATATATATATATATATATATATATACAAAAACAGTTAATCTCAGAGCTTCCAAAAACAATTAAGTTAGTAATATTTGTATGAGTTTTTTTCTACAATGTCTTCTTTCTGTTGGTCTTAAAATCTTAAACAGATAATTACTTTGTGGGTATTGAATTAGGCAGGAAAGTGAAAACTTTATTGTCCAGCTTTGATTACCTGTAAAGAAAGGCTTAAAAAAAGAACATGGTTCTCAAGATATGAAATATGTATGACTTTGAAATCAGAGTTCATAGAGTTTTATTGTTTTAGGACTTCAGACTAACATTTTTCAGCCTAAAAAAAAAACAAACAAAAAAACAACTGCTCCACTTTACTAAATACTACGTCCTTGTGCAAATTGATTGAAACAAAACAAATAATGTCTTCCTGGGGTCTTTCACACTTTCTCTGATCACATATACATTTTCTCTTGGTGTAGTTTTCTTTGCTGACTGCATTTTCCTTTACAATTTTGCCTGATGGATCCAGTTTATTTCTTTGCTTTGATGAGATAACTGACAGTTGAAATGCTAACATCAACAATATCTGCAATCTCTTTGTAAGGCTTGCCAGTGTGTTTGTGCAGTGTTACAATTTTCATATGCTTCCTTGGAGTAACATCCATTGCAGACAATAGCTGTATGGCACTCAATTAACAGTTGAGACAATAGTGTCTGGGCATAATAGCTGTATGGCACTCAATTAACAGTTGAGACAATAGTGTCTGGGCACAATAGCTGTATGGCACTCAATTAACAGTTGAGACAATAGTGTCTGGGCACAATAGCTGTATGGCACTCAATTAACAGTTGAGACAATAGTGTCTGGGCACAATAGCTGTATGGCACTCAATTAACAGTTGAGACAATAGTGTCTGGGCACAATAAAAATCTGACGCAAGCACAGATTACGAAATATTTTTCAAGGCCAAACAAATCTCATCATATATCCTGAAAATAGATTCAAATTACTGCAAAACAATTGCAAATTGCCTAATCTGAAAAAAAAAAAGAAAAAGAAATCAATTACTCCCTATCAATTCAGTGGATCTAAAACTGACTGTATATTGAAGGAAAGGAAGTATATGCTATGAAGTATATAATCAAGAAAATAATAAAAAAATAGAGATATACTTCATGGAATATACTTTATTGATATATGTACATATATATACCATTATGATGCCATTTAATTTTGATATTAACATTATTGGTGACCATTTAACAGTGGCCTAGTAAAACTGTTATTTCATCCAACCTATTTCTTCCTTATTTTTATTTTTAATTTATTTTGTTGTATCTCTTTTCCCTTCTGCCACCAAAGTGGCAGACCTACAAGTTCTGAGAGCAAGGATCTGCACTGTTTTACTTTTTTTTCTTTTTGTTTTATCTTTTTCCTAACTTTACTTCTGTTTTTTATGCACACACATACACACAAACAAATAATTTTATTTTCCCCCATAATGTTTTGTTCTCACTGATGAGAGAGGAGTTAAGTTTACCTATCAAAATAGTCATCTAATTTCAGAAAATTTTAATTTTTTTTATGTGTAATAAATGTAAATAAATAAATTTAATTACATTGAGCCCTCTGGCTGGATCAGTATTAATATTTAATATAAATAGGATCCTTTAAGATTTACCTTCAAGCCATTTTTTTTAATTTATGACCTATATATATATATATATATATATATATATATATATATATATATATATATATACACACACAACTAAATATTGTTTTTCAACAGTGGTCAGTACCATACATAGATCTACTACAAAATCAGATATAGACTGATTGCCTGTAAAATGTTCAAAAATATTTAAACGGGGGTACATTCAAGAAATTAAATAAATCAAACCCACAACTTAAACTCTAAGGATAGATTAAACCCTCCCAAAATAAACAGATTTCTAATTTTGTGCTGGTGGTGGTCGGGGAGAATAAAACTTTTAGATTAGAAATCCAAATGAGGGTCAAATCTTTGGATGAAAAAGAGAAATTGACTAAGAATAAAGAAAAAATGTTCTTTTTGTTTTAGTAAAGATCCTGGTAATTATATCTGCCTTGTAGACAAGATCCTGAACACACCCAGAAAGATGTCTACTGCAAAATAATCAATCATTTAAAAAATGCATTGGTCAATAAGTTTATTCAAAAGAATAGACCAAGAAGAGATTCCCAACAAATTTTTGATGATTGCTCATTTCGGCAGATTTTGAGAAGTCATTTGTTTACCTCTGTGCAACATAAACCAGATTTTCATCCTATTTGCACAAAAAGTTGTTATCATCATTCAGCAAATAAGTCTTTATATTCCAAAAAGTGTTCATTATGCATATATATATATATATATATATATATATATATATATATATATGGCTGTAATTTCATGAATATATAAATATTCAAGTGTTTCTAACATAACATTGAGTTATTAATATTGATAATATCCTCCGTAGAATTATACCTACCAGTTACCAAGGATACTACATATAGTCTGTTTGATGCTTGAACACAATTTTTAGGTCAGAGATTATATAAGTTATATCAAATTTAAAGAATCTGTAAAAACTATGAAAAATGCAATAATGCCTAAAGAAAGATAAAAAAAATATTACAAAATTAATTACAGAATGACTTACAACCAGATCAATTTTACAACCTGTTAGTTGTAACCAATCTTGATCATAAGTCAGTAACCATCAGTTTATATATATATATATGAGAAAATGTGTGATAAAGATTTTATCTACAAAATTAGGGTATTTTATTTTGCTTAAATGCATAAATGATTGATTTTAGATTGTTTCATCATGAGTGTTTAGAGGTATTTATTCAGTAATGACATTTAAACACCCCCATATTATCCAGGCCACCATTTCTCATTTGAAAACAAACACTTGGGAATTTTCAATTTCTTAACAAACTCCTAAGTCCTTAGAAAATTCACCCAACAAGAAATCAATCTTATTCTACAATTAAAATAATATAAACAGGAGTCACAAACAAGAAAATTCTGAAATATTTTTCTTCTTTGTTTTTGCCTTGATTAACTCTCATCCTCTGATGCAAGTCAGATTTTTCTTTTGTTCCCCTGATTTTTCTTTGACATTTGTTGATTTAAGACATTTGTTTCTAATGTTAATGGTTCTACAAATTTTATCTCTTGGAATAGGAGTCACAGCTCATTAACAAACATTTTGTAAAATGTAACAAATGACAAATGTATTTACAGTCAGACTAATGTCCTTATCCAGAAAGATCAGGGCATTAGTCTGATTATAAACCATGTAAATAATGAAACCTTCTTATCCCAAAAGGAGCACAAAGCCGAGTGGTTGGAACGCTTGCTTTCAGACCATAAGACCTAAGTTCGAATCTTACCATAGCCAATTTGTCAGGAGGTTGAGTTGTTGATGTTATCAGCCTGGGGAGGCAACCACAGTTTGAAGCACCTTTGAAAAGTGCCTGAGAACCATACTATGGTTTGGCCCATACCTTGTGAGTGAAATTGGTAGATGGAACTAGTTGCAATCTGTTGGTGGTTGTGTAGGCACGATCATAAGTCACTGTGATAGAAGTTTTGATCTCATTCAGACTGCTGACTACACCAGATAATGCAGTTTCTCCTAGAAACTGTTACTAAGGTCTGCACTGCATAGTTGTAGTATAAACTACACATGGGCTCTTAGTGTTGAATTAATTCAAACATGCCTTAGCAGACGTCTGCAACAGGGATTGGTTAGCAGTGATGATTTTCACTCTGAAAGTTGGGGGCACTTAGGGAGCCAATATTTTTCTAAGGAGGAGAGGGTACACTCAAGCAGCGTCTTCATTTTCATACTACACCACTATCATATACATGACTTAGAGGAATGAGTTTGAGTATAAGTATGTTATTTCACTAAACTAAATAGAATAACTTTTCATCCATAGTAGTCGAGTTCTAATCTATTCTTGTCCTCTTTTCTTCTCTCAAGCTGTTTGAAGCTTACAAAAGTAGGGAGCAACCAAGGGGTCAGTAAAAATTCTAAGCAGGGGGTCTTAAACCATTCTGGCCCCCCATAGAATTACCACTGTTGGTGAGTACTCTAGTAGACAGACATACTTGGATATGAGTGACCAGCTATTAATTATCAAGAAAATTAAAAAAAGAAGTGGTTTAGATTTATTATTTTTAATGATTTAAATTTCTTTAACTTTGCAACAAATTGAATGTACATATGTCTGTTTTATACTTCTGGAAGAAAGAATAAAGGATTAGCTTTGTTGCCATTTAATTATTAAATAACTTATCCAATTTACTTCTATCCTTGCTTTAAGAATATTTAATATTTATTCAACTCATCTTCATTTTGTATTTTAAATGGTGAGCCTGTTTTATTATTTTTAAAGTACTCAATTTATTTTTCCCTATTTTTTCTGCTTTTTATTTTTCCTCATTTTCACTCATCCATGATCTCTGATTCTCATTATTGCTTTATCTTTCTCTTTTTTCTTTCTTCTCTCTCACATTTGTCACCTAACTTTATCATCATTTCATGTCTCTCTTCACTCTCTGCTTCTGTCTCACTCTTTTATTTGCCCTGCTCCTCTCACTTTCCATCTCTGCCTTATTCTCCATGTATCTGTTTTCTTCAACCTCTATTCCTCTTATTCTTTTTTCTCTTTCTGTCATTTCCTTTCTATATTTCAGCTCTATTTGAAATTTCCTTCCAAATGGTGAATGGTAATAATGTTGTCTAAATTTCTTAGATGAAACATTATCAATTACAGTTAATTTTCAACTAGTTTTCTTTTATCTTAGATTTGTTGCTTCTGTACACCTAATAGCAATAATAGGCTTGTCTTAATTTCTATGACTCTCAAGTAAACAGCATGGATCAGAAAGGAATAAACTCCTGCTGAAATTTGAACTTTCATTCCTTATCATTGGGAGCCCAGATCAGAATAGCACCCAGCTGATTAAGCTATAAAAGATCATCAGCAGATATTATTTTCAAATCATGCCACATTTTTAATGAACAGTATCCATTAAAACGACATAAAATTTGTGATTAAAACATAACAAAAATAAGAGTACTTATCAAAAATTAAAAATGTTAAAACAAGATGGCAGCCACTGTATTTGTGATAAAAGAGATTGAAAAAAAGTATTCAGGTACAAAATGGTGGCAAAGTCTTCCTTGTCATGGTGAAAAAAGGGATATGCAAGTTCAAACAGATTTCGGCAAATTGTTAGTTTTTGTCAAGCCTACTCTTTCACATTGTCTTGAAAGATTTAATGTCACTGTTTATATTTTTAACAAAATTTTTAAAGTAGATTATGAATTATATTTTCTGATTCCTTGGTTTTTCTGTTTGTGCTTTCTCATTGTCTTTCTCTCTCGCTTATTTTTTTCTTTTCTCTATCTTTCTTACACTTCATCTTTTTCTCTTTCTTCTTTACTCTTCATTTTTTCTTTTTCTTGCTTACTCTTCATTTTTTCCTCTCTCTCACTTTCTTTCTTTCCATTTTTCTCTCACTTATTCTTCATCACGTTCTTTTTCTTTTTTACTCTTCATCTTTTCCTCTTTCTCGCTCTTCATCTTTTCTTCTTTCTTGCTTACTTTCTATCTTTCTTTCTCAGTCTTGCTTACTTTTCATCTTTTTTTCAATCCTTACTTACTCTCTTTTTTCCCCTTTTACTTTATCATTTTTTTCTCTCTCTCTTGCTTACTCTTCATTTTTTCCTTTCTTTGGTTTACTTTCTATCTTTCCCTCTCTCACACTCTTGCTCACTTTTCATCTTTTTCCCTCTCTCTGTTTCTTACTCTCGCTGTCTTACCCTCTCTTGCTTACTCTCTATCTTTCTTTTTGTCTCTCTGTTTAATCTTCATCTTTCTCTCTCTAATACTTACTTTTCTTTCTCTCTCTCTCTCTCTCTTCATTCATCTTTCCTTTCTTTGTCTTACTCTTGTTTCTCTTTGTTTTTCTTTTCTTTTATTTGTTCATTCAAACTGTTGTATTGTTTTTCTATTTTTCTCTCCCTGGCACTCGTTTCTTTCTCCTTTTCCATTTCTTTGTGGGTCTGTATTTCTCTCTCATATCATTTGTCTTACTTTTATCTCTTTTGCACCCAGTTATTTAAAGAAAGATGGTCAAAATATTTTCAATGTTTTTAAAATTCTTTTCCTTTTGAAGTAGTTTAAATAATCTTTCTTATGTTAAATGAGAATTAAAAAAAAAATATTACTTTATAAAATAAATAATATTATTCATAACATTTTTAGCTCTGATGCTGTCAGTTTTACATGAAAAATTATCAACTATTTTCAGAAAACCTGAATATTTTTAGGAAGGAGTTTTAGCATAAAATCTTTATTGGATTCTTTAAATGGCTACACTTAGCATTTTGTACTTGTTCTTATTTAATTCATCATCATTATCATTGTTTTATATTCATTTCAATGCTAGCATGGGGTGGACAGGGTTTTATTTCTGGTTCTTTTCCAGGCATAATTGAATCATCATCAAATATTGGAGCAAGTTTTAAAGCTGTATGCTCTTACTAATACCAACCAGTTTAGGAGATTGGAAAATCAGTGTTTTTACCGGGACACTATCTTTAGGAAGATTATCTAACAAGGTTAGAGTTTAGCCTACCCTTTTCTATACAGCATAGGTGTAGAGATTTTTATTTCAGAGATTTCCTTATCTTAGATAAGTTGATATCCGAAGCTAAAGACTTTTTCCCAGCCTAAGCAGTTTTACGTCATACTTAGGACAAAAAAAGTATCATTGTGAAATTATTTTCCCACCTTCTCTGAATTTTCACTTTTAATTATTGGATGTACTTTCCTTTGGATTAATTTCTTTTTTTTTTCTTTTTTCCACGTTTTGCCAATGTATTATTCAGACTTGTTTGGGTTTCAGATAGCTGAGATGTGAAAAAAAAATAACTGGTAACAATAACAAGGAAATTAGTCTGTCAGAAGAAAACCATATAAAATGATTTACTTTATTTTTAATATTTTTTAATTTTTTTTGATTGGTCTAATTAGAATCTGAAATCCAATTTTTTTCAATTTCTTTTTGTTTTCCTTTATAATTAACCTTTTATCAGCTTCATATCAGAGAAATATTTTACTTGTTTTATTTTGCCAGCTTATACTTTATAAAATTAAGTGTATAAGTCTAAGGAAAGGTGTCTAGCATTCATTTACTAGAATAATACAATAATATTCATTTAGCCTTAAACATTACAAGATCACCTGTTTGTTTTGAAAGCAAAAATCACATTTTGGAGGAAGCAAGATTTCGAATAGATATGCCCATAACAATTATAATTACAACATTTCTATTTAGTAATCCTCTAAATTTAGTAGCTCTTGGACCTTGTATTTGGTGAATAATAGTAAAAAAACAAAAAGAAATTATATTTCTAATTAAAATATTATTAATAAAACAGTAATAGTTTGGTATTCTACTGTAATGCATTGATCATAAAAATTAGAATTACTATTGTAGTGAATTAGATTCTCAAAGGGCTCAAATTTTTGGCCTTGTACCAGATTATTATACAAACAGCGATAGCTTAAGATGGCAGACCCACATGAGCTAAGATTTTAAACTGATCTTTTTTTGTTTATTAAAACAGGAATAACATTTATTTAAATCTTTTTGTAAAATTCATATGACTGACAGGTTGCTGAAAGGTTCATAGCCCTGAAGACTTTTAAAAAAAAATTGATACTTGGTGAGGTTTTGAGAAGTTAATTAGTCTAAAAACTTTTTAGCAACCCCACTTAATTGTGCTTTTTTAATAAAATTAAGTAAAAACAAATTGCAGATCAGACTGAAATGTTGGAACTGCTAGGTAAATATGGGATTATAGGATAAAAATCCTATATCATCCATCAACCAACTAAAAAAGCACAAAGCACACCCGCAAAATCAGATTCAAACAAACAACATTTGGAAAAACCCTAAGTAAAATTGCACATCAGCAAAAGTGGCTTCAAACGACTTTGGAAAAACCCAACTAAGAAAAATTCACAAGTCAGTGAGAAAAGCGAAACTCTGGATCCTGATTGGATGACAAATCTAAAAATTCAAATAATGTCAGAGAAACAGTTTTTTTTCACAGCTAAAGAAAAAAAATGGTCCACATGATCAGAATTCAATATTTAAGGATGGCCGCTGATCTGTCACAGTAGTTAGTCCGATATGGAAGTGGTTAGCTGATGACCTCCTGGCAATGTAAGAAATTTCAAGAAGCCAACCCGGACACAGGGTACGTCAAGGTTTCATTTGACCTCTTCTTTCAATTTTCTTTTCTTCTTTTTCACTCCACACCACGGTCAGTCAGATGGAAGCAGTACGACCTCTTCTTTCAACGTCTTTTTCTTTGTTTTCACACCACACCGACAAAGAGAACAACAACAATGACAAAATGGATGCGTTAAGTACAACTTCTTTATTTGATTTGCCTTCTCTCTCTCTCAACCTGTCGCGACCTACGAAAAAGAGGAAGGAACAAAGACTTAACATTCTGCTACTACACAACCATGAACTCTTAACCTCTGCGGTTATTTTTAATACCTACATTTCTCTACAAACAATTTTAACTACAAAACTGCGTGCATTTTTTTAATGAACATTTTTTTTTCTCACAAGTATATTATAGTGTTCATTTAACAATATTTCACTTATATTTTCCTTCTTACACTTTTGTCATTCTGTAAATAGGTCTTTGCTTTGATGTACACATGAGGTATTTTATCCTTTCACATTTCAACCTTTAACTTTCTGATATTTAAATTGTGGGGGACTTTGGACATGTTTGGCACAAGGCCAATTAACCAAGCATCTCCAAGGCCCCTACAAGATATTTCTGAAGGATATTAGAATAATCTAGAACCAATACTGGCAGCAAACCACCTACAAATAGAAAAAAGTGAGTTCAGTAAATATACATAAAATAGAAAGAGACATAAGACAAGGATGTATCTTCTCACCAGATTTATTCGGCCTATAAAGTGAGGTGAGTCTGAGAGAATTACAAGTGCTATCAGGATTCATTATTGGCAGCCACAATCTTAACAAAATAAGATATGCAGATGGTAGTGTTGATGGCAGATATAGAAAGAAATCTACAATAACTACTACAGAATGTATTGAAGGAATGTGAGAAGAAATGACTAAGCATTAATTGTAAGAAGACAATGTATTGTTGTTGTTTGTAAAAGGAAGAATTTAATTATCTGCAAAGTATTTTAATAGAGGTCAAATGACGTGACATTGAAATTCAAAGGCAAATCAGGAAAGCGAAAGAGGCTTTCCAAAACTAATCAAAGTATTAAGAAACAGAAAAATTTAGTTAGTAACAATGAAAAGCATACTGAACTCTTATGTAACAGTGCTCCTATATGGCAGTAAATGGTAGACAATCTCTTTAAAATAAGAAGAGACTTGAAGCAACAGAAACGTGGTTCCATAGAAGGATACTTAGAAGGCCATTTATTTTTAATTCATCTACCATATACCATTAATTCAGCTACCATAAATGAGCGTTATTTCTGCTGATATCAATACAAATAATTTATATCTACTTTGTAAAAATTCAGTCATAATGTAAGGAACCTACAGCATTCATGATAATCATTGTGGTCATCTGCTCTTTCACATTACTACAAATCAGTTTAATGGAGTCAAAAACAAATTTATGGAATTATCTAAATAAGTCAAAATAATATTTTTAAACAGATTTTCTTAAAACTGTGTTAAATTATTTAATTAAATGAAAAATTTTAAATTTGCTGAATCATTTTTTTTTAAATATTTATTTTTATTTTTATTTTTTTTTAATCATTTCACCTTGAGCAAGGCGGAAATGTCACTGATGTGCAGGGGGCTACATAACTGTAAAAAGATTAATTAGAAGAGAGTGAGGAGTACAGACCAGTTAGAAAAGAGCAATGGAAAGATGAGAATGCAGGTGGAATGACAGTTACATAGGTGGAGGGAAAGGGAAGGATATACGGGGTGGGGAGAGAGCTAGAATCCAGTGGTTAATAGATGAGTATTGACATTGCATTTAAATTCTTGGAGGTTGTAGCCATCAGAAAAGCAAGAATATGGGAGAGAGTTCCACAGGTGGGAAGTGCGAGAGAAGAAGCTGCAGGTGTAGAATTGTCGTCTGCATTTGGCTAACCTAACTGTGAATGGGTGGGACCCAGTTGCCAATCTGGTCGCACGAGTAAACACCTGTTGTGGAGGCACTAGTGGCTTAAGTTCTTTGAAGCAGAAGCCATGAAAGTATTTATAGAACAGACAAAGGGAGTGGCTGCAGTCGATCCGCCAAGTTGGTACCTATCACATTACAGACTCTCCTTTGGAGCCTGTCGAGAACACTAAGGTGAACGGCAGGGGCGCCTGACCATAAATGGCAGCAGTACTCCATGCACGGACGGATGGTTGACTTGTATATATGCAGGATGGATTCAGGCAGAAAAAAACATCCTGGATCGGCATAATGACCCAACCTTCTTAGCAGTGGATTTAGCTATGGATTCGATACCTTCTTAGCAGTGGATTTAATATAAACATTAGAAAATATTTTTCTTGTGTTTCTCTCATGGTCAGCTGATGTCTTGCTGAAAATGTTGTTCATACAGAAATTTTAGAGAGTTAAAATTTTATAAGAATTTTCTCTTTTTATAGGATAGTTATCTGTCTTTTTTATTTTTAATCATTTCACTCCAAGCAAGGCATTTCACTGCCATTATTGCGCATGGGGTTATATAGGGGAAGGTAAAGAGAAAGTGTGGTTAGATATAGGAAATGTCAGAAGGAGGGTGATAGATGAGTAAGGATACTGAGGCTGGGGGTTGGGTAGATGGGAAGAGTGTTTGAAAGAATAGATGCGAGTTAGTGTGTTAGGAGGTGTCTATTGACCTTACATTTAAACTCCTGGAGATTGTAGCCGTCGGGAAGCAATCATGTGGTAGGGAATTCCACAGTCGGAAAGTGCGAGAAAAGAAACTGTTGGAGTAGAAATTGCAGTTGCATTTTATCAGTTTCACTGTAAAAGGGTGGGATCTAGTTGTTAATCTAGTATCTCATGCAAATTTGTACCTAGGGGGCACCAGTGATCTAAGTTCATCGGAGCAGAGACTGTGAAAATATTTATAGAAGAGACACAGGGAAGCCACGTCATGCCGGTGAGAGAGACTGCAGCCGGTCTGCCAAGTTGGTATCGATCACATTACAGACTCTCCGTTTTACTTTGTCAAGAAGCCCGAGGAGAATAGCAGGGGCACCCGACCAGATGTGGCAGCAGTATTCAATGCACGGGCGGATGGTAGATTTATATATATGCAGGATAGATTCAGACGGAAAAAACTTCCGGGCACTGCACAGAGAACCGACTTTTATAGCAGCGGATTTAGCAATGGATTCGGTATAGTCATTCCACTTAAGGTCCACTGAAAGTGTGAGACCAAGGAGGCATAGTGTTTTACTTTCTGGGATGTAAGCCTGGTCCATGCTAATGGGAGGTAGGTGCGATTGTCTATGATGGTTAATTGATAGCAGCTTCGTTTTAGAAGCATTAAAATTTACGAGCCATTTCTTACCCCAGTCCACCATGGATTGGAGGTCCTTTTCAAGCTCAGCTGCAAGGTTAGCTTTGTCGCCCACACCAAATTTTTGATCAAGGTGAGAGTAAACTGTGGTGTCATCGGCATACATACCTACTTATGGTATCAGGGAGATCATTAATGTAGATCAGAAAGAGCGTAGGACCTAGGATAGAGCCTTGAGGGACACCCGTGTTCATATGGTAGTTCTGGGAGGCATGTTCATTTAATACCACCTTCAATGTGCAGTTAGAGAAGAAAGACTGGATTAGTTCAAACTGTCCAGTTATACCATAGCTCTACAGTTTGCATAGAGGGCCAGCATGCCAAACTCTGTCAAACGCTTTAGAGATATCCAAGGCAACAGTTCGGGATTCACCATTCTTGTCGAGAGCCTTGTATATATACTCGGTGATGGTCGTTAGCATATCAGCAGTAGACCTGGTGAAGTGGAAACCATACTGCTTGTCCGAGAGGAGCCTGTGTTCTGTGAGATGCTGAACCACCTCGGTGTTGATAATGGCTTCGAACACTTTGCCAAAGATCGGAAGAAGGCTGATAGGGCAGTAATTTGCGGGGTCCGAGGGTTCCCAGTGATTTTCAATATAGGAACTACGGAGGAAGATTTCCAACAGGCAGGAAAGCAGGAAGCAGATTGGCAGAAGTTGTAGAGCTTAGAAAGAACAGAGGAGAGTTCAGGGGCACATTTCTTTAAGACTATGATTGGGATTCCGTCCCCTCTGCTCACTTTGTGAGGGTCAAGTTTTGAGATTATGTTAGAGACCAGTGAGGGTGTAATGTGGATGTCATTCAGTTGAGCCTCAGTTCTAGGTGGGAAGTCAGGTGTAGAAACTCCAGACGAGTCCAGTCTCGAATTGTTCAAGAATCTGCGGGCAAAGCATTCAGTTTTGTCTGCTGAGGAGGTGAAGACCTCAAATTTATTGATTAGTGAGGGTATTGAGGACTTGCTCTTGTTAAGCACTCTTTTACAGAGTCGCCAGTAGTCTTTGGTGCCAAACTTAGAGGATGCTATGCATTGTTTCATTCTGGAAGCAAACAACATCTTAGCTTCGTTAAGTATCTTTTTACACTTATTACGAGCTGAAGTGAAAAGGCGCTTGTTTTGGTCCGACGCATAGCTACGATAGAGTCAGAAAAAATGATTCCAGTGGGCAATGGCGGCCGAGCAAGCGGGCGAGAACCATGGAGACGAATGAGATTTAAGCTGAAATTTCCTGGCAGGGATGAAAGCATCGATGCCAGCCTTAACCCAGGAGGAGACCTCAGATACACATTCTTCAACAGGAAGAATAAAAACGTTGTTCCATGGGACGTCCCAGAAGAAGTCTCAGAACAAATCCCAGTCTGCTCTTTGGTAGCAGTAGGATATTCTACTGGTCTGGGTTTCTTGGGTTGGGTGGGAGTGGAATGAAATGTTGACGGAAACTACGGTGTAGTCAGAGTTTCCAAGAGTGCAGAGCTGTCTGGTCGTGCAAGAGTCTGGGATGGAAGTGAAGCAGAGGTCTAGTAGTGAGTCCCTTCCATTAGGGTTGTCAGAGAAATGCGTGGGGAAGTCCACCACTTGCGTAAGGGATTGGGTGATTGAAAAATTCATGGTGTGGACACCAGCAAGGTCGGTGACAGAGTTCTCCAGCCACTTGGTGTGGTGGGCCTTAAAGTCACCAAACACAAATATATGGGCAGAGGGATGGGAAGAAATGGCTTTGTCGATATTGTCTGAGATGCTGTCAAGAGGAGGAAGGGGAGCAGTAGAGAAAGAAGAGATAGCTAATTGAGCTTAGAAGTGAGAGACGGAAGCCCATGAAAGAATGATCCAGGGATTCAAGAGATGTCTCCCTAGCTAGGGGGAGGTGTTTGCTGACATACACACCAAGCCCATGCATATGAACACTGGAGTCCTTCCTGAAGAGAGGAAGGTATCCAGGAACGTAAAACTCAGAAGAGGGGATAGATGGGTCAAGGTTAGTTTCACATAGGGCTAAGATATCAGGTGAGTTAGTGTGAAGGAAGGATTCTACACTGAGAAAGTTACTGCAGATACCATGTCTGTTAGTGAAAGAGACGCAGACGGGTTTGGGCATTTTCAGACAAGCTGGTGTCTAGTAATGACATGATGATTTATTTTCTGGTTCAATGCATTCACTTATTGATACCTTAAACATTTTGAAGTCTTGTCTATTCATAGGGCCACAGTAAATCAGAATTGGAACCATCAACAAAAATCCAGTAGACATAACAAAAGATTTTTATTTCCAATTCTTATAATTTTTAAAAAGTTTTTGCACACTAATTTACTAGTAAATTTCACTTGTACAAAATAGTGTTAAAATAAGTTAAAGTAAAAATTAAAGTTGATACAACTGAAAAAATTCATAATTTGATTTTCCAGTTTTAAGGATATTATTAATGGTAACCAGATAATCTTCTCGATTGATTTAATAACACCTGCAGCTCAATTTTTTCAATAGATTTTCTCAGCTGCTGATTATTAACACTTATTTTTAACTTGTTCAATTAATAGCTTGGATTGTCTCCCATGGACATGATTAGCAAAAAGAAGAAATTATCGTAAAGATATGCAGTTTAAGAAAATGAGATTATCAAATAGATGACATGGACTTGAAAGAAAATTTTAAAAGACTTGCCTTCTAGACTGAATGATTAGTGAATTAATAAACAGTTTTTTGATATGGTAGATGAACACTGTTATATCTTACCAAAATTCTAATCTTGTAAAACAAGAAAAAGTTTATGGCACTACTCCAAAAAGCTTCATAAACAATTAGTTTGATTTTATGGCTTAAAATGCACATGCATTTTTCACAGGATAAAAATTTTCCACCATCTTTCCTTTTTGTAATAGGAAAATATGTCTCATGATTTCCCTTTGAGATATTTGGGCCACAGGCCAAGTATTGTTCAGACAAAAACACCAGATAAAAAAATCTTAATTTCATTTTTTTTGTTTGTTTCTTGTCCCACTTTCTTTCTCCTTTGAGTTTTCTTCCCATTCCTTCTTTGGCCTTTTCTTTCATTCCATTCAATGATGTAACAAGAATATAATATTCATTGGAAATATTTTATTGTGAGAACTGTGTAAAAATGTAAGAAGGAATAAAAAAATATAGGGCTTGTCTTGATCTTTGAGTCATTTGTTTTCAAACTTCTTAACTTACTTTTTTTTTAAAGTTATTTTACTTGGAAAACATATTTATTATTCCCACTCTTTGAAAAGACAATATAAAAATTGGTATTTTTAAAAATATATTAACACCTGTAAAAATTAATCCAATCAAGGTGTATCTTTTTGGTTTAGACAAAACATCTAAAGACTAAAACAAGAAACAAAACACTGCTGCTTTTATAATTTCTATAAGAATTATTGTTGATTTAAAAAATATAGAATAATAAATATATTTCATATTGATGGTTGTTCTTTAAAAACATCAATGATTATATTCTAAAATATTCAATTTATTTTGTCATATATAAATTGTTTAATATTTATCTTTCAAAGTACAGGGATAAACAACTACTCTTAAGCTATTTTTGAATTGTTAAATACAGTATTCTGTTATTCTGACATATTAATCACAACATTCTGTTTCTTAGTTGGGTTTCCTTTTTATTACAAAGCAAAAAGAATCTTTGTTTTTGATTTTGGTTTTTCAGTTTTTATAAAGAGATTTATTGTTTTATTTAGAAAATTTAAAAATCGTTTTATATTATTTATCTTTGCTTTTTTATGAATAGAGGGAGACTTTCTAACTGATTTTGTTCCACATTGCTTCAAGTAACAGTGGCAAAGAAATTAACATTTTAAGTAATTAAATCAACCAGCAAGAGTTTCCAGCAAAATAAATCTCACAAATATTACAAAAAGATAATTTTTTTAAAATATTGAATGAAATGTTATAGGTTAGTGAACAAATGAAATTAAAGAACTCAGATTTGAATTTGGACATGAAATAAAAATAATTGCTTGAACATAAATTTGTACAGTTTTTCATATATCTTTATCCAAGTTGTAGGAATTTGCACTAGTGTTGGCTGTAAACTTTAAAAAATCTCTGAACAGTAGAGAAACACAAATAGAGTGTGAAATATTCCCTGTAAATATCACCAACAACAGTCAATTTGTTGGCTAAAACATTGAAGATAGCATTTCGCATAAAAAATAAATTCACTAAGTGAAATAGTAACAGTGAAATTAACCTTTTTTCATGCAGCAATAATTTGGCACTCATTGATTGAACAGTTAGTAGAAATTTATAAATTTTCTTAAAACAGTTTTTCAAAACATTAGACTTCCCAAGTTCACAGACTTTCTAGTATTAATGGAAATTTCCTTTCAAACCTATTGTTTTTGGTAGTGTGGAAAGTTAACAAAGATAAAGAACTCCAAAACTTCAATGCTGATAATTCCAGTCTTTTCAGCAGTCCCTCTTAATTATACTTTCTAAATAAAAAAATATTAAATAAAATCAAGTTGCAGATCAGATTGGAATGTTGGAATGTAGGAGCTATTTAGGAAGGATATTAGAATAATCTAGGACCTATACTGGCAGCAAACCACTTGAAATGAATAGAAAATGAGTTCAGTAAATATGCAAAAACAGAAAGGGATGTAAAACAAAATGTGTCTTCGCACCAGACTTATTCAACCCATTAAGTCAGTTGATACTGAGAAAATTAGAAATCCTACCAGAAGTCATTATTGGTGGCCACAGTCCTAGCAATATAAGATATGCAGATAATACAGTGTTGATAGCAGACACAGAAAGGAAACTACAATAAGTACTACAGAAAGTAATGAAGGAAAATGAGAAGAAAGGACAAATCATCAATGACAAGAAAAGAGAATACATGATTGCTAGCAAAAAGAAGAACCCAGCATGAAAATTACAAATTGGAGGTACCAAAATCAAACAAGTACAACAATTTAAATATCTTTAAAGTGTTTTTACAGAGGACAGAAAATATGACATTGAAATCCAAAGATGTACTGGGATAGAAAAAGATGCCTTCCAAAAGCTAATCAAAATATTAAGAAACAAAAAAATTTAGTTAATAAAAATGAAAAGTGTACTGAACTCTAATGTAATATCAGGCCTCTTATATGGTAGTGAATGCTGGGCAGATTATCCAGCATTCACTGTCGCCATATAAGCAACAAAAATGTGGTTCTACATTAAGGATGCTTAGAATACCATGGACTGAACCAATGACAAAGTTTTAGAGAAAATGGAAGACAAAAAGACATTTATACTTAAAACCAGGAAGAAACAGTTGAAATTTCTAATGCATATAATGAGGAAAGAGGGCTTGGAAAATTGGATACTCCCAGGTAGATTGAAGGCAAGTGTGGCAGAGAAAAACAATACATAGCCTATTTAGAGAGATTAATTAAATGGATGGCAGGAGAGATTGACAAAATTTAATAAAATCTACAAAGGACAGGAAATTGTAGAGAGCCATGATTGCCATCATCCTAAAGAGACACAGCATATAGAAGAAGAAAAATATTCTTCTATGGTTATCAATATCTTTTATTCACTACTTTTATATTCCCTGTATGCATATTTAACATTTCAGAAAATGGAAACATTTAAAAAAAATCACTGCTTGTTGAGAGTCTGCTTTATGGTTTTAAATTATCAGAATATTGTTCTCCAAAATGTCTGCTATTTTATCTACCCATGTCAGCTCATTTCATTATTTTAATTAAAATGTAGAAACCTTTTCAAATGAGTTCTATTTTAATCATTTCATTTATTCATCAGTAGCAGATACTTGAAAGTTGAACATCAAGTCTGTTTAATATGCAAATAAAATTTTAACAGTCTCTTTTGCATTGTTACAATAAGAGCTACATAAAATATATTCACAAGAGGAGAAAACATGGAGTGGTCATAAATATATAGAAGTGAAAGGAGAAGAAAAAGTGATTCAATATGGCCGCTCAATTGAGTGCAACTGTGGGAAAAAGAAATTTAATGTGGATATTGCAGCATGACACTTAGGTTTTTACATTCAATAAATTCAAGATTTATATTTGTAGATATATTTTATTATCTCTTTATAGATAAATAAGTGTGGTTACTTGATGAAATATGTGTATGTGCATATATTTCTTATTATTATATTTAGTAATAAATGTTATATATAGTGGATACACATGTTTGAATAGACATTCTTGTTTTTTTAAAAACAGTGAAAATTTATATAAACCTGCCTGTAAATTTAAAAGCCTTAATAAAAGTGCCTTTCTGACATTGCTTAAATCTAGAACCACCTGAGGTGAAACTACAGTCAATTCTAGTGTGCTTTAGACCACTTAGCCATAGAAAGCTTCTGTTGCCCCTAAAAAATAAGATGTATAAAAAGTAGCTTATGTTAGACTGGCTCAAGGATATAAGAGTGGAAATAACCAGTGCATACAACTCACTGCTGTTGGAATTATCTGTTTGATGGTAATATTGCATTGAATACAATTTTTTTAATCATATTACCCAAGCAAGAGGGGACTGCTACTAGTGTGCAGGGGATTGCAGTGAAAGAAAAGATTGGATACAAATTATATTGAATCAAGGATAAAAGATGATCAGGATTCAGGAAGATAGAAGATGGCAAACGATGTTGCATTTAAATTTTTGGAGATTGTAGCTATCAAGGAAGCATGGAAATCGAAGGGAGTTCCACAGTTGGGAAGTGCAAGAAAAGAAACTGTTGAAGTAGATGTGACCTTTACATCTATTTCAACAGTAAAAAGTTGAAACCTAGATGCCAATCTAGTAGCACTTTTTACAAAGAATGTTGTTTATTGTAATTATGAAAATTTATAAAAAATGTATAAAGAAATAATAATTTCAAGCTTTTATAATGTAAAATTGTTTATAAGAATGAATTCAGAGCCATGAATATGAATTGTTTCAACTTTGATATCTCTTGTTAAATATCATCAGCCATTGTTATCAACATTTTTTATCCTAAAATGATCACAATAAACAGCTTCCTGTGTGTATCATAATCATTTATATGCCATGTCTCTTTATGATGTGTGTGATAATGGCTCTCCACAGCTTTCTATTCCATATACAGCTATGCAACAATTAATTATGTAGAGATACATAATTAAGAGAAAGGCCAATACGATAGAAATACTGAAACTGAATGAGATCTTCGAGGTTGCCAATCAATTTCTGATCCCAACTTTCTTGACATTAGCGCAATGTCTTTAATTCTTCCCTGAAAAGAAAATGGGGGTCATGAAGAGAAAAGTTTGTCAATTAAACTGATTGAACACTTTCAGGTAATGAGATTCACTTCCCATACTAATGTTATGAGGATAATCTGTATAATCCTTGAAATATTTACACAGTCAATCTCACTTTTGTAATATTAACTATGTACATATATGCTGTAAAATTGTCTTTACTAATGCTGATAATAAAATTCTTCATCTAATACAAAGAAAAAAATAATTTTCAACTTAAATCTTAGAAAGAATAAATAATAAATAAATTCCACACCTTATATAATGAATTTTCTTCTTGTAGCTAGATATTAACTAAGTTCAGTTATATTTGTTACAAGGCCATCAGAGGGGTACTATCAGTGAGAATCAACTTTACTATGCTTGTTTGTATTCTCAACCTTTTTTTTATACTGTTCACCCAATACAGTAGCCTAAGGCCACACTATAGAGTTTTACTGAGTGAGAATGTTGTAAGTAAAGAGGAAGGAAGGAGTAAGAAGTGCACATTATAAGGTCATATGAAATAGACATGAATTGACCTTGGGCATGAAGAGACCAACACTGGAGTTGTCAGGGAATTATAACTTTTTAAAATTGATGATTAGTCCTTTATTCTTGCTTTCCTTTACTCTCTTATTTAGGAGTTCTCACAGTTTCCTTTCTGTAAATGCCACCAAACACAGTGTTATCTGTATATCTTATGTTATAAAGATTGTGCCCACAAATACTAAATCTTGATAAAACTTCTAGTACTCTTTGGATTGCCTCACTGTAAAGTTTGAATTAAATCAAGTGAGAAGGAACTTCCTTGTCTCATACCCCTTTCTATTTTTGTGTATTCTCTCAATTCTTTTTCTATTTGTATGCAGACAATTCTTTTCCAATATAATTTCTGGATTATTCTAATATCTTTCCAAAATAAATCCAGATTTCCTAGCAGTCATGAAATCGTTAAAAGAATGACAGCTTTGGTAGTAGAATTAAAGCATTGTTAATAAAAGACAAAATATGAAAATATGAATTTTGTCTAAATTTAATTCTTTATTCTGATTTTTCATGATTTAATTTAATATTCAAACAACAGATGAACTAAATAAATATTGCAATGAAAAACTAGTTTTTGGAGGAAAAGCAGTCAAAATATTTGTAATTCTGATTTGCTGAATTCTGATGCCCCTTGAATTAAGATAGATCAGCTGAACATTAAATTATGATTTTTGAAAATGACAAAGGTTTAAAAATTTAGATGTAATAATGTTACCAGCTGCTATTTTGAAATGCCTGTTTCATAATTTAGTTTTCTACAGAAAACCTTTTTAACTGCATTTGCAGTATTTTTCTGCAAGAACTAAATTTTATTAAACTTTTTTTTATAAGCATGCACAAGTGTTTTTTAGAATTATTATTTTTAACAATTTCACAAACTTCGTTATTCATAATTTTTTATTGATTCTAAATTTGATTTAATGTTATTTGGTTATTTTCGTCTTCAGTTTTTTGCTAAAAATTACTTTTTTGTTGCTGTTTAAATTTAATTTTCATGTTGTTAAACAAATTTTTTGTAAAAGAAGAAAGCTGGATATAAAGAAATTGTTGCACCTGTTCCCAGTTCTTGCCATTGTATCATGAAAGAAAAAAAAACTCCATTGAATTAAACAGAATGAGAAAGAAAAAAAAAAACTTGACCAAAAAATCTCTTCATCTTATTTTTACGCTGTTTACATAGACCTATCATATAGCATTTAAAAATAGTATCTGAATAATAACATTGTATCAATTACTTAAAAATCATTTTTGTTTTATCTTCCAACAAACTTCTTATATTACTACTTCTTCATATTTTTGTATAATTTTCTCAGTCAGTCAGTCAGTTAAGTCCCATACGTGATACACACTTGGGGTCTCATGTCTTAAAAGACACATGACTGACTGGGCAGAAGATTTTCCCACAGTAGGTTGCCATTACTTTCTGTAGTAGACTGGTTGCCAACCAGGGTTATAGAACCCAATCTGTCCTGTTATTTAACCCATAGCTGGAGAGAAGTGATAGATTAATACCTTTCCCAAGTGAATGCAAAGAATTCAACTGGAATTCAAATTTGGGTAAAATTTTGTATTTGAGCCAAAATCATTCAGTAAAAATTAATTTTTAGTGCTCATATTTTAATTGACAATACTCAAGAAAAAGTGCCTTTTGCTTCAGACATTCAACTACCTGCCTCTCTTCTTATAGTGGTGTTATTGTTGTTTTGTTTGCTTCCATTTTTTATAATCATTTCACCCCAAGCAATGCACAAATCCTACTGGTACACAGGAGGCTACAGTGAGAGAATAAAAAAAAACGTACAGGGGATGTTGAAGAAAAGATAAGAGATCAATGGGAATCAAGTCGAAAAAAGATGCCAATTGACATTGCATTTAAACATTTAGAGATTGTAGCTATCAGGGAAGCAAGCAAATAGAAGTGAGTTCCACAAACAGAAAATGTGAGAAAAGAAACTGTTAGAGTAGAAGAGAGGGTTACATTTAACTAGTTTGATGGTAAAAGGGTGGGACCTTAATGCCATTCTAGTAGCTTGAGTAAATATATGTGGTCAAGGTATCAGGGGAAAAAAGCTCATCAGAACAGTTGCCATGAAAATACTTGTAGAAAAGTCAGAAGGAAGACACATCACATCAGTGAGAAAGTAACAGAACGTGAGCTGTCAAGTCAGAATCAATTATATTGCAGATGCTTCTTTGGATTTTATCAAGAATCTCAAGATGAATAGCAGGAGCCCCCAACCAGATATGGCAACAGTATTCAATGCACGGACGAATGGTAGATTTATAAATGTGCATTTATTTATATTTGTTTCTTTTCGTTCAAATTTTTCTGAAACCATAAAATGAGTTTTTAAAACTATCAAATAATAGCAGCAACTAATGTAAGCTTTGTGAGAATGACAATGTTTTTTACTTGGTTCTATTATATAATAGAACCATTCTTAGTTTCAAGAAATTCTCTTTGTGCAAGTGAAATAGAATATTTTTTAAACTAATGTAGAGCAGGTTTTCCTAATCCCTAAACATTCAAATGAACAAATTATCTTTACAGTTTCTGGAATTCTCAATTAGGAATTCATATTGAAGTACTAATTTCTCTTTTAGCTTAATTAGAATCATATTGAGTATTTTTAAAAATAACATTTTATACTGTGGGGATTACACTACCTTGTCTGCTAGAACACCTTGCTAGGTGACATTCTTTTCAGGAAATGAACTCTGTTTCTCTCTGTGATGTAATAACAATATCAGGACTTGTAACAACCAGTGAAGACTTCTTTTCATTTCAAACAAAACCACATGAACATCTCTCTCTCTCTCTCTAACACACACACACACACACACTGGTCAACCATTCTAAGAGAAGGAAACTCTGAATTCAAACCACCTGCTACCTTGTAGGTCCAGCTTCTTTAACTTCTGAGAAGAGAAACTGGATAACCTCACCATCCCCAGTGCAAAAGGAACCAGTAAGCCATTGCACTATTCTGCCTTGAATGTCACCATCAACCACAATTGTAAAATGGAGGGGAGTGGTGACTGCAGTCGTTCATAATGCACTAAATGAATAAAAGATGATTATATACATGAATCTAATTTTCTCTTCCATTTTTTTATGAGCGATATCCTCCTTATATATTTTCTCTCCATATGTTGGATTCATTTTCTTAGAAAATATTGAATTCATTTTATCTCAAAAGTTTTCATTCTAATTAGCAATAACAAGTAGTAATTCCTTCTCACACTACTAACTAGTGACCCACATCAACCGCATCCAATCAAATAATAATTGTAGGAACACTTGCTTAAGAATGAGGTCTCTGAATGGTACATATCAAAACTATTTCTTCAGCCTATTGTTTGCAATGTCAGAAATATAATTCTGATTTTTACAATTCCTGTCTATGTTTACTTACAAAAAGTTAGATTGTTATTTTGATTCAATCTTGCTGTGTAATTGTGCAAAGTTGTCTTTTTCACTTATTAAACAAGAACCAATTTGTTCTGCCAAGTTCAATTCAAATGTTTAAATTTCTACTTTTACTTAGAAATTTTCCAATGAAACATAATTCACTATCACAACTGTTTTTTCTTCAACTGTTTTGTTAATCTAAGTTAAAATTTTTCCATATTTAGAGTTGACTATGTTCAAGCTTGGAAAGATGAATAGATTGAATTATTGATTATAAAAGAACTACTAAATCAAATACACTTTTGCACAACATTTTTAAAGATTTCATTTGTAATTAATTTTTGCCAAGAACTCTTGCAAATTTATCAATTCTAAAATTTTATTTGGACATGAATAAACATCAGTGTGTTCATAAAATGAACTACACTTTCTTGTTTATCAATGCAAAAGACAATGTGTAAGCATGGTTTTTGGAGATATTTTCTTTCTTTTAAATTAAAGGAAATGCTTAACATGACATATAACCCACTCTTTATATTATTAATTATATTCATGGGGGTTAGATGCCTGGGTAGTGTAATGGTTATTAGCATCTAATGTAAAGTTAGTAAACAAAGTTCAAATTCTAGCCTTGTCTGTTGTGTTCCATGGATTTACCTTTTCTCTCCTCAACTATGTATTGAATAGTACGGTAGACTGGGCTGTTTAGCCTTAGATGTAAGCTAATCTCAGAAAAAGGAAATTCTAATTTTAAACCATGAAGAAAGCAATAGGAAACTATTGCATCATATTTTATAGAATTTGAAATAAAAATAAGTCATTGAGTGCCATAAACACCTTTACCCTAAAGTAACGAACAATTATGAAGTTAGGCTACTAGTTTACAGCAACTGAGTAAACATTGATAATTACAATATTAGTTGTTTCCTGTATTGACATTATTTGAACTATTGTCATCTTTGTTGCCAACATAGAGATGAACACAATATGGGAACCAGTCATACTGAGTGCCAGAGAAAATCATTAGTGTCAAAATTTGCAATATGAGAGCTGGTAAAAATATTCTAGAGAAAACCATTAACATCAAAAAATTACAATAACAACTCTGGTAAAAAAATGGTTACTGGACATTTGGTTTATAAGTCCCAAGAATTCAGTTGTTCTTGTCCTTAAGGACACATGGATATAGACATTGGATAGTTCCTGTGACTTGACCCAAAGAGTTGTGAGTTCAATACCCAGCTACAGCAGTGGTGAACAAGTAACTTACAGGGTTATTCATATACACCAGTGACTGTAATAAAAGGTACGGTTCAAAATTCCTAGCAGAAGACCGGAGTGTACAACAGCTGACATGTCGTACAAATGGCAACAAAGATGAGGTCAATAGTAATAGGAATAATGAAAATAGTGTACCACATTTCAGAAATATAGACAAATACAGGAACATTTGACATTCATTGACTGTTGTCAGTTGAAATGTTTAAAATCTTTTGGTTAAATCAGTTTTTCAGGAAAATAGGTTTCTCATGTAACCTTCTAGGTCTCTTCATAAATAATACTTGGGAGGTATTAATGGGGAAGTGGTAGTGCTCATATATATCATGAAATAGATTATTTTGAAATATTTAAATCTATAAAAATAATACTGTTCTACTTTTAGAACCATTTTTGCCTTCCATAAACATGGCTGATGCTAACATTCAGGAGAGCACCTAGTTCACCTTCTTGGTCTCAGATTTTCCAATGACATCAAGTAGAATGATGATTACATTGAATAAGTTGTTCTGTCTGTTATTAGAAATGTAAGTTCGCCATGTCAATTTTTCTTGACAGAATTTATTCATTCATATATCAAAAATTGCTGTAACAGCTGGTCTGGTGCTTATATATCTTTAGTTTCTTGACAAAATCAAAAAAAGAATTTTCAGTGTTATCAGTCCTGATCTGCTATCTTGGATTCAGCCACTTTCCTTGTACCTTTCATTTAAATATTTTCATGACAGTTGTTCTGATGCACTTTTCTCTTTGGTACTTTAATACTTGATGAATTTAAGTACAGGACTAGATTGGCAGTTAGGTCTCAATTTCACTGTTGAAATTGCTAGTAGTTTTTTCTCCCACACTTCTCACTTCTGGAACACTTTTCCAGCTTTCTGCTTTTCTGTTAACTATGATTTTTCAAAATGTAACCGCAATATCAATCATCATTTTCTATCTCCTTGAATCCTGTTCTTTTATTGTCCTCTCTGTCTCTTTCACTCACATTAACCCCCTGCATCCTCATAGCTTTTATTGCCTTGCTTGGAATGAACTGATTAAAAACAAAAGACAGTACAATACTAAACAATTCACTTATATTGTTATTTGTTTCTTACCACTAAGATTAGTTCTCAACCTACTTTCAACAAATATGAGTCACAGTTCATCCTTGTATATTTATAATGTCACTGGTATATTGATTGATTTATCAGTTTTCCAAACTGTTTTGCAATTTTTATTTTTGTTTGGTGTTATGTTATACACTTGGTTTCACGTAAAGAACACAGTGTGAGATGACTTAACCTGTTAAAGTTACTAAGTTTATGCTAAGTTTTCTAATGAACCTCATCTGTCTGCATAATATATTTCTGCTTGGATTAATTCTTTAATTTATTTTGTTTTTTTGGACATAACTTTCATATCCTCTGAGTTCTATGTTCCTGGTTACCTTCCCCTCTTCAGGAAGGACTCCAACGTCCACATGCATGGGCTTGGTGTATATGTCAGCGAACACCTCCCCCTAGCTAGAGTAACATCTCTTGATTCCCTAGACCAGTCTTTCATGTGTTTCTGTCTCTCACTTCTAATCTCCATTAGCTATCTCTTCTTCCTCTACAATTGTTCAGTACTTGACAGCATCTCTGACAATATCGACAAGGCCATTTCTTCTCACCCATCTGCCCATATTTTCGTGTTTGGTGACTTTAACATTCACCACACTAAGTGGCTTGAAAACTCTGTAACCGACACTGCTGGTGTCCACACCTTTAATTTTTCAATCTCCCAATCCCTTATGCAAGTGGTGGACTTCCCCACGTGGGATTCGTTCCGTGACTTCCTCTGTGATGTCCCTTGGAACAATGTTTTTAGTCTTCCCATCAAAGACTGTGCATCAGAGGTCTCCTCCTGGGTTAAGGCTGGCATCAATGCTTTCATCTCTGCCAGGAAATTTCAGCTTAAATCCCATTCGTCTCCCTGGTTCTCGCCTGCTTGCTCGGCCGCCATTGCCCACCGGAATCACTTCTTCCGGCTTTATCGTAGCCACGCATCGGACCAAAACAGGCGCCTTTTCGCCTCAGCTCGTAATAAGTGTAAAAAGATACTTAACAAAGTTAAGATGCTGTTTGCTGCCAGAATGAAGCAGCGCATAGCATCCTCTAAGTTGGGAGCCAAAAACTTCTGGCACCTCTGTAAAAGTGTGCTCAACAAGAGTAAGTCCTCAATACCCCCACTAATCAATAAATTTGAGGTCCTCACCTCCTCAGCGGACAAGGCTGAATGCTTTGCCCATAGATTCTCGACCAATTCGTGTCTGGATTCGTCTGGAGTCCAGACACCCAATTTCCCAAGGCCCAATTGAATGATGTCCACATCACGCCCTCGCTGATTTCTAGCATAATATCAAAACTTGACCCTCACAAAGCGAGTGGTGGGGACGGAATCGCAATCATAGTCTTGAAGAAATGTGCCCGTGAACTCTCCTCTGTCCTTTCTAAGCTCTACAACTTCTGCCTATCTGCTTCCTGCTTTCCTGCCTGTTGGAAATCTTCCTCTGTAGTTCCTATATTTAAAATCACTGTAGAAGATCTCTTTCCTCATTAAATGTCCCAGAAACTTCAGCTGTCTTTTGCTGATGTTAAGTATATAGAAGTCAAATAACTTACCGTCTAATAAAGCAGCCTCCTCCTGAATGCAGGCCAGCTAATCTACCTCATTTATAAGAGAGTACCTAATGTAACGTGAGTTAGTCCACTTTACTATAATGGACTTGCCCAACACATTTTCACAAGTGGATTCTATTCACTTTATATATCTCTTCATTAAATCACTCAGTAGTTTTTTCCCCCATGTAAATTGATTATACCAAACTACTTGTGTGTCAAATCAACTACAATTAACCAATATTCTACAAAGTATCAGTTGCCTTTTCATTTCCATCCTCTCCAAAACCTTTTCATTGCCAACATGTTTGGTCCATGGTATCCTCAGCATCCTTCTTGAGAACCACATTTTGATTTCTTCAAGTCATTCTTTCATCTTTGATGAGATTGTTCAACATTCACTTCTGTATTGAAGAACAGACATCACAACAATCCAGTACTCTCTTCTTTGGTTCCAACAAAATTTTCCTGTCTCTTAATATTCTCTTCAGTTTTTGGAATGCATCCTTAGCCATGTCAATACACCTTTGGATCTCAGTGTCACACATTTCATCCTCTGTTAAAACACTTCCCAGATATTTGAATTTATTATTCCCAAGCTGTAATTGGCATTTTGGTCTCCTCTTTTCACTGATGACCATGCATTCAGTTTTCTTGTCGATTATATGTTGTCCTTTCTTTCTGCTTTCTTTAGCTACCTTCTCTAGCAGGTTTTGTAGTTTCCTTTCTGTGTCTGCTATTAGCACTGTATCATCTGCATATCTTATAAAGTTCAGATTGTGACCACCAATGACAAATCCTAGCAGGACTTCTAGTTCTCTCAGAATTACCTCCCTGTGTAGATTGAATAGATCTGGTGAGAAGACACATCCTTGTCTTAACACCTCCCTTTCTATCTTTGTATATCTGCTGAACTTATTTCCTACCCATAAGTAGGCAGTTTCAGTTACCCTCTTTAAGAGATGGGTACACATATGCTATATATGCTCTTAGCTATTGTCAGTCCCATTGATAACATTCAACTTTTGGTCCAATTTGCCTCTTAAAATGAGAAGTTTTTTCACATCAAGCTTAACTGCTGCCTTTGACAGCCTTTAAGTGAGTTATTTAAATCAGCATCATTTTAAGCACCAATTTCAACATTGACTGTTATTGTGGACACAACTAAGAAAAAAATTACTAATGGAGTATTTTTGTCTTTTCAGGCTGTGAGATATCCACTATAAGTCACCATGAAGACTCACAGAGAAACGGGTCTCTGCATTCGCCTAACTGGCCAAACCTCTACCCAAACAGTATCTGCCATATTTACAAGTTTACAGGAAGAGAAACAGAAAGGGTAAAACTCAATTTTACCTCCTTCAACGTCCAGGGAATCCCACCAATGTAAGTAATTTGTTTTTTTTACTATTTTTTCATGCAAAAAAAAGTAAATAAAAAAACATTGCAGTTAACCCTTAAATTTCATAGGCTTCATGTTTGCTTTTTGCTTTCAAGGAAGGAAATAGAAGGTTCTAACAACACTGACATTGCTAATTGTAATTTTTCTTAACAGATGTTGGGCTTGATTGTGCTTTAAAACAGGAGTTGGTAACCTTTTGCTAACTGTGTCGACTTAGTTTTAAAATTATTCAATGTGTCAACAGCAGACATATTTTTATGCAAGTCAAGATCAATATATCTGTTCTACAATATATTTTATATAGTAATATATACAATAATATGTAAAGCATATTGATAGAAATAAACTGTTTTAAAAATTTTTTTAAAGTTTTTATTATTAATAAGAACCTTGCCCTTGTATGGTCTTAGCCAATTGCTCAATATCGGCAACATACTTTGTTACTTTGAATTTTATGCAATAATTTGTGTGCCATTGGAAACTGCTTTGTATGCCATGTGTACAAACTGATGCTTTCAAATACAGAGTGAAGATGTGGCTTAGCTCTAGACATTATTAGCAGCATCTCTTCTCCAATATATTTTAGGCTATTGAACTTTTAATATACAATTGTGGAATATATTTATATAATGATTCAGGTGTATCACTTCTCATAAATTTCAAATGTAGGAGAAGTAAATCAGATGTAGAATGAGTGAAACAATTCTGGGTAGCTTTCTCACAAGGTAAACACTTCAATAATGGAAATATGAAAAATACTGAATAAAATAAGTTAACAAACTAATAAAAATAAGAAATAATACTGATAGTGTTATTAGTATTATTATGTATATTTTTCTTATTTTCAGTTTGCAATTTAAATTTAGATGGGATTTAAAAAACAGCATTCTGCAATAAATACTTTTATTAATGATTTTTCTTAATTAGGAAAATAATTTTTCAAGCTGACATTTCTGGCTTTTTAATTTTAATATTAAGTTATTCAACATTAAATCAGTAAACTAGAGAATACGTATTACAGATGACAAAATATGTCAGTAATATTTTTAATATAAATCTACATTTATAATTCACAGTTTTATTGATAAAAATTAAGTAGAGTTTCTTGAGCCTAATAAAACGTTAAGAAAAATATTTCTAAGAGAAGTTCATAATTCTTAATTATAAAACCTCTTCCTTAATTACCAAAATTACTTCACTAAAGTTTATTGAAAAAGAAATTTATTGTCTATTATGTTTGTTGCTTTTAATTTTTCTTAAGTATACTGATCATTTAAAAGTTGTTTTATGTTTTCTTTTATCTATTGCTTTTCTATTTTTTCTCTTTAACTAGAAAAAGCAGAGGATTGCATATAATGGCCTTTTATTAATGTATGAATAGAAGAAATTAGAAGAATATATAATCTCTCCAACAGTAATCTAATACATTGTTTATATTGTTCAAACTGTTGTTCTCAACTTTATTGCCATGTCTATGACATTTCAGATGTTGTATGCTCCAGACTTCTTCAGGTGCTAGGAATTTTAAACTGAACTCTTTATTTTGATCACTTGGGTATATAATTCTAATTCCATGTGTGATGTTACTTCCAGATGCTATGTATTTATCTCCCTTTAACTCAACTCTATAAGTTATCTGTTCCCCACTGCTGTAGTCAGGTACTGAACTTGACTCAAAAGATGGTGAGTTCAGTGGCAAACATAAATTAAAGAGTCGTTTTAAAGGGAGATTCTACATGATGTCTAGAAGTGACATGGCATATGGAATAAGAATGATATACCCCAAAGAGGATTCAGTTCAAAATTCCAAGCACCTGAAGAAAGCTGAAGCTTACTACAGTTGAAATGTCATAGACATGGCAATAAAAATGAGGACAACACCCCGAACAAAGTAAATAATGTAAATACTACCTCAATTACAAGTATAGACAAGTAATCTAATAGAATCACAGGACTAGTTGTTAATGTCTTTTATAAATTTTATTAACATGAGTACAGCCCTAAAGAATGTTCTGATCAAAGTATTAACATTTTTTTAGAAACCCCTATTATAGGATTCATTACTAGATTTTATTGCCAATAATTTTACAAATGCTTTTTTCTTGATGCTTGATTCAGGACTTTTTAATTTTGCTTTGTAGTTTCAGTTTGGTTAATTAAAGAGTAGTCTCTCCTTATTTATTTCTCTGTGTAAATGTTTCCCTCTGTTGTTAAACCCTACATTGAGCTTATATATGCATTCAATTTTGGGCAAACACAAATGTTTGGCTTCCCGTACTTTAGGGACTTTTTATTATACCATTGTGTAGATTATTTTTTATGTAATAACAGATGAAACTGCAAGAAGAAATTAAATTAGTTTGATGATGATGTAACTCAGCTTACCTTGTGTTATGGCTTAATTCATTATCTTCTTTTTGTAGTACTTTATCAATTTTAAATGTCTGTCTAAGCAGTTACAAACATTTACCTTATCTTTATTAAGTGTTCAGTAAAAAACTTGCATGTATCCTTTCACTGAAACTATATATACAGATCTGTAATTATCTGTTATTAGTGACTAATTGTTTGCTTTGAATAAGTGTTCTTTTCTACCAGAGAGTAAAATTTTCATTGAATATTTAAAAAAAATTAAATATTATAAAAATGTATTGTCTTTTTTTTCACTTCATTTAAAATCTAATAGATTTTAAATAATCTTAATTAAGGTATCTGAAGGGGCATTGGAATAGTGAAAGTTGCCTGCCAAAATTTAAGCAATGTATTGAGAAACATGAAAATTTTGTTAGAAACAAAGGAAAGAGTACAGACCTGTTACATAATATCAGTCTTTTTCTATAACAGTAAATGCTGAAAAATTTCCTCACAGATAAAGAAATACATTGAAGCAACAGAAATGAGGTTCTGCAGAAAAAGGAAACTGAGAATAACATGTGCCTGTGAGCAATAACAAAGTTTTATCGAAAAAAAATAAAGGACACATACTTATCATCATCAGAAGATAGCTGAAATTTCTAGGATGATGAAAGAATGCTTGGAAAATTTGATACTCAGAGTCCATATTGATGGTCAGGGGTTAGAGTAAAATACTCATGACCTACCTAATAAGCTTGTGTAAATAGATGGCAGAACAGGGTTTAGGAGAAATAAAAACACAAGATTTACAAAGAGCTGCAGAGGATGGTTAATTGTGGAGAGCCATGGTCATTGATGTCCTGAAAGGACATGGCACACAGAAAAAGTAATTTCAAATTTACCATTTCATATATTCTTATAGAAGAGTATTAGACTAATATTTTTTCAATAGTATGTAGCAAAATTATATTTCTTTTCAGGATATTGCTTTGAACTGAATAATATCAGAGTCTGTATTAGATAAACAATTTTCTTTATATATAAATAAAATATTGTTTGAAATTCTTTGCTATTACTTCATGAATTATTCAAATGAGTATTGTAGTTTTTGTTATTTGCATGTCTATTTTTCAGTGAATATGTTATTTGGCCATTCTCTAGCAAATCATTTATTTAGTTGCCTTTCATAGGGAGTACTGAGAATTTGAGAATTATAGATTCCTGAAAACTGCAGTAAGTCAGAAAAATACAGTTAGACTTGATTAAAACATTGACAGTATCATATTTCAGTGACAGAATACTCTCGCAGTTGTTTGTGAACTGCTTAGCATAGTCAGTCATATTACACTGAAGTATGGAGCCTTTTGTCAGGTTCTTGTGCACATCTCTCTTCACTTTATGCATCATCCAATGAAGTTTTCTCTCTTTTGTTTACTTTTCAAAGAGAGCCTTCTTCTTTCTCTTTATTTTCTGCCATCATAATACATTGTATATAAATTACCAAAGAACACATAGGCTGAAACATTGTGATAATAATGGTAAAGACAGAAAACACTAAGTAACCTGTAGAATAAAAACAAACATGAAAAAGAAGTCTACATCTTAAACTTTCCTTTACAGCAATTATAAAAATGATTAAAAATAGAACCAACATTATTATGCAATTTAGTTGAAATATACATTGCAAGGGTAAATTATTGCATTTTTTTCTACTAAGAATAGTGAAGAAAGCTCTTTTCAATTGATTTTTACATTCCTCTCCCATGTTTATTTTTAAATTCATTAGTGAATGGGTGTGGCTGTCTGCTTCTATGCTTGTTCTCTCTCACCTCAACTAGATCATAAATGTCTTAAAATGCATGCTCTTAGACTGAACAAAAAGAAAATAATTTTCATGCAAAAGAAAGGTTCCATCTTTATAAATTCAGAATGATTTTATTTCTAATGATCTAGACAAATATTCTTCATAATTTGATCTAGCTTTTTTCTAATTAGCATTCATAAAATTATGGATAAAACTGGAATGAGATTTGATTCAAAATACGAAAAATTATTTTGTAGTTATTCAGTACAAAACTTTAATAAAAGTATTATATATGAATAGCTTCCATCTCTAACCACTCTTTATCTCTCTCTCTCTTTCTTTCTCTATCTATCTATATATATATGATAAAATATCATTATAAGGTATGCTATATTTATGGGTGACATATATATATATATATATATATATATATATATACACACACAAAAATCTAGAGTGAGCCAAAACCTACCGCGGTTTCACACTACGGATTGTCAGGGCAAAACTTTTGCCCTGACGATCCATAGTGTGAAACCGCGGTAGGTTTTGGCTCACTCTAGATTTTTGTGTGCTTTTGCTCTACTATTGTATCTTTTCTTTCGTACTTTGTATTGAGCACTTTTTCTTGTGTTTGGTTCTGTTTGGGGTTTCTTCTTTACTGTGGAGTATTGAATGTTTTGTTCTTGTTCCGCGGGTTTCTTTTTTTTTCTCCCCATTTATCCGACGTCTTAGTACACCGGATTGTAACGGATTTAGGTTCTGTTTGTTAATGGTTTTTTCGGAGGTTTATTTTAGTATAAATTTACGGCCGGCATACTTACAGAGTCTATGTAGTTATTATTATATATATATATATATATAGTCATCCACAGACAGATCTGTTTTGTTGTATCACAGCTCATCAGTACGGTTAGACTCCGATTACTTTTAACCCAGGATTGAAACCTGACCAAATTGGCATCAGTCAGCGATTCTACCTCTGGGCTATGGGCACTCGGTAGAAGAAGGCAAACTTTTTAGCATGTATATTATCATTATACATACCCAATAGCCAGAGTGCTCTAATTCATTAATAAAGGAGCGATGTGTACATGCGAGAGTAGCTACTGTTTTTCAAAGTCTCCCGTTCTTCCAAAGTGCTCAATCAGGGTGTGAGAGCGTAATATATGTAACCCATAAGTATAGCTAACCTTATAACAATATTTTATCATATATATATATATATATATATATATATACATATATATATATAACTGTTTGACGGTACAAAATTGTAAATTGCTTTAAAAATCACAAACAGAAACATCTCTCAAGGGATCTCTTTTGCCAACAACACATCAGGAGAGAACCGTTGGTAGTGATCAAAGAAAAATGAAAAAAACAAAAAGAAGAGGAACAGAGGTATATAAACAGTGGGCGAGGGAGATAAAATCGAGAGGAAATGACTAAATATATACAATTGGATGAAGGCAAGGAATTTCAAAAAGTTAGAAAATAATGTGAGGCATTTAAATGTTGACCTAGCGAATATTCTAAAACACTGTACAATTTTAGAATGTTTGAGCACATTCTATGATTCAAAATTTAAACACTAAACATTATTTTTCTCTACATTACTTCATGTTTAAATATTGGTTACTAAGGAAAACTTCTACACTTGAACTGGTATGATGCTTTGTAATTCTCTCATGGTGACAGAGAACTGTCAATGAAAAGTTTCGGATTGATTGTAATGATGTTTAGCACTGAAATTATGCTTAACCCTAATGTCATTATTTGATGCTGGCTTGGTCAGAAGTATCACTCTTGTGATTTAACTGATAAGTAAGTTAATAACAGTTGTATATATAAATAAATTTACACATATATATGTATAATATAGTTATATGGTATGCTATATCTGTTGGTTAAAGGGACAGAGAGTATGTAAATGTAAAAGTGAACAACACCCAGAGGCAACAGTCTGTTTCATGCTAAACGCAATCATCAGGACATGATAAATGCAATCAATGATTGTCTTCAATATATATAAACACACATACATACATACATACATACATACATACATACATAAATGTGTGTATGTATATTTAGGTAGCATGTCTTCATTCAAGCATGTTTGGTTGAGTAATCTAGACATATTTTTATTTTTTTATATGTGTGCTATGCCGATTTTGAGTGTTTTCAATAAGTGACTGTAAATCAGAGGAGATATGACATTCAGTTTTATAACAATTGCCTAAGAATATAAGACAGGATTGCCCATGAAGTCCCAGAGACTCCTACTTGGATAAAGGTATTTCATTTTCCAGAATATCAACTTCTGAGTTAAGTCAATTAAAGTTCAATGACTACACTAAGTTTTTTTTTCAAGAGAAAAATGTTCAGCGTGAGAACTTGAACAAAATGTCTGCTTTTAACAAATGCCATCAGAAAACATTATTTATGTTGCTATTGATCCTTTTAAATTGAACCTGAAAAATATAATTGAATAAGTGCTTATACATTGGAATCAAAAAGTGTAAACTACCCGTCATAATTGGGTGTTAATTTAATATGTTTGAAAGACTTTATTTTCACTATCAGATACTGAAAAGAACAAGTTTCCTTGACATTCCTTTTTGCTATTTTTACTTCTGGTATTTGTCTTTTTGAAGAAATTCTGCCATTTCTAAAAGGAGAAAAGCGTATATTTGCTCTTGGATATCACCATTCTGATTAGGCTACATGAATGTGCTGAAGCAAGCATAAAATTTGCCCTTGAGATATGTTTATTTTATGGCAGCCATCACTACGAAAGAGTTTTTAGCCAATGAACTTTGATGTTTTAGACATTTGACTAAAAAGTTGTTAATAAGTAAATTGAAAATAATTGTCATGTTTGTCTATAAAATAAGAGTAAGACTCAAAGGACTGAGAAATACTGAACTCAGATATTTCCCAATGAGCTGACAAATAGTAGGCAATAAACTGAATGAACAGAGAAAGAAACTCTATGTTTATGCACCTATGTACAAGTAAAATGTAGTGTGAATGTTAAAATTGGATTATCCTCATGTATTCTGAAGAGACCAGCAGCTAAGCAATAAATTATGAATACAGTTTTGGACAAGAACTTCCAAATACATGACAGTACACTGCAGTATACTTTATAAGGTATACTGAGATGCTGCACAGTAAACCACAGCAGCAGCAGTGACCATATATATTACTAAATGTGTATAAATACTCAAATATTTGTCTATATTTCTGAGATGAGGTATTTCAATTATTTACACTATTTACATATACATTTTGGCAGAGTCGATATAAGAAATCAGAGAGCTGATTTCGAAATCCAGTTACATTTGTTGCATTCATTTACATGCTAATACTCTTGGGAAAAGTATCAATCCACATCTTCTTCCTCCAGCTATGGGTTAAATAGCAGGACAAATTGGGTTCTAGAGCTTTGGTTGGCAACCAGTGTACCACATAAAGTGATAGCAACCTACTGCAGGAAAATATTCTGCCTAGTCAGTCATGTCTCTTTCATGACATGAACCCCCAAGTGTGTATCATGTATGGCACTTAACTGACTGACACTGTTGAGACTGTCATCATCTTTGTTACCATTATTCAGATCATTTTGGTCATTTGGTGTTCCAGCCTTCTGCAGGTGAATGAGATAAAGAGCTCACTTTAAATTTACAATCACCTATAGAAGGACAAAGTGTACAACAGGCAAAACATGAGTAAACAGTGTATATATATATATATATATATATATTGTAATTTTGTTGATACAATGGTTTATAAAAGCATCATATCACTACACAAAAATGTTCATGTTTCAGAACAATACTGTTCTTCTTTATGTGATATTTTAAAATAAGTGGGTAAAATGATTTATTTAGAAAATATAAGATGAATTCATGGTTATTTAGAAATTAAAGGCATTTTAGTTGGAGAATATACTTGTAGGTGTGTCAAAATTGTTCAATCAAAAATGAAAATTAGGTTGAACTATGAAGATTTGGTCGCAAAAGGAAACAGTAGCCTGATGTCAAGGCCTGACACTTTATAATTTTGTCTGGTTAAGATACATAGTGGAACTTTACATTATTTAAATGGGTAGACAATAATTTTTAACAGCAGGTTGGATTTTTTTTTTTAGATTTGATTTTGTACTACCTCATGAGTTAAAGGGACTGGATTATTTAGGTTAGAATTAGAATTAAATAATTAAGGTATATTGTAGTTAAGAAAACCAAATAAGCATTGTGTGAGTCATTTATTTTAGCAAAATTAATTTTAAGTTATATTGAAGCATAAGTTATAAATGAACAAATGTAATTAATTAAATTTTAGAGAAAAATATTTTTGATGTTTACATAAGACCATCAGTTCATCCCTATGTTTCAGTAGTACATCATTTTTAGTGAAACTTAAAATCAGCAGCTTTTCATTCAGGCACAGAGGGCACATGTCATAGAACAACTTACAGATTCTTGTTTTTTCCAAAATTTTTCGTTTTACTTTGGGCGTTTTGTTTGTATCTTTTAACTTCCAAAAATATGCAGGGATGTTTTCGATAAGTGTTATTTTTGAAGGAACTTAAATGTAAATACCGACACTGCTTAAAAGTGTTCTTCGTAGGTCTAATGTAAACCTAGTTAGGTTTTGAAATGATGATATGGCACATTGGTACACAATTGAATTTGTTAGACACCTATTTTTCAGCGAGCAGTTGTTAAGATTTCGACATTTACATGAATTTGTATTATTGTTATTTTCTTTATTTGGATAATTATATTTACTTTTGTTTATGTGATGATTTAAGATTTTATTATTATGATTTTTAATAATACTTTTCTAGATTATTTGTACAACTATTACCTAATTTATGGATATCTTTATGAAAAATTTTATTTACAGGGTTATTATTAAGGAAGTGTTTCTTAATTAAATTGAGGAACTTCAGCCTAACTTAGTGCTAACCATTTGGTTAATAAGTGGTTTATACTAAATAATTTTTCTATTTTTATTTTTGTCTGTTATAGTAACATTTTTTTATGTATTTGATATCATGTTTTTTATAGGCACTATACCTTAGAGCATTATTATAAAAATCTTTATATTTATAAAGTACTTCTTCACTAGAATAGTTTTACTAATTCTATATTCTATGGAGGGGGTTACATTTTTTATTATATTTGTGGGGTGATTACACTTTGGGTGGATATATAATGGATATCCATTTATATCCATTATACATTCTCATATCTTGAATAAGTTCTTTCTTGATTTTACATGAAAAGTAATATTTTATTTACAAAAATTAGTAAGGAACTTGTTGCTGAAAGTACTGTCCATTACTAGCCACTACTTTTTCCCATCTTTCTGGCATTATTTGAATTCCACGGCAGAAAAATAACACATTTTTTGAGGCTAACCATGAGTCAACCCAATTTTTGGCATTTGCAAAGGAATGAAAGCACTGTTCAGCCAGGCTATGGGTCATTGATCAGAACAAGTGATAATTGGGATGGAGCCATGTTTGGTGAATATGGTGGTGAGTTAGAAGTTCCCATATAAGCATTTTCAAGTAGGTTTTTACCTGTTTTGCCACATGTAGCCTTGAGTTGTCATGTTGCAAAATGGCTTTGTCATGTCTCTGCTTGTATAGCAGCCATTTTTTCTTCAGGGCTCAGCTCAAATGCACCACTCATTGTTGATAGCAATCTCTTGTGATGGTTTTAGTCAGTTTGAGCAGCTCATAATAAACCACACCCAGCTGATCCCACCAGATACAGAGTGGAAACTTCAAACCATGGATATTCAAATTTGTTGCCAATGTTGTGGCATGTCTGAGCTTACCCCATGATCTTCTACACTTAGGGTGCATTCTCTTTTCATTGCTAGGTATGTTATGATGCAAAAAACCTTTCTTTTTTCTGCCTTTAAAGCAGTGTTCACATGTGACAAGACACTGTTCTACATCTCTGAGCTTCAACTTGTATGACACCCAATGCTTTTGAATCATTCTTAATGCTTTAAAAATTTCAAAACTGTTGTGTAATAAACTCCTAATGTATACGGCTATATCGTGTTGAATACGCCGGTTCCCGTCTGATCACCACAATTAAGCAACATCGAGCCTGGTCAGTACTTAAATGGGTAACCATTTGGGAATACCAGGTGCTGTAAATGTAAGGACCAAGAATGGTCCACTGGTCCTCCAGGTTTGGGTGTTGGGTGCAGGGCTAACAACCCTGCCCTGTAAAAAACAATTTGTTACAGAAACAGCAACAAAAAGTTGCTGCCCTATGCACCATCTGGGTGTGATGGATAAATGATGATGAATAAACTCCTAATAATTTTGTTCAGCTTGTGCCTGACATGAGTCTTCAGAAGGTAATTCCTCCAATTCTTTGTCTTCAAACTTTTACAGTGCACCAGAACATTCTTTATCTTCAACATCAAAATCATTATTTTTGAAGCATCTAAACCAATCTCTGCATGTTGTTTCCAGCAGAGTATGGACACTGTAAGTCTCAACAAGAATTCTGTGTGTTTCAGCTGAAGATTTCATTTGGATAAAGTAATGTGGTAAAATTCCCTGCAAATATACTTTATTTGTCTTGAAATGCAGCATGTCACTTCAGTGAAATGACATATACTGAATTTCAAGCTTGCTTATAGTACTTCCTTATAGAAGCATTACCATCTGAAACAGTACACACAGAGTTCTGGGAATGCCATCTGTTGTAAAACAGCAAGAACTTATTTAAGGTTCTAATATATACAATTAATGTGAGTAAAAGTTTGTTACTTAGCTTATTGATATTCCGATTCCAGAGATCATACGTGGAGCTTTTGAACCACTCTTCAGGGCTTATCAGCAATTTATTGGTTACACAGTCAATAATTATATATATATATATATTGTGTATTTGGGCAGCAATCTTTTATGCAGATTTCATTGTAAATGACAGACAATATATTAAGATTTTTATATAATTTTTCATGTCTCTTATGAATTTTTTCTTTTTAGAACTCAAATTATATAAGAATTATCTAAAGGTTTTGTTTTTTCAAGCACTTTCAGCTTTTCTTTTATCCATTCTCAAGTATGAATTTTGTTTTACTTGTAACTAAATATGTGTAAATTTAATGTATATAAAATCATGTGTATGTTATGTTTCGAACATGGTAAGCACATTGTTCCGTGTTCATAATTGATATTATTAAGTGTAGTATTTTTTGTTTTTATTAGTAATGTCATGATTTTTTAAAATCTTCTTTTGTTTGAAAAAGAAGATAAAATATAATGGATATATTGGAGATGATATAATAATAATAATATATATTTATATATATATTCTTGGCTTGGCTTCATGAACAAAGATTTATGAAAGGAGCTGTTCACATTGACTGCAAGCACACTGATGGCTGACTAGGCTGATGCAGAATAGACAAGTCTGGCTGCAGCAACTGCAGTTAAAGTTCTGGTCTGATATGGCTGCTGAGGCTTCCTGATCTTTCTTCCCATGGTGTTTCTCTCTCAATTTGGTCCTGTGGGAGTCTTCAAAGATAGAGACAGCCTGGTGGATGATGCTGCGCTAGGCCTGACGGTCAAGTGTTGATCACTAGTGGTGATTAATGTGGCAGATAGCGAGGAACATTTTAAGGGAGTCTCTATACCCTTTCTTAGGTGCTCCTCTGTCATGGTGGCCAGTGAAGAGTTCACTGTAGAGAGCTATCTTGGGCAGGTGATGGTCCTCCATTCTGGAGATGTACCATACCCAGCATATCTGTGACTTCAGCAACATGGCCTCAATGCTGGTGATTTCCACCTGTTCAAGGACCTTCATGTTGGTGATCTAGTCATTCCATTGAATTTTGAGGATGGTGCAGAGACAGTGCTGATATATATATATATATATATATATATATATAACTGAAGTAGTTACATATTTTATAATGCCACTATTGATAAGTGTTCAAGCTCAGATAAAAACCAGAATTTTGAATGCAGTCACGAAAAATTGTCAGATTATCCCTTTAAAAAAAAAGCACATGATTTTTCTATCCTGTGTTTTTCTCATCTGACTTTGTGTCAGATTTAATAAGCACAGTAAAGCATCCAGTGAGAATCAAATTCACTACAAGATAGTTTGGTAATCAGAGTATTATTGTTAGCATTCTATATTATCACCATTATTACTTAGTTAAGCATTCATATGTGCAAGAATCCCTAGATTAATTAGTGCGCTAAAATTTTTATATACCAAAATTTGATTAGTGCATACATAACACTCAATTAGTGTAGTAAAACATTCCTCAGTTTAGTCATTGTAACTGAAAATTGATTTTTTATAGTTACCAATTAAATATTCCCAAAATTTAAAAATGGAAAATGGATAACTATTTTGTTTGTCAAGTATTATATTATCTAAGTAATTACAGTAGTCTCAAAAAAATGTTGATAAATTTTATGATAAGTTGATAATAATAAAAATATGTATTTAAATATCAAAATTTAAAATGTTTTGAATATTTTGATTTTTTTTCATGTTTATTTTGATGGTCTTAAAAAGAAATTTCTGATGATTTAATTAGACACAGAAATTTACATTTATTAAAAAATATCAAAATATAAAAGATGTATGCATTAAGATTATGAATAAAATTTTCAGATTAAAATACTGATGATTATATGTTTGAAAAATTTGTAGGACCAAAATTTCTCAGTATTACCAATTATATGAAGAACAGAAGAATATCATGCAGGGAACCACTTGAAATAAGTTTTTCATGAGTCTCAATGTTGATTAGTTATCCTACGGCCATTGTCTGCAGTGGGCATTACACCAAGAAAGCATATGAAAATTGTAGCACTATATGAACACACTGAGAGAGAAGCTCTTCAACTCTCAGTCATGTCATCAAGCTGAAGAAACAAACTGTACCCCTCAATTCAAACATAAATAAAAATGCGGTCAGAAGAGGAAAACAATGCCAAGAGATGACATATCAGTCAGTTAAGTGCCATACGTGAAACAGGCTTGGGCGATCATGTCTCGAAAGAGACGTGACTGACTGGGCAGAAGATTATCCCACAGTAGGTTGCCATTGCTTTCTGCGGTAGACTGGTTGCCAGCCAAGGCTATAGAACCCAATCTGTCCTGTTATTTAACCCATAACTGGAAGGAAGAGCCGGATTAATACCTTTCCCAAGGGTATTTGCGCATAAGTGAATGCAATGAATTCAACTGGAATTCGAACTCAGCACCCTGATTTCTCGTTCCGAGCTGATATCCACTGCACCACAACGCACATCCAAGAGATGACATAAAAAGTGTGAAAGATCCAAGGAAGACATTATTTGTTTCTTTTTCAATTAATTTGCACAAGGGTGTATTTGCATATTTGTCTCTATAAAAACTTTTGAATATTTTGATTTTTCTCATGTTTATTTTGAAGGTCTTAAAAAGATATTTCTGATATTTTGTTTAAAAAAAATGGACAATTTAATTTGATACAGAAATTTGCATTTAGTAAAATATATATCCAAATATAAAAGCTGTATGCATTTACTGTGGAAAGAGTCTAAATAGAATTTTTAGCTTAAAATACTGATGATTGATAGATTTGGACAATTTGAAAGGGTAATTTCTCAGTGTTGCCAATTATTAAAAACAGAAGGATACCATGAGACAAACAACTCTAAATAAGTTTTTCATTAAGAATCAGATAATTAAACATTAATTCATAGGATTTTTATTGTATCTTCTTATATGTACCTATATTTTAATTAAAAAGTATGCAAATTAGAAATTAACTGTGAATGAGACTAATTTTTGAAGTACAAATTACATAATTTCCAGTAAGTTGTTTTTTTTTTATTGTAATCATTTAACCCCAAGCAAGGCATTTTACTGCCACTATTGTGCAGGGGGTTACATTGGGAAAGTGATGAGAAAGAGTGGTTAGTTATAGGAATTGTCAGGAGGAGGGTAATAGACAGATGAGAATACCAGTGTAATGGGGGTGGAGTGGATGGAGAAAAAAGCTTAAGAGAATGGATGCAAGTTAGTAAGATAGGAGATGTCTATTGACCTTACATTTAAATTTCTGGAGATTGTAGCTGTTGGGGAAGCAAGTATTTGGAAGGGAATTCCACAGGCAGGAAGTGCGAGAAAAAAAGCTTTTAGAGTAGAAATCATGATTATATTTTATTGGTTTCACTGTAAAAGGGTGGAACCTAGTTGCCAATTTAATAGCTCATGTAAATTCATATCTAGTGGGCACTAGTGAGCTAAGTTCATTGGAGCAGAAGCTGTGAAAATATTTGTAGAAGAGGCACAGGAAAGCCATATCACGCAGGTGAGAGAGTGACTGCAGCCAGGCTGCCAAGTCAGTATCGATCACATTACAGATTCTTTGTTGGATTTTGTCAAAAACCCTGAGGTGAATAGCAGAGGCACCCAACCAGATGTGGCAGCAGTATTCAATACACGAGTGGATGGTAGATTTATATATGTGCAGGATGGATTCAGACAGAAAAAACTTCCTGGCCCTGCACAGTGAATTGACCCTCTTAGCAGCAGATTTAACTATGGATTCAATATAGTCATTCCACTTGAGGTCTGCTGAGAGTGTTAGGCCAAGGAGGTGTAGTATTTTGCTCTCAGGGAGGCTAGCTTGATCCATGGGAGGTAGGAGCGGTTAGGTTATCTGTGATGGTTAAGCCATTTTTTTACCCCAGTCCATCACAGATTGGAGGTACTTTTCAAGAGGTACTTTGTCAACCTCAGCAGATTTTTGATCATGGCGTGAGTAAACACCTACTTGGAATCATATTACATTGGGGAGATCATTAATGTAGATCAGGAAAAGCGTAGGACCTAGAATAGAGTCTTGAGGGACACTTGTGTTCGTATGGTAGTTTTGGGAGGCATGTCCGTTCAATACTACCTTCATTGTGCAATTTTAGAGGAATGACTCGATTAGGTCAACCACAGCTTGCAAAGAAGACCAGCATACTAGACTCTGTCAAACGCTTTGGAAATATCCAGGGTAACAGTTCGAGCTTTGCCATTCTTGTTGAGAGCCTGGTATATATACTCAGTGATGGTCATTAGCATATCAGCAGTAGACCTGATGAAGCAGAAACTATACTGTTTGTCCAAGAAGAGTCTATGGGCTGTGAGATGCTGAACCACTTTGGCATTGATGTTGGCTTGGAACACTTTGCCAAAGAACAGTAGGAGGCTGATAGGATGGTAATTGGTGGGGATCGATGGTTCTCCAGTATTCTTAAATATAGAAACTACAGAGAAAAACTTCCAACAAACAGGAAAGCAGGAAGCAAATAGGCAGTAGTTGTAGAGCTTAGAGAGGACAGAGGAGAGTTCAGGGGCACATTTCTTCAAAACTGTGATTGGGATTCCGTCACCTTCGCTCGCTTTATGAGAGTCAAGCTTTGAATCCTGATGAATAGAGCAAAAAGCAGAATCAAGCCAGAGATAGGACAAGAACAGTGCAGGTTCATCAAAGACACTGGAACAAGGAATGCCATATTTATGATTAGATGCTCTTCGAAAAGGCAATACAAATAAAGAAGGACATGTACATGTGTTTTATCAATTATGCGAAGGTGTTCAACAAAATACACCACAAAGAATTGATGGAGATGCTCATCAACCTCAACATATTTGGTAAAGACACAAGAGTAATGAAGAATCACTACTGGCAGCAAACCTCCTGCATATGGACAGGTAATGAATTCAGTAGATATACAAAGATAGAAAGGGGCGTAAAACAAGGATGTGTCTTTTCACCAGATCTATTCAACTTGTACAACGAGACTATTCTGTGGACCCTAGATGTTATGACAGGATTTGTAATTGGAGGCCACAATTTGAACATAAGGTATGCAGATGTTACAGTGCTGATAGCAGACATGAAAAGGAAACTACAAGACCTCCTACAGAAGGTAGCTGAAGAGAGTGACAAGAAAGGACTACAACTAAACTGCAAAGAAACCGAATACGTGGTTATCAGCAAAAAGAACTCTCCAAAATACCAAATACAGATGAGGGAGACTAGAATCAAGTTGGTACAAAAAATTAAATACCTTGGAACTGTTCTAACAGAAGACAGAAAGTGTAACACAGAGGTCTGAAGGCAAATTGGCATGGCAAAGGATGCATTCCAGAAGCTGAGTAGAGTATTAAGAAACAGGAAAATTTCACTAGAAACAAAGAAGAGAGTACTAGATTACTATATGATGTCAGTTCTTCAATATAGCAGTGAATGCTGGACAATATCATTGAAGATGAAGGAAAAACTTCAAGTAACTGAAATGTGGTTCGACAGAAGGATGCTGCAGATATTGTGGATCAAGTATGTGAGCAATGATGAAGTTTTGGAAAGAATGGGAAATGAAAAAGGAATTAATATTGAGCATCAGGAAGAGACAGCTAAAGTTCCTGGGACATACAATGAAGAAGGTGGGCTTGGAGAACTTGATACTAACAGGCCAGATAGAGGGAAGGAGAGACAGGGGAAAACAGCATGTAATGTACTTAACTGGCCTCAGCAGATGCATGGCAGAACAGGCATTGCATGGTGTAACAAGAGAAAGTGTGCTAAGAACTATCAGGGATAGAGAGATGTGGAAGACCATGATTGTCTACGTCCTGAAAAGACAGGCCGTATAGAAGAAGAAAACACTGGGAATCTGTTAATGCTTTTTTATAACAGTGCTACTAACACTCATTTCTAATAAACTGGTAGCGTGTTTTACACAAAGAAATAAAAAAAGTCTACTAAACAAACTCTCAATTCAGATCTATCATAGTTCTGAAGAATACCAAAGAATGTATCAACCAGAATATGTTAACAGTACTTAACATAAGAAGAATAAGGCTCATCTGAGTTAGATATATATATATATATTAACCTATCTAATATAATTTCAAAGCTTGATTCTCATAAGGCAAGCAGAGGTGGTGAGTTCTAATCATTGTCCTTAAAAAATATGCTCCTGAGCTGACTCCAGTTCTCTCCAAAATTTATAAATTATTGCCTCACTGCTTCCTGCTTTCCTACTTATTGAAGTCCTCCTATGAAGTTCCTGTTTTTAAGAACTTTGGTGAGCCATCTGACCCCTCTAATTAGCATCCTATTAACCCCCCATCTCTTTTTGACAAGGCATTTGAGGTTATTATCAGTGCTGAAATAGTTAGGTGTCTCACATTTCACAATCTTCTCTCTGACAAACAATATGGCTTCCGCTTTATCAGGTCTACTGCTGATGTGCTAATGACCATCACTCAATATATATACCAGGTTCTTGATGAGAACAGCAAAGCTCATGAGATCTTGAAATATAAGCAATAATGAGATAACATTATCTTGGCAAAAATCTAGAAAGTCAAAGAAGGATGAAGAAATATTGGTTAATAGGTGTTAAAAGCAGCAAAGAGGAGAATAATTGTTGCAAAAATATAAAGAATAAAGAAAATGCTTTATTAGAAAATGTAAAGGAATTCCAGAAACTCAGGCATTTTTGAGAAGTATTAGTTTGGATGAAGGAAGAAATACACAGGTAATAATTGCTTTGCCATGAAAGGAGAAAACTATGTACCAATGTCTAAATGAGTAAAAATTGTCTCTCGAAGAAATTCTTTGGTAAGAAAATTAGATACTTATGGGATACTTAGATGTATTCTCAGTTACGGAATTAAGAAAAGTAGACATGTTTGAAATGCTATTCCATAAAGAAAGACCTATGAAAATGTAACTAAATACAGATTAAGTCTGCCATCAAAATAATAATAGGCAATATATGAGATGTTACTGGAAAGTTCTTGGCCCAACTTCCTTCAATATATAGATATATATATATTTTTTTTTTCTAAACATATACTGTTAAATATAACAGACAATGAGTGTCTATTATGTTTAATCATGAGCTGTTCTAAATGTCATATTTTGGCTTTAATTTCAAGTGAAAATAAAGACAAAAATTGTTCAACATTTGGATATTTTTTTATCATGCTGGTTCTAAGCTTTTGGCTCATGTGAGCTATTTTCAGAGAGGTTACAAGGACATTAACATAAAAACATCCACAATCAAAGATGACTTTATTTTGTGTTGATATAAAATATTGTTAAGCAATGATAACAGTCAGTGAATAGCGGATGCAGTTTGTAAATTTGTAATGCAGTTCTATGATGTCACTTTGCTTGAGAGACTGAAATGTTAACAGAACCTAAATGCAATATAATATGTTATGACCAGTTTGAAATGTGATATTATTAATTGTGGGTTGATTTGATTTAATGTTGATGGCCTCCAATATATATATATATATATATATATATATATATATATATATACACTGTAATTTTATATATATTTAGTTCATAATAGGCACCTGATGTTTGCTTAATGAAATAAAACTACAAGTCAGGCATCTGATGTTGGATAATATGCATATTAATATATGTATATAACTCATAGCTCTTTTATCCTACATTGAGCACTGTTTTATTAACACCTGTATAATATTTTATACATGTGTGTATTTCCAATATGTTTATTTATTAATTCTCATAACTATATATATATATATATATATATATATATGCAAAGATTCATGACAAAAGCATGTAAATTCCTAAATAATACTTATACATAAGTATTTTTTTACACAAATTTATTTCAAAAGTGAAATAAATTTAACTTTAATGTTGTTAGAATGCGTATCAAATTTTAACTGTTGTCACATGGTAATTTTTTTTAGCTGAGAACAAGTTTTGAATTTGTTTGAAATCTGACTGGAGTTCTTAATGCAGTTTATATAAATATGAGATCTGTTAATGAATTCAATAGATTGAGGTGATCCTCTGCTCAAACTGAAATTTGTCTTTGAATATATTGTTTGAATCTTTCTTTATCTCGTCTACGCACACCCACACAAACAAACACATACACACACCCACACATATATATATATATATATATAGAGAGAGAGAGAGAGAGAGAGAGAGAGAAAGAGAGATAAGTAGAGAGGATGATCTGAAAATTTCTTAAGATCTGAAATTGGCAGTCACAATAAGAGACGATTTCAGTGTTTGTATCAACAAGCACCTTATCTCCAATATTGAGCACTCTTCAACATATGACTTATTGTCATTTAGTTCTAAAGGTACAAAAAGTATTCAATATAAATTCTTTATGTAATATAGATAAAAAATGATTCTAAGTTATGGTGATTAAGTTAAGTGTAGCTTACTTGTGGAACCACGTCATAAGTATGGAGCACCCAGTGAAAATAGAACTTACTACTCAGTTATTGATATACCGAGCTAACCATTACATAAAATTGAAGTGCCCAAATGATTCTAAGTTATGAGTAAAAGTTGACATTGTTTATTTATAATACATAAATGCAGTAATGAAATATAATTCCTTTGACAAAACAATAATTGTAATTAGAAAATTTCATTTGTCATTGTAAATTTGGGACAAGTGGCAGAAAGTTATTTCTACTTGTAAATTTTCAATCGGCTGGAATTATTTGATCATGAAAAATCTGTGAGAGTAAATCACTCACTTCCTGTTTTCTTCTCTGAAATGGAAAGCTTGTGGGTAAAAGACAGTAGAAAGAGTTTTTAAAAAGCCATAACAACCAAGGAAATAAGTTGATATATAAGTACTGTTGTGATTTCACAGTATCCATTTCCTGTTCTCTCCAAAATCTAAACTGTTCAATAATCATTGGCTTTGAGACATGGAAGCCAAAAGTTCAAAATTGCACAGCAAGTGTCATATGTCCTGAAAGTTGACTTGCATACCACTGTTACAAGAGAGTCATTTACACAAGTACTTATATATATATATATATATGCATTTGTGTCTTTGCGTATATATATATATATATATATATGTGTGTGTGTGTGTGTGTGTGTGTGTGTGTGTGTGTGTGTGTGTGTGTGTGTAACTTAAAAACATCTATTTACATGTATACATATACACACAAGTAGATGTTTTGAGGTAATTTTTTATACAAAAGAGAGTAAAGGCTGGAATAACAAATTAGACAGAGTTAGAGGGGAAGAGGGAGAGTATGTAGATATGTAGTTGAGTATATAAATATATCTGAAATTGTGTGATTAATAAATATCACTTGCCCACAAGCTATTTGCATGTGTCTGAACATTTTTGTCCTTGTTGGTTTTATTGTGCAATTTCAACTGATTTTTTTTTTTTTTTGACCTTTTCTCATCTGTACTATTTATCCAGAAGGTGAAGTTTCAAACTATTGATGGGCCTGGATCTGGATGTCAGAAAATCCTGCAGAAACTATCAATCTTTTTGGGTTTTTTTAATAATCTTTTATGAAAAAAGCAAAAAAAGAAAAAGAAAAAAAATGAAAGAAGCAGCAGTTAGGCTTAGTGAACAGATCGACTGTTGGTGTTAGAAATTCATGTCAGCAAGATCAATACAAAAAGAAAAAAACCTTGGTTATGTAACTGCATTTTTTCAGTCTAACACCAAACAAGGAAAAAGAAATATTAGCAAGACCTCTGCAATAACCTTTGACACCCAGATTTCAAACAATCTCAGTGAAAATAAATAAAAAACTCTGACGAGACAAATTATACAGCAGAAGAAAACCTGAAGAATGTATTTACTAACACCTTGTGAGGAAATCCTAAAAGATGAAAACATTAGTCTAACAATTTATGAATTAAGATATGCAGTAAAAAAACAAAGAAATACTTTGTGTATATATATCCTCTCTACTAAAATAAAAACTGTTGTGTATGTATGTATGTGTATATTTCCGTCCTGCCATGCTCATGGAGAGAGAGAGACAATAGCAAGACAGCATTGGCTCAGTTCATTCTCTTTACTACCAGTTACTAAACTTTACTACCAGTTATGAAAGCATTTGCACCATGTTTCCTCTTTACCAATGCCTTATCATTTATTTTTTTTGCAATAATTATATCCTTGAGTAGTGAAGAATATATATATATCCTCTCAATAATAATAAAAACTGTTGTATATTTTTCTGTGTATGTATCTATATTGCAAATCACCTGAAGACACCACATGGTAGAAACCTAGATCGCATAACTTGTTTACAAATAAAGAACACGTATATATATATATATATATATATATATATATATATATATATATATATATATGTATTTTCTTCCTGCTTATGGTTTGTTTTTCTTATGTAAGATACTCAATAGTAAGTATATCAGTATATAAGTTACGGTCATTTTAGATGGCATATCGATACAAATATTTTGCTGTCATTTCTGACAACATGGGCTCACTCGTATGTATATATATATATATATTTTATTTCTGTGATTCTATATTAGGAATGTGCTATATGCATAGGTAAAGGGTACCACAAATGGAGATGGAACATTTAATACAGTGTTGATTCCTATGTCTACACACACTATAGACACATAGGTTGCAATGGATAAATTGTCATCTAAATTACAAAATTGGTTTTAACCACAGCCTCCATATGACTTTGAAATTTCCTGCAACTTTTACAGACAATTTGCTTGTTTAAGTTGATGAATGTTGTCTTCAGTTCATCTTTGGTGCTACAAAGAATTTTTTTATTCTCTCACTCAAATGTGCCCCAAACATAATCAAGGGGGTTGGTGTCTAGGGAGTTATGTGACCATTTGTAAGGGGTGATGTGGTCACAGAAATTGTCTGACAGCCATGACTAGGATCTTCTAGCAGCCACCCTCTTGACCCAGAATAGCGCTACCTACTCAAGGCACTTGATTTAAGCCTCTGTGTTGAGCGTGATGCCCTGTAGGAAGATGAATGGAGGCATAACATTATTATAAGTGATCACTCCAAACACCATGATGTTGACTGGATATATATCTAACTCTTTCCGAATCCTCTGCACAATCTTCAGACTGACACTCAAGCACTCTGAAATTTTTATATTGAAGCTTCCAGCATGAATGCCAATCAGTACAGCATACCATTTCCAAATTTCTGGTGGAGGGAATTGTGTCATGGTGCTCTTTTTCTTACAAACAATACCCAACTGACCTTACTATACTGTGCAGTTGATAAAATCAAAAACAAAAAATACACATGCATGAAATTAAAAATATAAAATAGCAACAATTTACTCATCGCACCCTCTGTGTGTGTGTTTGTGTCAATAACAACAACGAAATAAATTTCTGTTCAGAATTGTATTGAAAATAATGTCAAGCAATTTTCTTTTTAAATAAAATGAGAGAACCTTGTGTGAATGTGTGTGTTTATGAATCTGGATCATAAAATGAAATATATTTCTATTAAAAATTCTGGCAAAATAATGTATACAAGTATTATACAAACTTTTTATAAATAAATAGATATTAGAAAATAACATGTTAACAGTTAGAATCTTTCAATGAAATAATATGTATTAAAATGCTAAATTAAATGTATTAAAATTATTACAATAGCATAATTAAGTAACTAAAAATAATATATAAATATTAAAACATACATATAAAATACTGTAATTACAATATTACAATTAAGCAATATAAATAACATACAGTAATATACATAGGTATACATTATTTCACATACTAACTTTACCAACTCATAAATGCACACATTTATACATAATTCTCTCATTTTATTAAAAAAAATATTCCAACGCTTGACATGTGTATACATTATTTTTGCTACAATTTTGAATGAAAATGTATATTGTATTTTGTTGCTGTTATTCACACACATACTAATGTTACCAACACACACATACACATATATATACATTTGGGTAACAATCTCTCTTTTATGCAGGTTTCATTAAAAATGGCAGATAAGTATATCATTAAGATTTTATATAATTTTTCATGTGTTCTGATTTCTTTTCATATAAAAACTGTCCAAAGGTTTTGTACTTTTGAGTGCTTTCAGCTATACTTTTAGCTGTTATCATGAATGAATTTTGTTTTACTTGTAAATAAGTATGGGTAAAGTTTATACATATAGTCTTGTGTATGTTAAGTTCCAAACATGGTTAGCACATTGTTACCATGTTCATAATTGATGCTAAAGGATAAAGGATTTTTTTTCTCTTAGTAATGCTGCCATTATTTTTAATCTTTTTTTGCATGCGGATGAAGGTATTATGTGTGTATTATCAACAAGTATATCATAGACAGGTTCTGGAAGATCTCAATGTGTGTTCAAATGAGATCAAATAGAACTGTTGTGGAAAAGATGCAATGTCAAACTTCTTGTCAATTTTATGGTGTTTGTGTGTGTATATATGTATGTGTGTGTGTAGTATATATATATATATATATATATATATATATATATATATATATATGTGTGTGTGTGTGTGTGTATGTGTGTATGTGTGTTTGTGTGTGTGTGTGCAGAATAGGAACTTGTAGTTATAAAACTACTAAAGGTACACCAAGATACAAAGTGCTCAATACCACACAATGTGGTACAGCTAATAATAATTATTATTATTACATCTTGATCATTCCCAAAAACCTAAAACCAGCCACAACCCAGGTTAAAAGCACAGGGCTGTTGGAGGAGCATCTGGTGGGAAAGTTTGTCACGAAGACACAAATAAACAAAATGTCTAAAAAGTGCTTAATCCCACCAAGACACCCAACACCCCAACCTAACAGAGCTTATTATACACAGAAGAGGAACCTGTAGTTATACAACTACTAAAGGTACACTAAGATATAAAGTGCTCAATACCATACAATGTGGTAGTGCTAAATACTATTATAATTACATCTTGATCTCAAAAATGAAAATTTAACCTTGTATTCCGGTTGCCTGAGGATTACACTTATGTGTATGAAACCTGGGTTGTGGCTGGTTTCAGATTTTCGGGAATGATCAAGATAAAATTGTAATAATATACACATATGTATGTATATGTGTATGTGTGTATATATATATATATATATATATATATATATATTCACACAATTTGCCTTGGCAGTATCCAGCCACTTTTTAATATTTTAAGAATCAGTTGTGTGGCCTTAATATAACTAACAAGAAATCAAAGCAGCTTTGAAGATATGAAAGGAATGATAGGGTAAATATTTGAGGTCCCAAAGGCAATGATGTCTAAGGTAGGATAATTTTTTCATTAGTAATAAATGGTTGGATGCTTTCCAAACAGGTTTTATAATGAGTAGTGAACAAACCTCAATCAGTTCCACTTTGTGCTGATGTTGGCAACTACAAGGACCTTTATCAAACTTTAAAGGCAGCTACAAAACCAAGAACTAACAGAAATTTCCTCAAAAATTACTGATCAGAGTGAAATGACAGCAATGTAAACTAAATTTTTCATTTGGAAATTATTGTTTATTTGATACTGGACAATGATTGTTTTTATTGGTTGAATTAAGGATATGTGGTTTCTGGTCTTTTTTTCAAATGTTTGATATTCTCCTTGTGAGGGATTCTCCTTCTCCCCTTGTAAATCAGGCAGATATAATTTCCTTTAGTCTTTTTGTCTTTGGTATGTATACCATAAATTCTTTGCTTATATTAGTGCAGCAACTGAAATCATTGAGGCCAGATTCTGCACTTGTTGAATTTAAAGCTACTAATATAACCAAGTTGCTGTAACAAATTTTCAATATTTAATTTGGATCTTTACATATGTAGGCCACTTTTCCTATGATATATTGTTGAATATTTTTAAGTAAATAGTCATAACATTCTTAAAATAGTTAAAACTGAATGTTTCTAATGCTATCTGATAAAAAATCAGGAAATAATTTTAGGCTTTTTGATATAGTTGATTCTATAAGATTAATTATAAATATATTATGTGATTTTTAAATATTTCAATTGACTACATTTTTGTAATTATTTCAAGAGATCAGTAATGAATACATAGCACAAGGGTAGACCAATTAAAAACACAAAAATAATTGTTTTAGGAGTTGTGTAAAAAATGAAGAAATATCATTTCAAATGATAAATTCTTTGATCCTGTAAATTTATATGTCTGTGTATCTCACTCTTATATTTGTATTATTTTTAGATTGTTATAGTTCTATGAGACATGCCTTTTCCAGATATTTCGGTATAAGTTATCTCCCTTTAACTCAACTCACAAAGTATTTGTTCACTTCTGCTGTAGCCAGGTACTGAACTCAAAACTCTTTGGGTGAAGTCACTGCATTCAACCAACACATTTCAGTGCAGTGAATAAAAGTGTTGGTTGAATCCAGTGACAGTTAGAATTGGTGAAACTAAGGAATGTAAATTGTCTGAACCCTTTCCATGAAAATAGCAATAGAGCAGCAAGAGGCTTGCAGAGTTTTGTTGTCAAGAAAGGGGTTGTTGGGTGGAAAACAATTCTTGGAATATGAAATAATTCATTATCAAAGCAGACACACTTTTGGATTCTGTCAAGGCTGGGAAGTGAAGACTGGGCACCTCCCTTCCATATATGACAACCTGATCTGGCTCTTGTAAAGGGAGGACAGCAGGCAGAGCCAGGTACTTCAGTATGTACCTGACCTGGGTTTGGGTTGAGCTTTAGTCTAAGCAGGTCTCCCACAGAGAACACCTGGTCATCATGAGAGGTGAAAATTCAGGGTTTGCTTTCTAATTATAAATGTCATAGTTTGTGTATTAATGCATTGAATTTAACCAGCCAGTTTTTTTCTCACTGAGCTGTTACAGTCAGAGGTGAGATCAGCTGCCAAGGTCTGGTCATCTAGAGTTTTGAAGGTGCACCCATATATCATTGTATCATCAGTTTTAAATGAACAGAGTAACTAAAGTGGTTAATCTTAAACAGATCAATGTAATTAGTTGGTGTAGAATTTTAACCTTTATTTTGTTTGATCTTGGTTAATCTTTGAAATTTAGAATCACCAATAGACTGTACTTTGCATGTTTCACAGAACAAATGTGTTGACTTTGAAAAACAAGCAAATTTATACAAAATAAAAATTACATTATATTTCTGTGAATAAAATTAAACAACTTTTTTTCCAAGATTTTTCTTAGAAATTCAATTTATGAAATTATTAATAATAATCCTCATAATAACCCAGTTCAGAATTTGGAATCACACATTGACTATCATTAGACACTTTATTTCTCAATGAAAACTTATTTTCATAATGGCATCTCTAACTACATCTAACTCAGTCAAGTCATTTTTCTACTTAACAGTTATATTATTTTGGTGCAATAATAAAATTAAATAATTAATGGCTTAAATAATTTTTAAGATTTTACTATTCCAAAGCATTTAGGGAAGAATAAACAGATCAAAAAATTTTGGCTGATAAATATTTTTGTATTTGAATTCATTACTTGGAAACATATTTTTAAATAAAAAGGATGTGTTAATCAGGATTTAATTATAATTTGCACAATGAGATAAACATTGTGCTTAAAAGACAAACAAGCAGCCTTTTACAAAGTGGCTAATTGTTAACTCTGTATAGTATTCTGAAAGTAATTTTCTTTGGAACAATTTTCAGAAACTAGATTTAGATTAGAACCTGATTATGTTACATCTGTCAAAAGAAATATAGCAAAGAAATATCTTTATTATTATACTGCACATTTCTATTTGCATCTTTGTCTTTCTTGCAATATTTTGCATTTTTGTTTTCCTCAAATCTATGCTCTATCCACTGATCTGCATCAAAGATTTCTCTTTTTAATCATTTCGCCCCAAGCAAGGCAATAAAGCCACTAGAATGCAAGAGCTTACTGAGTTTTAGAGAATATAAGAAAAAGTTGCTATTAAAGAAAAAAGACAATAAAAAATACAAGACAGTTTTACATTGCATTTGAATTTTTGAAAATCAAAGTTGATTAAAAGCAAGAAGCTGGCAGCCAGAAGAGAGAAGTATAATAGAAGAAAGTATTTACTTAGAACTTCATGTTATTTCAGCTGTAAAATGAGACCTTGCCATGAATCTAGTCAGTCAGTTAGTTAAATGCCATACGTGATACACGCTTGGGCAATCATGTCTCAAAAGAGACATGACTGATTGGGCAAAAGATTATCCTGCAGTAGGTTGCCATTGCTTTCTGCAGTAGACTGGTTGCCAGCCAAGGCTATAGAACCCAATCTATCCTGTTATTTAACCCATAACTGGAAGGAAGAAATGGATTAATACCTTCCCCAAGGGTATTTGTGCATAAGTGAATGCAACGAATTCCACTGGAATTTGAACTCAGCTCTCTGAGTTCTTGTTCCTAGCAGATATCCATTGCACCACAATGCACATGAATCTAGTACTGCATTTAAGTTAAAGAAGTCTATATGCCATAAAGGAAAATTTGTCTAAACAATTACTATTCATAGAAAAGCCACAGGGAAGCTATGTTACATTCAAAGTATTTTCATCATTCTTACAGAGAATCATACCTCTCTATTGCTTCAATTATTCTCTTCATTTGTGAAGAGATTGTCCAGCAATTATATAAGAGGATTAATATTATGTAACATTTCAACACTTTTTTCCTATTTCTTAATAATGTGCTTATTTTTTGGATTTCGTGTTTGTTATTTGAATGCATGTTCAGATTTTGCTATCTGCATTTTCTGTCTTCTGTTAAAACATTTTTGTAATTGTTTCATTTTGGCATTTCCAATTCATAGTTCACATCTTGGGACTTTTTTCTTGCTAACAATCAAGACTTCTTACTATTGATGGTTAGTCCTTTCTTCTCACTTTCTTTTACTACCTCCAATTCATAGTTCACATCTTGAGATTTTTTTTCTTGCTGACAACTTTGCATTTTATCTTCCATTATGCAATTTTCAGCCTGAGGAAGAATAAAATGAATAAAATAATAAATAAACCTCTTTTGACTTCTATTCTTTTTAACCTTAAAATGACACAACATTATGAAAAGTTGAGGCATCTTGGAAGCTAATGTCTTATGCTAAGTTTCTAGTTAAAAAAAATATGTGCAAAATTTTATATTTTGAGAATCCAGAATGATATGTGTTCAAAAGCACTATTTGTACTTTGTTTGATCAGGAGGACCTACATGGCCAAGATCTAATGATGATTTCCCTTAAGGAACACAGGTTGGGATCCTTCCAGAGAGCATATATTTCTCTAACAAGGTTTTTCAAATATTCAGGCTAGTAGATGTAAATATTCAGGCAAGTAGATGTAAATAAATATCCTGTTTAGTAATAAAAATAGAACGTCTACTGAAATATGAGTATCCATTAAAAATAATGTTTAAAACAAATAAATTCAAAACATATAAATATATATTTTATCTAACTCTCTAATTTAAGAATCAGATCTGGAGTTGGTAGATAATTACAAATCTATATGTATGTATATATATATATATAGAGAGAGAGAGAGAGGAAGAGAATTAATATAAGTAAATGTTTATCACTTAGCTGATCATTGTTACCTTCAGGATTTTGACTCTAGAGTTTTGTAGCTTAACCTGTTCATCCTCTCTTTAGGAAGTATCAGCAATTTACTACACTTACATACATACACACATGTGCACACACACACACACACACACACACACACACACACACACACACACACACACACACACACACACACATGAGGCTGAAAAGTTCTCAGTTCAATCAAGAAGGCATTTTTCCCACCAAAAAATAAGGTTCTTGGTCATATGATCAACTATTGAGGAGTGGGTCATGCAAAGGTTTTTTCAGCAAAAACTCATATATAAGCAACACTAATTGTAAATACCCAGATATTCAATAAATCTACACATAAAAGCCAGCATGTCTCTAAACAAAAAATATTCTTCTTTATAAAACTACCGATTAAATTATAAACATCTAAGAAGAAAATAGCCTTTTTTTAACTATTGTGGATCTTTGTCGCCAATTTGTTGTGGAGTTGTGTTGAAACTTTGCTGCAAATTTGTAGTGAGCAGTTTGGTTGGAAGTAAGAAACAGACCACAGGAGGTAGGTGCAAAACAGTGTATCAGTATAATAAGAACAATATATGCAAAGGAAGTGTTAGTAATGAGTCAATAGAAATAAATCCAAACAGTACAGTTACACTGCTTATTGCCTGAATACTAGCTGGCTTTAACTGCGTACTAGTTTTCAAACTAACTGTCTTTTATGGTTTACTGCAGGTATTTATATAGAAAGAGGAAGAGGCCATTCCTCGTAGGAGGGCATCATAACACTAACTTTTGTTGCTAATTGAACTTCAAATCTGAAGGACAATTAAAAGTTTAAATAGCCACAAATTATCCCCAAAACAAGTATTGCTATTTTGTTTTGGGTACTTAAATACAAAATCTTCAAAAGTTTGAATTAAAAATCCAATGAAAATTTGTGTTTTTCTGATTGTAATCTAAAGAACAATAGGATTTACCCTCCTTAGACTTCATCCAAACTTATCTCAAATGACAAATTTTATCCAAATGATTTAAGTTATATTTTAGTTATAATATATTCAACTCTAAAAAAGATTAATTAACATACAGAAATCAACATTTCAGAATGTTTTTCAGATATTTTGATTCTCATGTTTAAACCTGAGTCTGTTGAAAAAGTCAGAAATGTTTTATCATTTGAATTATCAGGAAGACAGTTGGCATCATATGAAATCCTGGTTTGCCAAATTTTATGAATGTTGTGTCATGTGTAACATATTGATCCAAACTTTGTCTGCAAAAGATACTGAAACTGTTTTTAGCAAAAACACAGACTGCTGGAGATTGGCTGTTTCCCTTGGAAATGTTTGACTTTTACCCCTTGTAAAATATTTTGTCCAAAAAGTTTTCATCGAACAAATACATACAGATCTTTATTAAATTGATAATACAAATCTTTATTAAATGATCGAAATTCAAATTTCCAATTTTTAATAAAGTATTTAAATTTAAATGTTTAAATTTCATTCTAGTCTGTCATGTTCACTTTCATACAAATACTCTTCTCTCCCCAGCTATGGTTTAAATAGTGGAGTAGTCTTTATTCTTTTGCCTTGCATAGCAACCACTTCAATTGAAAAGAAACTGTGAATTACAAATGATGGAGAAATCTATGGGAAACCATTCTGTTATTTTTCTCATGATTACCTACACTCAGAAAGGATGTAGCGATGGGCCTTGTATGATCACTGAAGTTAAGCAACATTGAACCTGGTCAGTACTAGATGGGTGACCATTTGGGAATAACTTTTACTGTTAAGTTTGATGTGTGGGTGGTATGGTATGTTAATCAGAGAGCCAAGTTCTAATTACAGTTAGGTTCATTATATTCACTTACACACAAATATCTTCTACCCACTATCTATATGTTAATTAGTAAAATTTATATCACTAAAACTATTATTATCTCAAAAGAAATAAAATAAAATTGCATACAAAATACCTAGATCTTGGATTTTTATATAAAATAAGTTATATAGGTGTTGATATGCAGCTAAATCAAAACAACTAACAAACTTAACAATCACTGTGTTTCAAAAGAAACCCAAAATGTTAGCAATACTTTTAATTACTCAAAATTTAACTTAGAAACTGGAGAATGCTGTACATTGAATTATGAAGATGAGTTAAACTATGTTCTTTGCTTCAAATATATATATTCTGTTTGATGACAATTTTATGTGCTGCTATATACAGTTTTGTCATGGTTCAGCTGAGAATATAATCAATGAGAAAGTTGCACAATCAGTATTCAGACAACTTTCCTTTAGCTGATAAGGGTTAAAACTATATATAATATAAAATTTGTAACTTTATACATGTTTTTCTTTATGGAAATTTTTACACCTCATGCAAAATTCAAATTTTCTAGTTTCCAGTTATGAGCATCACTCTCTGAACCAATAATTTAACAAGAAATATTCTATCTTGTTTCTCTATTCACATATTTCAATAAAAATGCAAGAATATGAAGAGAGAATTGCATAAATATGCATCCATCAAAATAAATATATTTGTATATGCATACTTATAGATGTGTAAATAGATACATCTCCCCACATATGTCCATAATATGTGTAATATATATATATTATCCAAAAAGATGAGCTAATAGGTGAAATCCCAAAAACCAGATCATATTAATATTAATTTTATAAATATTAAAATTGATCAAGGTGGAGAGCTCTATGTAAATAGTATCATCTATTTACAGACATATATATATATATATATATATATATATATATATATATATATAGGGTTCAATGAATAAATTGTCATCTAAAGTATACAAAAATAACACTGACATCTCATTTTAACAAATTTACCAAAATTACACAAAAATATCTTGAGATACTAAAAAGTTGCCATTGGTTTCAACCATGGCCTCCAGATGACAGTGGAATCCTCTACATCTCTCCTGGATGGTGTCCTTGTTTAAGTTGGTGAATGCTGCCATAATCCTTATCTTCAGTTCATCTTTGGTGTTACAAGGAGTTTTGATGGGGACTGCAGTCTGGGGAGTTAGGTGGAGTTAGGTGCAGTCTGTGGAATGGTACAGTGTCCTGTTGCCAGACATAAGACCTTTGAGCAGCCACCCTCATGACCCAGGGCAGCACTACTACCTTCTCAAGGTACACAATGTAAGCCACTCTGTTGAGTCTGAGTCCCTGTGGGAAGATAAATAGAGGCATAACTTTGGCAACACTACTAATCACTCCAAACACCATGATGTTGACTGGTCATATTATCCAACACTTTTTGGATCCTTTGCACTCTCCTGGAATGTTCATATTGGAGCTTCCAGCATGAAGGGTAAGCAGTACATGCCATTTCCAAATTTCTGGTGGAATAAATTACATTTTGATGCTCTTTTTCTCACAGACAATGCCCAAATTAACTTACTGTACTGTGCAGTTGACAAAATAAAAGTAAACAACATGCATGTGAAAAATTAAAAATATAAAATAGCAACAATTTACCCATCGAACACTGCATCTGCATGTGTGTGTTTTTATATATATATAATTTCAAGTGAATGTATATAAGGGGTGTACTGAAAATGACTTCAACCATTTTTCCAAACCATTATATAGTGACAAAATATCAGAATACTGAATAGTTGGGTTGATAATTTTTCAGCAGCTCTACATTTGTGTGAGTGAGTGAGTATGCATGTGTTTCTGTAAGAGTGAGTGAGTATATGTATGCATTTGTATGAGTATATATGTGAGTATGTGTATGCATTTGTGTGAGTATATGAATATGTGTATGTTTGTATATGTATGAGTCTGTGTTTGTATAAATATTTTTTTCTGTAAGAATATAAATATATATATGTGTGTGTGTGTGTGTTCCCATTACAAAATAGCCTAATTTGTATGTTTTTATCTTCAGGTATATATATATATATATATATATATATATATATATATAATGTACACAATGTTCATCCAGATTCAGACATGAACATATAAATATGCCGACTATGTTAAGGGGGACACAGAGTGACAGAAAAATGATCTTGTAGACTTTAGTAGTACACGTATAGCTGAATGCATATTCATGGACATATATATGCATACAAGCCCCCATGTATGGAATTATTGGCTCTACAGAAGGTGAAATCAACCATGAACAAGGCTTATTCATCTCAACTAATGTGGTACTGAAGCAGGTGCTTCTGACAGGCACTCCTTGTCCAATCAACTTGTTCTTAACTCCTATTTGCCTCTTCCCCATCTCTTCTGCTATTTGAACCAAAGAATCCCTCCCCATCTGTGCAAATCTAAGGCTCTTCTCTGTCAGATATGTACACAAGATATAAGCACCTCTGTGTAGTATTTAGCATGTATTTCATGCTCCTTTTCTTATCTCCCCTTCTCTCTCTTCCCTTTTATGTCTTGTTCGCTTTCACTCTCTCTCATTTTTGGTTTCTTTCTCTCTCATTATTTATCTTTCTCTCTCTCTCTCTTTCTTTTTAGTGTCTTTCTCACTCTTTTTAGTTCCTTTCTCTCTCACTATATCTTTTTCTCTGCTCTCTTTCTCTTTTGGGCTTCTTTGTTTTTATTTGTGAAATTTCTCTTACATTTTCTCTTTCTATCATTTTCATTATTTCTCTCTCTCTCCCGGTGCTACACCTGCATTCCCTGTCTCTTCTCTCTTTATTACATTTCACTGACCCTATTTCTATATTTCTTTAAATCTTTCTCTCTCTTTCTTTATTTCACTTTTTATTTTCATTTCCAGTCTTTTCTTTTCTTCCTGTTGCTTCTCACTCTTTTATACTCAAACTTAATTTTTTCTATTTCTTCCATATTCTCTTGCCATTCTTTCTTTTTCTTACTCTTACTGCTTTTTTCTCTTATTCTTTCCCTTTTCGCACTCTTATGATTTTATTTTATTTTATCTTATTTGATTGACCATTTCTTTTTCTCTCTTTACCTCTCTTTCTATTCATCTTCTTTTGTTTTTTCTTTGTCATTTTTCTTTACCTCTTTCTTGTTTCTCTTTCCCTCATTATTTTACAGTTTTTTCTTTACTTTCCCTCTTTATTTTCTCACTCTATCCTCTTTCCCTTTACTTCCCTTTTATATTCTTTTCCTCTCTCTCTCTCTCTCTCTCTTTCTTTCTCTTATTTTTCACTTCCTTAGAGTCTTTCTTTTGTTCTCTCTTTCTATTTTAAATTTTCATTTCCCAGCTTTTGTTAATGAGACTCATTTTTTTTACCATTCTCTTCACAAATTATGATAAAAAAATGACTGCATTTTAGAAGAATATAAGTTAAATTTTAAAGATATCAGTATGCAAAATGGAAAACATATTTGGCAAATGACAGCAAAGAATTATTGGATCACCATTTATTTATTTATTTGTAGTCAACATTAGGATTCTTTGTCTGCCTTTATTCTGTTTGTCATCCTTTTTGAATATAAACTTCCACCAAAATGTTTATCCATCTTTCTTACCATTGGATTCTTATATATTTACACTAAATTCTTTTCAAAGATTTTTCTTTGTTTTTGGTAATGAAAAACTTCCTTTTAGAGATTTCTTCAAATGATCATTTATTTGCATCTACCAATTTTCATATTCTCTTAAAATCTTTCACATTATTTTTTTATTCATTCCTTTTTCTTTCATTCACCATTGGATATACATTTTTCTATAATGTAATTCATTGTAAACATTTTTTAAAATTTTTTTGTCTCTTGTTTTTCAAACTTATTTTTTATTCTTCATTCATCTATATTTCATGTTTTGCTTCCTTGATCATTCAAAATCTTTCTTTTTATTCCTTTTTTTCAGGGGTGGGCTATAATTTTGCCCTTTTTTTTACTATGTGTGTGAATTTTAAAAATAATTTCTCTGTTCTTTTTTCATTTCACTTTTTTATGATATATTCTTTTGCATCATTTTTTTTTAATCTACTTTCCTCTTCTTTTCTCTTTTCAGTTTACCATTTTCACTTTTATTTCCTCCTTCCATTTTTCATTTCTTTCACTATTTTTATTATTTTTTTAATAATATCTTTTTTCTTGCCAGTCTGTTTTCTACTTTTCATTATTTTTTCAGACTGCACCAACATCGACCACATTGTCATATTTCATATTCCTAATTAGCAACCAAACATTAACCACAAAATCATTCAAAAAATCATTAAAGATTTACAATTATCAAGAAACATTTTTAGAAATATCTCTAAAGACAGGTGAAAACCTAGTCAAAAAAAAAATGTCATTGTACAAATGGATGGACACACCCAAACCCACTCAGAAGTTATGTTCAAAGAATAATAGATTTTAGGGACTGTTTTCTTTTAATCATATTTTGTGATATTATTGTATTTGCTGTTTTTGATATGGTTATTTTACTTCAGTCTTCAATTTATTTTAAAAGTTAATTTTTAGAAATTTTAGAGGAATGCAAGAAAGGGTTGTTTGTTCTTTTGGCACTTTAAAAATATACAGATTTAAAAAAATTAAACCATAAAGAATTATTTTCTTTTAATTCTTTCAAATTTCATTAATGTTCATATATTTTTTATTCTTTCTTTGAAATTACCTTTACTTGACCTCTTTTTTTTCTTTATTTTTTATGTTTTTATTTTTCTTCACATTTTTCTTTGCTTGTTCCTTTCTGATCTTCCTTTTCATTTTTCATTCTTTTTCAATGTCTTTCCATTTATTTCCTTTCATGTTTCTCTCTCTTCCTTCCTATCTCGCATTTCTTTTTATGCGCTACTTTGTTCTGCTTTTCTTTCTGCAACTTTGCATTCTTTTTTATTTTCTTGCTTGTATTTTTTGACGTTTGATCATTTTTAAACTCTTTTTTTTCTACATTTTCTTCTTCTGTTGTTTTATTTCCTAAAATTCCTGCTTCATTTTCAACCAATGTTCCCACCACCATTTCTTTTTAAAATCGCTTCTTTGTTCAGCTCCATGCACCAATACTGACTTCACACTGATTAATAAGCCGAATTCTTAAATAAAATCTTCCTTCATCATAGCTTTGTTCACACTGGTAATTTCCTGAGGAATGGTAATTTGTTTTTGCACATTTGCCACACTACCTGCATTTTCACATAAATTTATATGATTCATATGCACGCACGCACACACACACGTGTGTGTGCGTGTATGTACATTTTCATATCTGTAGATGTATATTTATGTACATTTTCATGCATACATGTACACATGTACATATATGTAATACAATATATATATATATATATATATATATATATATATATGCATTGTAAAAGAAGGTGTTTTAACTTTAAGGACATGTTACTAAAAGATAAACAAATAAGAAACAATAAAACAGAAAATAAAAAAGATAAAATAACTGAAAAATTTAGCTGTAAAAATTCTATTAAGAATTTTCATATTACACATTTCACGAACACTAAAGAAAAAAGTAACATCATAAAATGAGAAAATTGTTTTTATTGCAATTCTTATGTCATTTTCATCAAACCCAAATGTAAATCTGAGAAAAAATGACTTCTTTCATTCATATATATATATATATATATATATATATATATATATATATATATATATATGTATAATGTATGTGTGTTTGTATGCATTTTTACATGTTATAAGTTCTTTCTGTTTTGCATACAGGTGATACTTCATATGTATTAGCCATCCACATTCATGGACTGCAGTCTATATAACATTTTAAGGAGCTTTACCAAAACAACTCTTGCTGTATAGGTGACTCGAGTTATTCTCAAATAGATCCACTTGATTAACATGAAAAGGTAACCAGGAAATAATGAGGAGTTTAGACTTAAGAAAAGTGTTAAATACAATGGATCATCTCTCTGGACAAAGTGTAAATGTAATTTTTTGATTCAAATGAATTCATTCACATACAAGGTTAATATTGATACTTGTTTCTCTGCATGTGAATGGGTGATATTTTTTGTAAATAGGCACACCTGTGGTTAGATGCATGTGTAGTCATGATTGCCTGTTTTTCATTTGAAATTTTCACTATTTGAATATTAGCTTATGATATACATCTGTTTGTCTATGGCTATATCGTGTTGAATACACCAGTTCCCGTCCGATCACCAAAGTTAAACAACATCGAGCCTGGTCAGTACTTAAATGGGTGACCATTTGCCAATACCAGGTACTGTAAATGTAAGGACCAAGAATGGTCCACCGGTTCTTCAGGTTTGGGGGTTGGGTGCAGGGCTAACAACCCTGCCCCATAAAAAACAGTTTGTTACAGAAAACAGCAATCAATAGAGGCTGCCCTATGCACCATATGGGTGTGATGGATAAATGATGATGATGATACATCTGTTTGTGTGTCAATCTTTCTCTTTCTTTGTCTCACACTTACATATATATATATATATATATATATATATATATATATATATAGATAGATAATGAAATAATAGTTGGCCAAGTTGGTCAAGAATACTCATCTACCAGGGCAACAAGCCAATCCTCTTGCAGACGCTTGCTCAGGCACACTTGTGTTTGCTTAACACCCACAGAGCCCACCTGTGGATTATACTGCAACTATGCCTAGAGGATCTTAGTTGCCTTTTCTGGTCTGTATGTTTGTAGAGTAATGTAAAGAAAAGAAAAACGTAAAACCCCATACTGAATAATATCAACCATGAAGATGCTAACAACATGCTTACCATATTTAAAACATAAAATGTATACACTACTACATACATTCTGTTACATGTAGAGTTAAATTCATCCTCAATAATGGTTAAAAGTATAGCTAAAAGCATTCAAATAAACAAAACATTTGGACAATTTTTATATAATTTATGTTCTCAAAAAAAAAAATTATAAGATCACATGAAAAATTACATGAAAAATTTAACCATAATACCTTGTCTGTCATTTTTAATGATATCTGAAAAAAAAAAAAGAGATTACTGTCCAAATACACAATATATCTATATCAATATATAATATTTATTGAGAATTTATTACATAAATACATTATAATATCACTACAAAATATCTACTTTTGTAGTGATATTGTAACATATTTATGCTATAAATTCTAAATAGATATCATTCACTCTACTTAGTATTGAGCACTTTTTAAAAAATAGTTTTTCTTTGGATACAGAATTTTATTCCATCTATACCTACTCTCTCTCTCTCTCTCTCTCTCTATATATATATATATATATATGTATACATATATATATATTTAGTATATCGAGGCAGCAAATAATTTTCTAAACATATGCTGTTAAATATAAGAGACAATAAATGTCTATTATGTTATTAACCCTACAAGCACTGAACTAAATTCTCTACAAAAAACCAATGTAGTGTACCAATTTCCATGCCCATTCAGAGATTGCATCTCTGATACTAATAAAAAACCCAGTACATATATTGGTTTTACTACAACCACGCTCTCCCATAGACTTATATGTCATCTTTCTGATCAGAGTACTATTAAACAACATTTCTCTGAAAAACATAAACATGTAGGTAATATTAGACAGATTTTGGTCAACAATACAGTGATCCTTACTCATACACACAGTAAGAGGGACCTGCAGGTATTGAAGGCCACGTACATCAAATCTAAACAACCAACACTCAATAAAATCACCTTTAAATCCGGACATAACATATTACATTGCATTTGACTATATGGTTTTGTTGTCATTTCACGCTATCATGCGGTGTGATGTCATAAAACCGCATTGCAAATTTGAGAACTGCATTTATTATTTTTGGTAACTATTGCCGTTGCCAAGCGGAGTTTTATGTCAACACAAAATAAAATCATTGGTGATGGTGGATGTTATTATATTTCAGTCTAAATAACCTCTCTGAAGATGGCTCATGTGAGCTGAAAGCTTAGAAGCAAATCAATAAATCATTATCCAAATGTTGGAGAATTTTTGTCTTTATTTTCAACTGAAATTAAAGCCAAAATACGATGTTTAGAACGGCTCATGATTAAACATAATAGACATTCATTGTCTCTTATATTTAACAGCATATGTTTAGGAAAAAAAAAAATATATATATATACATACATACATACATACATACATACATACATACATATATATATATATATATATATATATATATATATATATATATATATATGATTTGTTTGAACATTATTTTTATCAATACTCATATTTAAGTAGATATTCTGTTTTTAATTAAACTGTATTATATATTTATATCTGCTGGCCTGATTATTTATGATAATTTTTTATTAGGAAAATGTGTATCATTCAGCAGGATTCAAACCTGTGACCCCTGTCCACATAGGAGAAGCTACCATTTGATCTGGCAATGTCTTAGACCTCTCGACCACATTAATTAATCTTCATTAATTTTTGTAATATGTTTGCATATATATATAAATGGAACTTTGTCTGTGTGTGTGTGTGTGTGTGTTACCTATAGACTGAAATGGCTGAACTGATTTTCTTGAAAATTTACACAGTTGTACTATAAGCATCTGCGAGTGTTCTTAGCTAGGTTTTGTGTTGAGGTACCCCCGATAAATATCGAACATTGATAATCAAAAAAATTGGGTCATAGAAGGAGTGGTCCGATTTTAATCAAATTTGATACACTCATAGAAATGATATTCAGAAGTTTCAAGGTTACAGTTCTTACAATAGTGCAGAAAATTTTATATCGATACCAGGAAATCAAAATTTGACTTACGTCTATTCATTTTTCTTTCAGTCTACGGTTTTGCTTTAACTGGAAACAACTATTGCTTTTTAGTCTTTCATGCCAACGTGCAAAGAGTCTGAGTTCCAGGATCATGGATTAGTTTTAAAGCTTTCATTACACCTGAGCAATGCCGGGCTATAATGCTAGTGTACAAATAAATACACAATGGTCTTTATTATAATTTGCGAGGATTTATATGTACAAATAAATACACAATGTTCTTTATTATAATTGAGAGGATATATACATATCTGTGTGTGTGTGTGTGTGTGTGTGTGTGTGTGTGTGATTTCTCAATCAAATGTACACCAATCATTTTTCAATCCGTGCCACTGTGGTAGAGTATAAACTGATTTGATCGTTCATCACTAAAGACAGATTTTACTATTGTTTATGATCTGGAACAATTCAATGACCAATAACACCATATTTTTTTAACAAACTTTAGCTGATAAAAATATTCCCATCTTTGCCAGAAATCTTTATCCTAGAAATCTCTGCATTCTTTTGTGATGGGGAAGTAATTTTGTTTTGGTCTTTTCTTTAATTGCTAAACAAAAATCATTTTTACAAGATAGGGTTGGTAAAATAATAGTTTCTAGATTATTCCCCATTATTTTCCATCACATATTCAACTCATCCATTCTTTATTGACCAAAACTGTAGTATGGAATACAAGTTATTTACTTTAAATTCCTTTAAATTTAATGTGAAAGTCAAAGAAACAAGGCTATTTCCATGATTGACATAATCTTAACTACTTCAAGACTAGACCCAAAGTTATCTATCTTCATAAAAAGTACCTTGTTTCCTCCATGTATGCCCTTACAACAACCTCATTTAGTAATCTGTCTTGAGTGATTCTTGAGATTTCTATTGTATAGACAATAGTATATTAAAAAGGTTATCTTTAAAAGTAATATAAAATCAATGTTAATAAGTTAAGGGATAAGAACTTTGATTATCATTAGCTGTGTGTCTAAAATGTCATAGGTATTTTTCAATGATAGGATATGATCTCTTGGTATGGAATATACTATATCAGATGATTTGCTATATCTGAGTTTCATTTTGATACATTACATTGTGCAAAAGGAGAAAGAAGAATTTTGTCAAAGAGTGATAAAAGTAAGAAAATCATGAAGATCTTAGCAAAAGCAGAACTGCTATAATCAAAACATTTGAGAATAATTGCAGTCTATTAAACAATAGCAAGAATCCATTTAAATTTTATCATTTTTGAAGTCTAAATTTAATCTATAAATCTACCATTCATTCATGCTTTGAATACTATTGCATATCTGGTCAGGTGCTCCTGCTATTTATCTTGAGATTCTTGACAAAATCCAAAGAAGGATCTGCAATGTAATCAATCCTGACCAGGCATCTTGACTTCAGCCACTTTCTCACTGATGTGATGTGGCTTCTACAAATATTTTCATGACATCTGATCTGACAAGTTTTTTTCAGTGGTGCTGCAACCACATGAATTTAAGCATCTAGGTCCCCACTTTTACCATTGAAATAGTTAAATGTAACGATCTCTTCTACTTAAACAGTTTCTTTTTTAACACTTTGTAGAACACCCTTCTGTTTATTTACTTCCCTGATAGCTACAATTTTCAAAAATTTAAACATAATGTCAATTGCCATCTTCTATCTCTTTGAATCTCATTCATCTTTTATCCCTTTTTCGACACTTCCTGTCCACTGTTTTTTTCTCTCACTGTAACCACCCTATGCCCTAGTAGAGGTCCCACCTTGCTTAGGGTGAAATGATTAAAAAGCAAAGGAAAAAATAATTTTTAGGTATTCCGTTACTTTCTGAATATATATGTGTACAGTATGTTTAAGTCTAGCTTATTGCTCTCAAACAAAAAATATTGGGTTTTTTCAATCTGAGGCATCCTTTCACAAAGCATCATCATTCTGATAAACCAGCTTCCTAAATATTTAAAGGTGGCTCATATTAACTCATGTCAGCCCTGCAGCCACAAGGTTACAGAAGTTAACGACTTGTAATAATCTTTTATACATGGTCTGTCTTTCAAAATTTGACACTTTTGTACAAATCTTCTTTATATTCTGGCCAACTACATACTTTCAGGCAATGTCTTTCGGCTTTTATTCAATGTACCATTTCTTCATAAGTCTACAGTTTTTGGATATCTGTCAGGGAAAGTCATTCAGTTATTGAAGGTTAGATTTGGCAGGCAATCACTGTGTAGTGTTGCCTTGCCAAGGAAAGAAAAAACCCAAATTCACCTATGGATATTTCTTTGTTTTGGCCAGTGCCATATTACCAACATTTTGAATCGAGCCTAACGTAACAGAGCAAAATATGTCTAAACTGTTAACCTCTATGAAAACTAGTACTACTGGGTGATGGTTCAGTGGTACATATTTGGGATAGAAGTAATAAAGGTGAAAGCTCATAACAGATAAATTTTGGCACAATTTACTCGTTGAAATTAACTGTTTTAATAGTGAATCTTATATCTGAAATCCTTTATTACGCATATGATTTTTTTACATTGATGCTCACCCTGCATAAGACCTGAGAGCTACTCAAGGTAGAGAGTTACAGAGAGACACAATTTATGTGGATAAGTGGGGAAGATAACAGTTAACTCTAGACTTGGACAGGTTAAGCGTGTAGTGATTGGGAAAGCATCCTCTTGAAAGTTGATTTCACAAAGCAGTGGTCTCATCGAAAGTAGCTGCTGGAATGGAAGTTAAATCTCAACAGTGAAATGCAAAGGAAATGGCTCACTACAATGGGCATAGCATCTAAGAATGAAAGTGTGAAGTTTCAACCTGATGAAAAATGTCTATTCTAATAACTCCCATTCAATAGCATTAATAGTCTCACATTTGATGAATGATTGTAAAATCAATTATATGAATCAGCAAAAAAAAAAAAAAGAACTGGATTTTCTTCCTTATTTTGTATTTTGGTGATATGAATGACTGAAAAAGAGGAAAGAAACTGGAATTTTATTTTTCAAAAGGTGTGATATGAAAATAGAAGAATGTGCATTGACGTGAAAAAAATAGAATTGTTTTTTTGTAGAAAATTTCTGTAGCTACATATTATCTGCAAGAATTTAAAAAATATATCAACCAATCTGTCTTTACTTGATTCAAAGTTGTAACGAGAACCAGAAAGTTAAATAGAAGAAAGTACTTTAGGTCATTTCTTAATGTGATTAAAGTCATTGCTATTTTCTCTTTTGCATGCTTTTTTTTTTATCCAAAATTTTGAATAATTCTTGATGTGCTCGTCTGTGTTGTAGAAATAATGTCATATGTTATAACAATGTTCTGTTGTTATGATTATTGCTTCTTTAAGACAATTATTTATTTCTATTCATTGCTTAAGACATAAATCTCACTTAATCTCTTTCATTCTTAATTGCAACAGCTGAAAATATAAGACCTACCCACTAAATGGCCACTGCATGTCTGAAAGCATTATTTATAGACCTTGCATCCATTTGGATGACAATGTTAAATTTTATTTTTAATCCACAGCAAATATGTGAAAATATTGTTTCAGTAACCATATGTTGTCTTTAAACAATGATAAATGCAACAAAAGCACCACTTTATCTATATATTATTGGCAATTAAAAAACAATACCAACAACTGAATTATTGCCTGGAATACCATTGCTAAAAACAAATCTTATAATGGAAAAGGAGATAGATGTAACGTGTCTTTTAGAAAAACTTGCCATCTGAAATCATATAAATAAACCTAATCTATTTCACATAAAATGTTAATGACCACATGCTGCCATAGAAAAAATACTGAAATATTTAGACCCAGGTTAATACTGATTATCTTATGCATTTGTTTCTTTCTTTCTTCCTTGCCTTTTCCCTTTCTTTCTTTTCCCCACAAATATTATTTATTGTTGATAATAATTATGAATTATCCCACTTTGAATTAATCTCCCTGAATTTGAATAATTTTTTTTAATTTAAAGTTTTTCATCTTCATATAATTTTTGTCTATTTTTATTATGCTCTTGCTGAATTAAAACAAATGTACCCTAATATTACAAGATTTAACATCCCTGAACATCACATGAACTTAAATTCAAATCTCTTAAATGATTTGAAATATGCACCTGATGATTCCATAATGCATAAAACTCTGAATCATGCCACCAATCTAAGATAATATATATATTTATTAATATAAATCATTAATAGCTATGTTTATACTACATGGAGTACTGTTTTATTTACACCTGAACTAGATTTTTACATATAATTGTATTCCCATATGTATATTTATTAATTCACATACCTATATATATATAAATGTTGACCTTATCTACTCAAGTATAATGCAAGTTTTTATTAACAGTTTCTTATGCAAAAAATAACTGGTTTCACTATACAAAGGTAATTTTTTTTAAATGTTAAAATTCATGCATTTTAAGTGACTGGTTACACTATACACATGTAAATCTTTATCGTGAGAGCTAAAGTTTATGCAAAAAATTCAGGGGTCACACTATACATGAAGTTGGCTTATACACAAGTACATACAGGGAAATAATAATAATAATAATTACAAATAAAAATAATTTAAAAATATAAAAAAATAAAAAATGATTTGCAGACATGGAATAATCAATTGGATATTATTAGTTATTATTCTAATTACCATGTAAAACTATATTTGTGTTATAATATGGAAAATATAGTGCTTATATATATATATATATATATATATATATATATATATAAATAATATGGGTTACATCATTTTGAGTTAAGTTGTTCTTGATTATAGGTCATTTGTTAAAAAATATATGGAAAAATAAAAATCAAGGTCAAGTCATATTATTCAACTTTACATTTGTTCACCACAAATACTGAAGTTGTAATATCACTAGAAAAGTAATATCACTAGAAAAGTAATATCACTAGAAAAGTAATATCACTAGAAAAGTAATATCACTAGAAAAGTAATATCACTAGAAAAGTGTTAAAAGCACATAAAATCAAGTTACTCTATAATAAATAAAAATAAAAGTATATAAAAACAAATTAAAATATGCTTGTAAAATTGAATATAAATATTGATAAATTTAACATAGTTTATTTTCTATTATGGTAAAATATTTTTCATAACTCTATTTGTTATTTAACCTTACAAAATCATTCTATTTTATAATGTCTTAAAGCAAACCACATTTACAAATAAAGAGTCCATAATGTACTTTAAAGATCACCAAAATTTCATCATCTACATTCATCAGTATGTATGTACATGTGCTCATAAACATAAATTATTTTTTCTGTACTATATTAAAAACTAAAATTTATTTGTTTGTAAGCTTAAAACAGATTCTTATTGGCCATATATTATTAAAAATGCTTTTATAAATAAAATACAGAAATGGGAATGGTTATTAATGGTTAGTCTAGTAACAAGTAAATTTGACTTAAGTCATTTTTTAACTTAAGTTACCTTTTCTAGAAAAATTATCAACATAAGGTGAGATATGCTTGTAAACATGTTTGTATATCAAGAACAATTTCAAGTGAAAAAGTTTTTCCACTTATATATATATATATATATATATATATATATGTGTGTGTGTGTGTGTGTGTGTGTGTGTGTTTATCTATGTGTGTTAGCCTGTAAATATGTGTATGTATATATCTCAGTGTATTCATATCTATCTTCCTGTATTCATTATGAATATTTTTTTTTTTAATCATTTCACCCCGAGCAAGGCAGAAATGCCACTGATGAGCGGGAGGGGGCTACATAACTGTAAAAAGATTAATTAGAAAAGAGTGAGGAGTACAAACTAGTTAGAAAGGAGCAATAGAAAGCTGAGAATGTAGGTGTGATGACAGATACATAGGTGGAGAGAGAGGGAAGGTTATACGGGGGTGGGGAGAGAGCTAGAATCCAGTGGTTAATAGATGAGTATTGACATTGCATTTAAATTTCTGGAGGTTGTAGCCGTCAGGAAAGCAAGAATATGGGAGCGAGTTCCACAGGTGGGAAGTGCGAGAGAAGAAGCTGCAGGAGTAGAATTGTCGTCTGCATTTGGCTAACCTGACTGTGGATGGGTGGGACCCAGTTGCCAGTCTGGTTGCACGAGTAAACACCTGTTGAGGAGGCACCAGTGACTTAAGTTTGTCCGAGCAGAAGCCATGAAAGTATTTATAGAACAGACAAAGGGAGGCCACATTTCGACGGTGGGGAAGTGGCTGCAGTCGAGCCGCCAGATCAGTACCTATCACATTATAGACTCTCCTTTGAAGCCTGTCGAGAACACTGAGGAGAACAGCAGGGGTGCCTGACCATAAATGGAAGCAGTACTCCATGCACTGATGGATGGTTGACTTGTATGAAATGTATCATTTTGTTCATATTTGTCTAAAATCATCCTCTGTTTCAACTTTCTCTTTACCTCAGTCAGACGCCACCTAAATTTCTTGCACAAGTTGTCTACTTAAAAAATTTCTGGAGAAGAAATCACCTAAAATTGAAAAAAAAAAGATCCTGTCTAAGAAGCTCTTCTCTTTTTGCAGGAAGAAACTTAAAGACTTGAAAAGCTTAAATGGTTTTAATCTATTCACCTACATTCCTCTTGTTGCCATCATCATCCAAGACTTTTGGTATATGTTTGTCATGTATTGTCTATTGTAACTAATCAGTCTCCCTGCCATCTTTATATTATTACAAGCACCAAGTAAACACCAAAATGTGCAGAAAAACTCAGAAATTATCTAAAGCTTCATCAACAATAAAAGAAATATTAGAAAATTAGTATTGATTGATGCAGTTTTTATACCATATCATGAAGACATAGAAGAGGATCACATGAGTGAGTCATATGAGTAACAGGAATCATTCAAGTCTAGGTAAAATCTATTACTTGCTAGTTTTAATCTTTGACATCATGTATATGTCCAGATTCATGTCATCAGCATTTTATAAGACAAGACAGTATTTCATCACATCTCATCATTTTCTTTTTATCAATGATCACACAGTTTTAATCTAATATGCAAAGCTCAATGTTTGCATGTGTGTGTGCCGGTTTGAAACCCTGGAAATTAAGTATATCTATAAATTTGATTGTATATATTATATGTATTAAAACAAGGTCATGGTCAGTATAATGAGAGATAGCACTTCACTAAACAAATAGAAGAATTTTTCAGTGAGGAGAAGTTTCAGTAAACTTAAATAATGTTAATGGTTAAATCTACTTTGGAAGGAAGGGAGACAAGCTTAGAACACATCTATTAATCTTCGAAGTGGGAGTCTAATATCTTCAGATGTTTGTTAGCTAAGGATGGCAAGTTCAATCCTTGGTAGGACCACTAAAGTCAGCATAGTTAACAGTATGTATGTATATATCTGTGTGAAAATATTACATAAAAACTGTGATATCAAATAAATATAGCATTATTTCCTACACTCACTCAAATGGAATAGTGTACGTGACTGAGTTTAAAGTGGGAATGAACATGTGGAAATGGGATTGAAGATAAAACTTTTTCAGCACTCTTGATAGTTACACATTGAAATGCCTCAAGGATTAAGCTTGATCCTCTCCCTCTCAGTGCAGTGGGAGAGGTGTTGCCTGGGACAATGACCTTGTGAAGCAGAACTTAATAAATATATATAATAAATGTGGCTTTTTCTACTAACATGCATTTTTTATTTTGTCCACCTTAGTCATTCTTGCATGATAGAAAAAACTAATTTGCATATTCAGTTTAAAAAATGAAATTATGAAAAAATTTAACCAGATTTTGGAAATCATTTCACTTCTGAGATCTTTATAAATAAGCAATTGTCAGTAGCTTTGATGTTTGAATAATATGGGAGCCACCATAACATTCATATAACAGATTGGGTGTAAATGTTAGTATAACTAATATTAAAAAATATATTCTAATATGCCATATATAAAACTAATGACTACCAAAATGTGTAAGCCTATCAAAGAGTCTTAACAATGACAATTTTGATAATAATGGCATATACATAACTCAGAAACAAAGAAACAGATCCATATGCAAATCTCTCAAACAAAGCAATGACTACATATGCAAATCTCTCAAAGTGACAACTGCATAGTGCTGTGGAGGACAGGATATCATTGCTAGTTAGCAATAATGTTGTGACCGATTACAAATTATATACTACTTTATTAAAACACCACAGAATCCCAGATAAAATACTTATATGTACTTGCAGCTGCATTCACCCTGTGCAAGTTGAGCTGGGTTTTTATCTAGAAGAATTTTCACAAGAATTTTTTGGCTTCACACCTCAAGCAGACCCCAAATACACGTGATGTGAAGATTTTCTCACAATAGATTGCCAGTTCTTACTGCAGTAGACTGGTTGCCAACCAAGGCTTTAGAACCCCATCTGTCCTGCTACTTAACCATAGTTGGAGAGAGAAGAGATGGATTCATACCTTTCCCCAGGGATTTTAGCACGTAAGTGAATGAAATGAATTCAATTGGAATTCAAACTCAGCTCTCCTATTCCTCAGTCTGAGCTGCTGTCCATTACTCCTTAACGTCTCACAAGATAAAATACTAAGGTAACTACTGACAGAATGAATTAATGTTCTCAAGTCTTATATTTATGGATTTAAAAACATTTGGATGTGAACAACAAGCAAATTTTAAGTAGACTGAAAACAAAAATAAAACTGAACCAGAAAGAAAGAGATTAAATTTTGGAGTCAAATAACGAGGAAAGCAGACTTGAAAATTTTGACACTCAAAAAACATACTGAAGGCAAAAAAGTCAGAGGAAGATAATGAATAACTTAGCTAATAAGATTGCCCAAATGAATAGCAGAGAAGGGAGTGGGAAGGTTAGTTTAAAAAAATGGTGCAAATACTGCTAAGAACAATGAGGGACATGATCACCCATGATGTGGAGAACCATGATCATCTATGACTTGAAGGGGCACAACATATAAAAGGAAAATGACAACTTAAAAATTGTGTGTGTGAGGGGCTGTTGAAAAGTTATTGACTCAACCCAGTTGGATTAAAAATTCTGATGTTTGCTTATTAGATCAGATTTTGTTAAATATACTGGATCAAGAACTTTTCAGCACCTCATCATATATGTGTGTCTATGTGTGCATGTATACAATGGATTCTTTCATTATCTTTAATATATGAAGGTTCAGTGGCTCATTTCTTAGAAATGAATAGCCAAACTATTCACACACAATTTCATTATTACTGGTGAACGCTTGTGTAGAACCAACCCCGACATTTAGAAAGAACTGAAGATAGAGAAGGTCTCTAAATGGTACAGCTCGGGTTTTAAATTCAGAGTTCTCCTTTCTCTCAAACTGGTCTATTTAACCTACAAGTATAGGAAGATGAAGATTCATACCCTTCACATGAGCATTTGCACATACAGGAATATAATGAATTCTCCCTGCAGTTCAAGTACTTTTCTCAGATTTTTAATTCAGAACCACTATTATAAGTGTGCACACACACACACACACACACACACACACACACACACACACACACACACACACACATAGGGGTCCAAAATTAAGTGAAGTGTAAATGATAATATTAATTTTGAGATTGCATATACAATTATATTTACTAATACAATTATTACATTGGCAATTAAATTTTATTGTGTACAATAATACAAAAGTGCTTAAATTTTATCAAAGCAGGTGCTTAAGCTGTTGTATATCCCAATTCACAGCTTTGAAGTCTACCCCTGATGCATATATATATATATACCCACACACATATATATTTGTCAGTTTGTATATCTATTGTGTATTTTTATTCTAAACAATCCTTTTTGCTTATGTTTGCATATAAAACTGTGCAGATTGAGAGATTCTATGAGGGGAGAAATTTCACTTAAATTTCCCCTCACCTGACTGACTGTTTATATAAACTTTATATATTCCAATCTGCTTTTATCATAATTAATGTTTTGTTTCATGTGAGAGTAAAGCCTTGCAAAGCATTGTTGACTTGATGCCCATTATGAGCAGACATTATAATGCTTGCTTCCCATGATTCCTTTGCATTATTCTCTCAAGTTGGTGTTAGCCACACATAGCCATATGCGATCTGTTTGCCTGCAATTCTTGCTTAGATATACAATACCAGTAAAACTAATTATACACTTCAGAGAATGTTTTCTACTGAAAATCTTTCTTTTATGCTGTAAATGCATTATGTTCACAAAGTTATAAAAATAGTTAGACAAGCCAAAAACATTCTTTTTCTGGAGAAAAAAAAAAAATTCTATTTATTTATTTTATATTCAATGTGGTCCAATCTTGAGTAGTTCAATTTAAGACCCATGAAACAATGATTTTTACCCCCCACCCAACCCCACCACTACCACCAAAAAAATATTATTCGGGGAATTCTATTGACTCAAAGGAAAAAGAATAATAAATGAATTTATGTCAAAATTGTTTTACTCTTTTTCAGTGTTAAATTATCTGTAGATTTTGTTTTAAATGTTTCTTAGAATATTTCAACTGTATACCTTGTAAACTTTTGGTTAAGTAATTCTTTATTTTATATGCAGCAAAATCAAAAAGCTAAAGTAAAAAAATAGTTGAATTCCGGATGAAAACTCACTTCCCAAAATCTGACCAACTGATTAAACATCATAGTTATTTGGTAGGGCTGAGAAATTGTTGGCAACTGATTATATATTTTCTGACTTCTATGTTAATCTTTTTGCTGCTTTTTAATTGTTTTTATCAAATCCACTAAGATACAAGGGATTACTGAACGTGAAAGAAACAGGGCAATAAAAGATCAAAATTCAAGGAGGCAGATGTCAGTTAACATTGTATTTAAAGAGAGCCATTTCTATATTATCAGAAAATTTTCCTGGTATATTCAGTCAGTCAGTTAAGTGCTATACGTGATACATTCTTGGGCAGTCATGTCTTGAAATTGACTGTTGTGAAAAGAATGAAAGTGATAAAGGAAAAAGGTAAAGATAACAGAGTGCAATAATGAAAGTCGAGAACGCATGAAAGAATTATCTTGAGGATGCAAGGAATAATTTCCTTGTCATTGTAAGATTTTTGGAATATTAACCCTGAAACCATGCATATGTATGCTAGAATCTTTTTTGGCAAAGAGGACGATAGCCTGGAACAGAGAATTCATTGGTAGCAATAGAAGAATTTAAATTAGTTTTGCAAAGTGTGAAGATATATAGAGACAGTTTCAAGAGAAAATATTCTATACTGCAGAAATGAGAATGAATATCACAAATAGGATCTGCATTGTTGCACAGTGGATATTGGCTCAAAATGAAAAATCAGAGCGCCGACTTTGAATTCCAGTGGAATTTGTTGTATTCACTTATGTGCAGATACCCTTGGCAGAGATATTAATCTGTTACTTCTCCCTCCAGCTATGGGTTAATAGCAGGACAGATTGGGTTCTATAGCCTTGGTTGACAACCAGTCTACAGCAGAATGTAATAGCAACCTACTGCAGGAAAATCTTCTGCCCAGTCAATATGGCATTTAACTGAACTGAGTTAAAAGAAAAGGAAGAAAGCAGAAGAAATGTCAACAAGTGAGAATTGTGAGAGAAGGAAAAAGTATTAGCATAGCATTCATGATTACATCTTGCAATTTCAGCAGTGAAATTGTGAGACTGCTAATGTAGTACAATGCTTAAATATGTAAGTGTGGTACCTACCAAAGACAAAAGCTCATCAGAACAACTACTGTGAAAATATTGAGATGGAAAAGGCACAAGGAAGCTATGTTACAGTGGTGGGAATGTAACTGAAGACAAGATACCATAACAAGACCAATAAAATTGCAGATTCTTCTTTAGATTTTGTTAAGAATCTGTAGATACATAGCAGAAGCACCAAGACAGAGGTGGCAGCAATATTTGATGCAGGAAGAATTGTATACTTATAAATGTGCAAGATAGATTCTGGTGAGAAAAATCATTGTGTATGACATAGTGAATTGATTACCATCTTTGCTGCCTCCTGGCAACAAACATGGCAATCTCACATTTTCATATTTTAGCCTTCATCTCTCATTTTCATATTTTAGCCTTCATCGCATATTTTCATATTTTAACATTCATTTCATATTTTCATATTTTAGCCTTCAAATAAAACTGTTGGTTTGTAGCTGAAGAAAATAACTTTGGTTTTTTATCCTTATTTCTACTACTGCATTTGCTGACAACATTTTTCTTCTTCCACTACTAATAAGAAGAATGTGTTATTACACGCTTTTATTGATTTGGATATTTATTATTCTATCTTTTTCTTAATGTTATTAGCCAATATATTTCTTGACTTTCAAATTCAGTTGTGAAAAATGAGGCTGAAAAAGTGGTTTTGGATGAGCCCCAAACTAGTGACAGTTTAACCAGTCACTTCCTGTCCAAAGACTTGACTATGTTGCAAAGCAAATGCTCATTTCTGCTTCTTTTTTCAGTTTTTTCTTTTTTAATTTCATATATACTTTTATTTTTTTTATTTTTTAAATGAAATAGTATTACTTATAAAAGACAATAAACTGCATATTGGAAGCACAGATTTTACCAATCCATTTAAAAAAAAAAGTATTAAGTGCTTAAATATTTTCTAAAAACATTTTCATATTCCCTGATGACTAAATGGTGCATCTTGTGTTACATATGTTTTATTTTTCCTTCCTAACTAAATGTCCATTATGAATAAAATGTTGAGATTTTTCTTGAATAAAAAGAAGCTGGTAAATACTTCGCTATTTAATGTAAAGCACATAGAGTTTGATATTATAACTGGATGAAAAAATTCTTTTTAATCATTTCAAATCTTTTTTTTTTTAATTGAATTTACTCCAAATGAAACAGTTAAGCCACATGGGGTGACTGGGTGTGAGAGAATTAGAAAACAAGCAGTATTGAGGAGCAAGAACAATAGGAAAGTAATTAGGAAGACAGTAGATAATGATTGACATTGCATTTAAATTTTTGAAGATCAAACTTGTCTAGAAAGCAAAAAGCTGGAAGAGAGTTCCATGAGTGAGAAGTGTGAGAGAAGAAACTGTTAGACTAGAACTTAGTTACATCTAGAAATTTCAATTGTAATCCAATGGGACCTTCTTGCTAATCTAATACCGCATTTAAATTCATAAAATCTAGGCACCATAGCAAAGAGCTTATCTAAATAATGAAAGTATTTAAAGAAAAGGCTCAGGCAAGTAACTTTACAGTAGTGAGAAAATGAGTGAAGCTGAGACACCAGGTCATGACAAATAATATTGCTGATTTTTCTTTGTATTTTATCAAGAATCTCAAAATATAAAGAAGTATCACCAAATCATATGTGACAGTAATATTCTAAGTATGGTTGAATAGTAGACTTATAGATATGCAAGATAAATTCAAGAGAAAAAAACTGTCTCACATAATACAGTGAACAAAATTTCTTAGTAGCAGATCTAGCAATGGATTTACAGTATAGGCAAGGTTGAGATTATAAATGAGTAAATACCAGGTTTTATTAATTATACATAATTTTTATTTTTATTGTTGTTGCTGACTCCACAAGGTTACATATTTTATTATGCGTAAATGATTATCATTTCTGGGTTTTTTTTGTTTGTATTTTGTGTCTTTGTTATGGTTGTATAAGTTCTTGTGGTATTTATGTGAATGTTCATTATTTTACATGTATTGCTGTGTTCAGTTTATAAAGAGTTTTTTTCTGTGTATATGTATATTCATGTAAATATAGCATATTTGTTTCTCCATGTATATGTCAGGTAGACTGTAATATCAGTTTGCTGATTGTACTATGTTATATTATAATCTGGGTATTTAAATATGTGGATTGTACTCTTGAATTAATTCCTTAATTTTTTGCATATTCTTTTTGTGAAGCTTATTGAAACACATCTCTGGCTTGTACAGAGGTAGTATTCTTTTCGCTGGTTGGTGTGTTGATTGAATCTCTGACAGCTGCCACACACACTGTGGACCAGCTTCTATGCACATGTTTACTGTTCTTTTACTTAATGTGTATGCATTTCTGACTTGATTTTGGTGGGAGTGTTAATGATTGGTTGATTTTTGCATGACGTCAGTTGACCAAAAAAGCTATGCCCAGGTTATAATCTAGGTTACCAGAAATATGGAAGAATAGAAAGATGGAAAGGATGTATGTTTTGAGAGAAAAAAAGAGAGTTTTTCTGCCACTCTATTAGTAAAGAGGAAAGGAGATATTTCAATACACTTTAACTACTATCTATCGATTCACTATAATCTTTCCATTTTATGTCAGCTAAGAATGTTAACCTGAGTCACTTGCCTGGAGTATTGCATCAACCATGCTTATGGAAGGTGGTAGAAAGGGGTCTTTCAAATAATTATTAGAGACCAGTTTTGTTTTGGAGATGTCAAAATTAAATATCCATCCTTTGCTCCAGTTAACAGCAGACTGTAAATCTTTTTTTAGATCAACTACCAATTTGAACTTATCTAACTGATCAGACTTACTAACAATACAGGAGTAAATGATTGTATCATCAGCATAGATACCAAGTTATTAAAAAACAAAAAGCATGCACACAGGATTCAAGAATCAATCCTTGAATGAAGTAAAGAGAAATTATTTAAACAGTATGATTTCTTCATTAAAATCCATCCTTTAGAAAGAATTACAATTCTCTCAATTATTTAGGCTTAATTAGAAAGAAAATAATCTGAAAATATATATTTTCTATTGCGATATTGACGATTTAATAGTAATTGCAGTGGTAATTTGTTTTGAGATGCAGATTTGATGTATTTTCATTATTTCACATATTTTAAATAATTAGTTTCAATCTTTTTTATCACAATACTTTGCCAATTTTTTCCAATTGAATTTGAAATTAAAATTAGACTTATAGAATTTGAAATTAAGAATTAGACTTATAGAATTTGAAATTAAGAATTAGACTTATAGAATTTGAAATTAAGAATTAGACTTATAGAATTTGAAATTAAGAATTAGACTTATCTCTAGCAAATAAATGCCACTGGTTCATCATGTTTTTAGAGTTCTAGATAAGATTTGAATTTTCATTGTATATCACAGACATTTGCCATGGCATTTGGCAGCACCAATATGACAATTGTGAAGATGCTAACTGAAGAATCATATGCTAACAGCCAGTACATAAACTTACTTAAAAAATCCGGTGTTAAAAATTCTTATATGAATTGTTACTTGTACATTAAGATAAATTAAATTTATGGGTTGATGTTAAGGTTGACGTAAATACTAATAAAAAAAGATTAATATATATTTGTTAAGGGCTCTGTTTAAAAATATGGTCTTGGTTTAAATTAATAACATATGACTATGGTTAATATTGACTATATTTCTCTCCTACAGTGTTTTAGGTTTTACTCATATAGATAAATAGATTTCTTACATGATGCCACTTTGCTATTTGGTTCAAACATAAAAGAAAATTTGATTTTCAAGCTTATAGTTCTGCTAGAAAAGTTTTGCTGTATTTTGCCATTAGGAAAGTAAAAGATACTTTTGCTACTAGTGTTGAATGTACAAGCCAGTTTTGTGGCAAATCTAATTGATACTAACAAAAATCATTATGGTTGTGATGGTAGATAAAATCTATTTGGTATTAAATCTGAAGGAAATTGAATTTTTATACTTCAGCTAACAAACCAAACATCATAGCATGTCTGTTAAGCAGAGGAGAAATAGAGAGTTAAGTCCCTTTGCTTGATTCTTTTCTTCTTCTCTTTTAACTTTCAGTTTTATGCACATGTAAATATGTTCGTGTGTGAATAAATTACTGTTGGAAAGCACAATGAGAAACATTAGTAGAATGGACCAAAATGATAGTGCTGTGTAATCTAAACAAAGCTAAAGATAATGCCACAAAATTGTTTGCCAGAAAAATCAAGGTATGACAGACATGATATCTTCTCATATGGCTTTCTGCTGGTGCCAAAATCAATTGATTCTGCTATGAGTCAGCTTCTTTCACCTGGTGATACACCTGCTGTGTTTAATCTTTTCCCTATACTTTAAGCTCTTGATGTTTCAAAGATAAAAACTTCAATGAGTTCTCAACCTAAGCAAAAAGAGAAGCCCTGACTCAGGAAACAATATGGCCTTTCCAAGGGTAGCCATTAAATTGTTTGGAAACTCACAATAAATGCCAATGGTATCAAATAGTCTGTTTTCTTTCTTTCAACTGAGGCACCTTTTTCTTTTCTAATTTCTTTTTTTATTATTTTTTATTTTTTATTTTTTTTTGTGATTCACACTTTTTCCTTTTCTTACCTTTGGATCTATTCACTTTTATTAAATACAATTTTTTCATATAGTTTAGATTATCCCATCCTTATATAATTTTCTTTCTTCTTTTCTCTTATTCCATCTTTCTCTTTCCATTTTCTCTCGCTTGCTTGTTCTGTTTTCTCTCCATTTTTCTCTAATTTACTCTTTACTTTTTCACTCTTTTTCCCTTCTCATTCCTTTTTCTCTATTTTTCTCTTTATTTTCTCCATTTTTCTTTACGTCTTTCCCTCTCTTTTCTTTTTCTGTCTGTCCCCCAATTTTCTTTTTCTGTTTTTCTTTTTTATCTCGTTTTCTGTTTTTCTCTCTCTCTCTTCTTTTCTTTTATCTTTCTTTTTATTGCCCTTTTTCTTTCATATTTTTTCTTATTTAATAATTGTTTTTCATTTATATGCTTTCTCTTCTTATTTTTGCAATGCTAATAAGGATTTGTTTAAGAAATTTGCTGTCAAAATGTGTCAGAGAAGTGTTCCAAATAAGAGCCTGATTTTCTCAAAAAACATGCTTAAGTTCTTGTAGCTTAATAACCTCTATGATATCATCTCTTAATTCTAAGAGACACATTGAAACAGAGGTTCATAATTCTTGAATTCCTAATGGCACCTTCTTCAGGGCTTCTCCAGTAGAGTACATCTCAAGTTGTAAACTATAGTCCAGAACTTAATGCTTCTCTTATACTTGGCAGGTGAAGCATATAACCAAATTTGACCTCTACACTCCTTTGACTCTACAGCCTACTCAAAACAAAATCAATTCTAACACTTCCAGTCAGCCTAGCCATTAATGAAAGCAAGTGAGAGTTCTTCATTTGGAAGTATTTCCATTCCTGAAGCACACAGGCAGTTGGTGAGATTTCTTTCTAAATTGCACATTGCAGTGTTTTTTTAAATTAAAGTCTGAAACAAAAATGATTAGAAAGATAAAAAAATATATTGACCAAGGCAGATAAGCTTATATTTATCAACTGTTAATTAACTGATTACATTTTCATGAAAAGGATTTCAAGATCAAAGGTAAATTTTAACCACACATCTACTTAAATTTTGGAAACAAAATTTTATTATTGTTGTTCGTTCATAATTAAAGTGTTGCCTATGATTTGACCAAATTTTAATGTTGGGAATATAGTTTTGTCATTATGAATAATATCAGGCTTTGTCATTTTTGGTCATCCATAATATACAAGGATGTTTATCACATGTAGCTCGCTCAATACCATCTAGACCTTTGAAATTGACAGGCTACAGGTATCTGTATTTTTTTTGCATACAATGCAGCAGACAGTGGCTTATATATATATATATATATATATATATATATATATATATATGTACACACACACACACAGAATGGGGTTCACCAGAAAGGGACCCCACACCATCACAAAAAAACATTCTGGCATTTGGTCAGATTGTGTGATATGAATCAGATTGTGAAATTTTAATATCTCTTCACATAGTTATGTGTGTGTTTATATATATATATATATATATATATATATATATATATAAACATATATAAGTTGAGGAGATCAGCCAGTTATGTTACCATGGTTCCGACATTTTTGTTTTTGTCAGATGATTTGCATTGCAATACAAATCACCTGACAAAACTGAAAAAATTGAAACCATGGTAATGTAATAAGCTGATCTCCTTAAATTAAATATCTAAAATTCTCTACATGTTAAAGCTTCATTTCCCTTCAAACATGTATTGAGCACTTTCTAATATGACTCTTGAAAGGTCTAATCTAAATCTAATTTAAATCTTGCCTATAACTGTTTAGTAATTATATATATATATATATATATATATATATATATATATATGGGGCATTGAGTTTTCCTTTATGTATATCATATTACCCTGGATGATATCCATTGAGTTCTATATACAGATCTGTCATATAATATTTTATATTAAATAGATCTCTTTGTATTATCCTCTCCGTTTACAGACTTGGTAGCATTATATATATATATATATATATATATATATATATATATGCTTGTGGTGTAACTGTGTTACTTTAAACATTATTATAGTGAATACTAGTATTTGAAATAAATATTCCCATTTTATTTTAAACCTTATCTGTTTGGCAGTCTGTGCACTCATTTCAAAAACTTAAAGAAAATGTGAACTCCAACAGAGATTGAACCTGCCAGAAAGCACATTTTTATTAGACATAATACATAATATTTAAAATTAAAATATGTAATGTATTTTAAATAATGTTAATCCATTGTAATAACATTTAAAGTCATAAAAATATCAGATTAAACATATATCCATTAATTCATTAGAAATGTATGCATGTGTGTGGTTTGTTGATTACTTCTCTGTAAACTATTTTGAATTAAGTAATAATCACTCATGAGAAGAAAATAATTAAACTATATAACTTCTTTATTTGTCTATACTTCTGAGATGAGGTAGTATTTACACTATTTACATTGTTTGAACTGTTGTACTCATCTTTATTGCCATATTCACAACATTTAGGGGAAGAACAGAGATCACTGTCCCCACTGAGATGAAGTTAAAGTAATAGATAGGAAATACCACTGGAAATTATGAAAGCTTGAGGAATCAGGGCATATGCTAGACTACAAAACTCTCCTAAGCCAGCCAAGCATAGAAATGAATGCAATATAGGAACCAGTAATACCAAGTAATTAGTAATACTAAAGAAAACTATTATCTTCAATGATTGCAATATGCTTACTGAGACATTAGGTTTATGTCCCAATTTCATATGCTGATGTCCTTGACACATAGCTCAGTGAATAAAAGCATTGGTTAGTTCCAGTGAATTGACCCAAAAAGTTGTGAGTTCAGTACCTGGCTACAGCAGTGGTGAACAAATAACTTAGAGAGTTCAGTTAGAGGGAGATAACAACAAAATCTGGAAGTAGCATAGCTCATGGAACAAGAACAAGATAACACTGTGATTGAAATAAAGGGTTCAGTTTGGAATTCCAATCACCTGAGGAAAGCCAGAGTGTACAATGGCCAAAACGTTGTGAATATGACAAAAAGATAAGGACAATAGTCTGAACAATGTAAATAGTGTACATGACTTCCATCTATCAGTAGTGATGAATACTGATTTAATAGTCACTGTAGATTTGCCATAAAGATATAAACCATCTCATAAAAACTTACCTGGCATTTTATCTCTAGTCTGGTGGTTGCATCTGTTCCTTTTCACTGAGTTAAAAAGTGAAGACTTATCACTTCAGTAGGATAAGGCTCATTGTTTTTTGTTTCAGACACAAATTAGAAAATAGATAAAAAAAAAAGGTTTACAGGTAAATTACATGAAATGTGATGCATTCTATGTGCATGCTTGCAGGCATAACTCATTAAAACACCAGTTCTTGTATGATCACCGGTTAAACAATGCTGAACCTGATCAGTATCTAGATAGGTAACTGCTTGAGAATACCTGGTGGTATAAGTTTAGATATGCAGGTTGTATAATAAATAATGGCTTGAAGTTGGAAACTGAAGTTCAAATTCTAGTTGAGTTCATTATATTTACTTACTCTAGAGATAGGAATGAATCCACCTCTTCTTCTTCTAGCTATGGGTTAATAAGTAAGACTTGTATCTGTAAAACATTATCATCTCAAAAAAATTATTACAATTTAAAAATATTTTTTGGCTTTAAATAAAGATTTATCAGCTCTGAAAAAAGGATCAATCTTTCTGTGCATTTTTTAGTTTAGTTAAAATAGAAAACCAAGCAGAAAAATGATTTTGACAAAATATTCTCAGATTTGTTGTTTTTGTTATTATATTTCAGTCAGTTGGTTTTCTAACCTTCCTCAGGTATCTAACATAGCTAGTAATATTTTCTTTTTTCTATCTATACTGCCTTAAAGGAGGTTTCTGGTACTGTAAAAATGACAGTCCAAATAAATTGACACAGAACTTGAAACTAAAACATTGCATTTATTTAAAAGAAAACAATAAAATGAATAGAAAACAGATCAGCAAAAATAAAAGAAAAACATTGTATTGACAAGTGAAAATAATAATCCACTAGTTGCTACTTGTCTATTTTTTATTTCTTCTAGTTTTCCTAAAGCTTCCCTCCTTTCAGTTGTCACTGAGAATAAAACCTGGTCAAAAATTACTGACTGGAGATAGTAAGAAAAAAGAAGATAATGTTAGGCGACAACGTTATGCAAGACACACATTCAGAGCTGTGTTTAGAGTTAATTTTCCCAAGAGCTGAACAGAACATGAATTTGTGATAACTATGAACCAATTGTTGCAGGATTTTTCTGGCTCCACCATTTTAAATAATCAGCAATGAATACTGCCTGGAATATTATCATTTGAAACTTCATGATTGGATAAAACAGTTTTCAGCAGCCCATGTGTATTTCATACTGAAATAATTATGATAGTATTTTTGTGTATGTAAAAAAAAAATGTAAAACAAGAAACACTGTATTCTGATAATGAGTTTCAATTAACTAGTACCAGCAACAATGTTCCAAAAGCAAGATGCCTGTCAACCTAATAGAGATTTTGGATAATTTAGTTATTTGAAGAAAACTGTTTTTATCTTCACTTGATATAGAAATAGAATCAATGGAAACATTTAAAGGTGTATTTTGTCAGTTCATCTTGCAGGAGGTTAGCAGTTATTTGCATTCTCATCATGTTTTGCACAAAAAAATGTAATATCATTAACTTTAATTTCTATAAGAAAATACAAATAGAATTAATGATGTTTACTGCATTATTGAATGACTCGTTTAATATAATGACCACTAAGAAAAGGCATGAACTCTTTCATATTCTCAAAGAGATATATAATGCAAATCCACAATACCTAAGAAAGTTTTAATATATTTTCTCCATTTTTTTGTTTTTTTAGTAAATGTATTTATAAATAAGTTAATCTCTATATGGTTAAAAGTGCTTATGAATATAAGTACTCTGTGTCATATGACAGAGCCAAAATGCTTGATTGGAATAAATAAACTTCAAATGCAACAAGCTGCATCAGTTATCTGGTAATTGTATGTTTTGACATGTATGAAAACTAGAAGTTGTAGCTAGCCAGATAAGAATAAGAAAGTAAATCACCAGTTGTAATATAAAATATAATATTTATATATTTAAATATGTGTTTATATATGCAGGACCAGTGCTTACTAACTCCAAACCCTTCATCTAAATTGGGAGAACCTGATTGGTGGACCCTCACTATCTTATAAAGTTTTTTTCTACCTTAGTTTAATTTGTAATGTACATAAATTAAGCACAACTGACTATTAAAGGATAAAGATTTTATAGATTTTGACAAGATTCTGGAATCTTTTTTTTCTTCCAACTCCATGAATTTCTTTTGTTTATGCTAAGTCTCAAAAAACATTATATAAAATTAATTATTTTTATCTATAATGTTGAATGTGTTAAAATTGTTTTCTAACAAAAAATCTATAGGATACAAATCCTATATCACACATCAACCAGCTAAAAAAAAACACAGAATAAAGTGCACACCCTCAAAATCAAATTCAAATGACAACAACATTTGGGAAAAACCCAAAGTAAAATTGCACACTCGCAAAAGTGGATCAAACAGCTAAAAGCTTTTTTTTCAAAAGTCAGTGTGAAAAGCGATACTCTGGATCCTGATTGGTTGACAAATCAAGAAGTTTAAAATATGTCAACGAAAAGGATTTTTACACAGCTACAAAAAAATAATTCTAGGATCCTCCCACGTAACCAGAATTCAATATTTAGTGGTCGCAGTCAGTCAGTCAAGTGGGTCAGGGAGAGACAGCAGTTCAGTTGATCCGTCACTCAATCAAGCAGTAGATCTGTCAGTCAGCCACGCCAGTCAATCCCGAGAGGTGCAGTATCAGATACACACATTCCAATAGGCACACACATCAAGGGACCAGTGGCAACAAACTAATCCTTTGCTTACTCAACCGTTATGAACAGAAAGAAGAGAGGAAACACCTGCAATGGCCATAAAACTTTTTACATCTCTCAACAAACGGAAAGGAGAAGTAACACAGGCTTATTAAGTTAAGTAGACTGATTCATCATTTTACACATACACTAGCAATTACTACTATTTCTGTTTGACTCTCTCTTTCTCCCCTTGGGAATTCGCATTCACACCTCTGTTTCAACAGGATGTGAAACATTTTCCTTTTTTCACCTACTTAATGGCTGATACATAAAAAGGAAAAAAACATTGTGCTACTACTCCATGTAATTACAGACTCAAAACCAACACTTTCATACTCAACCAACATTTGTTCAAATACGACAGATACTTTTATATTCAACAACATTCACCCAAATACAACAGACAGTTTTATATTCAACCCACATTCACGCAAATATAAAAGACACTTTTTTACCAAACAAAAGATACAAAGAATTTTTACAAATTGTTTATATTGTATATATATTGTCAAATAGAAAATTTTCATATTTTTATACAACATTTCTTATTGCATTGTCTTTTCTCGGAATTTGTGTTGTATTTTTGTGGATCGGATAGCCCACAAATCTCAAGTTGATTGTAACCAGAGCTGTTGAAAGTTAGAGAGTTATGTCCCTTTAATTGTTTTATCAGTAGAAGCCAAAATGGTGGTATAAATAAGTTGTATTAACATGTGTCCAAGTTAAATTAATATATCATGCAGTGAAGCAACCATACTTAAAGATAAAGTGCAAATACAGCTACCACAAAAGTGAATACATCATATAATTACATGAATTTTTCTTTCTTATTTTAAAAGCAAAAAAGTGCAAAAATAAAATGGCAACTTTAAGACACCCACTGTCAACATTGAACTGACTGGTCTAATAAAAACAAACATGAAGGTTTTAGTGACTGGTTCGATTTTATGTCTTCATATTTCACTAACAACAATGAAGAGGAAAAAATAAAACATAATTACATTCTACTGAGCACAGGACAAAAGGTCCTGGAAATAATAAAAATGCACAGCTAACAACCAACCAACAAGAAATATCAGAAAATATATTCCAGATTTTTAAGGCCCACATGATACAAAAACCAAACAAATGGTTCAAATGACTAGAGTTTACTTTGATTCAACAGAATGAAGAAACAATGTGTGTATTTGGATAGACTGCAGACAAAACCAGAAAGATGTGAACAAGAAAGAAAGAATCCGGGAACAATTAATAGACAGACTGAAATATGCTGACAAAAGAAGAAAACTTACAAGTAAATCAAATCTCACAGTAAAGATAGCTATAGAAAGCATAAGAGTATCTGAAGCTAAAACAAAACACAACACATATTTCAAGGATGTCAGTGAAGGGAGGGCTGGAACATATCATGAAGTGGTGATAAGTAGTACAAGACAGTGTACAAGGTGAAGAAAAAGTCATGGCAGAAGAAATGAGGGTTGCTATGCTTGCAACAAAGATGCCATGGTTTACAGCAATTGTGTTGTGTTGCCTCACAAAAATACATGACAATGAAGAAACCCTAGTCAACATAAAATAAAAATACTGACTGACCTGTAAGTTTAAAAATGAAGCAAACTAAGTTATGGGCAGTAAAATGGCAGCACAATTCCATAATATGGTTCAATAATCCTCAGCATTAGACACAAAAACTCAAGAGCCATCTGAGCCAAATTTTTTGTGTGTGTAAAGGACACAACAATATTAGGCCTAAAACCATGTGTAAATTTTGGCTTGGTGCAAATCAACTGTAAATTAACAACAGTAGAAAAATATTTCCAAGTAGACAAAAAATTTACATTGCTAAAATTGCTACACTTGTATCTTATAAGTTCCACAATTTTGCCACTGAGTGAGAATTCACACACATCCACATCTAGCCTGAGATACCCACAATCAAATGGCTTCATTTGAATGAATGGTTCAAACAGTAAAAAATACTATGATAAAAATAAAGCAGTCAAAGATGGACTACAAACTGAAGAATTTCTGGGCCAACCACCACCACAAGACTATCCTAGGAGAACACTAAAGCCCCAACAAAATTTGAATACTTTATTTTATGTATATAAATAAAAAAATAAAACAATTAAAATAATATTTTTATTATTATCGCCAAATAGGAGAAATCCAGATAAATTTATTTTAAAACACTGTAATTTAAGAACTGTAAATTCATTGCATTCACTTACGCGCAAATACCCTTAGGAAAGGTATTAATCCGTCTCTTCCTTCCAGTTATGGGTTAAATAACAGGACAGATTGGGTTCTATAGCCTTGGTCGGCAACCAGTCTACCGCAGAAAGCAATGGCAACCTACTGCGGGATAATCTTCTGCCCAGTCGATCATGTCTCTTGCGAGACATGATCGCCCAAGCATGTTTCACGCACGGCACTTAACTGACTGAATCTTTTTGTGGATATGCGTTGTGGTGCAGTGGATATCAGCTCAGAACAAGAAATTGGGGAGCCGAGTTTGAATTCCAGTTGAATTTGTTGCATTTACTTACACACAAATACCCCTGGGAAAGGTATTAATCCGCCTCTTCACTCCAGTTATGGTTAAGTAACAGGACAGATTGGGTTCTATAGCCTTGGTTAGCAACCAGTCTACAACAGAAAGTAATGGCAACTTACTGCAGGAAAATCTTGTGCCCAGTCAGTCATGTCTCAAAAGGGACATGATCTCCCAAGTGTGTATCATATATGGCACTTAACTGACTGAAGTTCTTTTCATTTGATTTCAAAGAAGAAAAAAAACAGAAAAGATATAAGAAAACATGGACAGGCCATCTTGACCCTCACTCCACACCACGTTTTATGTAAAGAGATGTAATTAGTTCTTGAACAAGAGAGAATATGTCTTTTTAATTTTTTTTTAATCCCATTTCTACAACATTTATTTCTATATATTCAAGATTCTTTACTTTTATCAAGCTTGTGAAATACATACATACCAGTCTTCAAATGTGCAAATTCATTCACTCTCAAATATAATCTATCAAATTGTGTTTGTTTTAAAGAATTTTTAATATTTTGATTTTTCAGTGTCTTTCTATCTTTGCTTGAATATATCCATATTTACATCTGTACTAGTCATAAATTTAGTAACATAATGTTGATGGGATTCGCAGCATTTAATGATGGTTTTTGATTGAGACTGGCTAGGAGCTAAGAAAATGCAGTAACAAAGACTTTGTATTCAGAAGTGAATATCGGCTTGGAACAACAAATTGGAGAGCCAAGTCCAAATTCCAATTGAATTCATTGCATTGACTTATGTGTGAATACCCTTGGGAAAGGTATGAAACCATGGCTTCTTCCTTCAGCTATGCGTTAAATAGCAGGACAGATTGTGTTCTAGAGCCTTAGCTGGCAATTGCAGAAAGTAATGGCAACCTACTGTGGGAAAATCTTTTACCCAGGCAGTCATGTATCTTAGCTGACATATATTTTCTTCTTCTATGTGCCCTGTCCATTCAGGACGTAGGCGATCATGGCTTTCCTTGTTTCCCTATCCCTGGTGGCTCTGAGAACGCCTTCTCCTGTTACACCATGCAACCCTTGTTCCATCATCCACCTGATTAGGTCCTTCAAATATGTTATCCATTGCTTTCCCCTATCTCTTTTTCTCTCTATCTAGCCTGTTAGTATCAGGTTCTCCAAGCCCTCCTTACTCATTGCATGTCCCAGAAACTTCAGCTGTCTCTTCCTGATGCTCAGTATTAATTTCCTTTTTGTTTTTATCATTTCTAAGACTTCATCGTTGCTCACATGCTCAATCCATGATATTCGCAGCATCCTTCTGTAGAACCACATTTCAGTTGCTTCAAGTTTTTCCTTCATCTTTGATGATATTGTCCAGCATTCACTGTCATATTAAAGGATGGACAGCATTTAGCAATCCAGTATTTTTCCTTGTTTCTAGCAAAATTGTTTTGTTTCTTAATACTTTACTCAACTTCTGGAATGCTTCCTTTGCCATGCCAATTCGCCTTTGGATCTCTGAGTCGCACTTTCCATCTTCTGTTAGAACACTTCCCAGGTATTTAAATTTTTGTACCTGCTTGATTCTAGTATCCCCAACCTGTATTTGGCATATTGGGCTGCCCTTTTTACTGATGACCATGCATTCGGTTTTCGTGCAGTTTATGTCTAGTCCTTTCTTGTTACTTTCTTCTGCTACCTTCTGTAAGAGGTCTTGTAGCTTCCTTTCTGTGTCTGCTATCAGCACTGTATCATCTGCGTACCTTAGGTTGTTTAAATTGTGGCCTCCGATTACAAATCCAAGCATAACTTCTAGGGTCCTCAAAATATTCTTGCTGTACAATTGTCCAAATGTTCTATTTCTCCAAGCACTTTCGGCTATACTTTTAGCCATTATCAAGGATGAATTTTATTTTACTTTTAACTGAATATATGAGGTGTTTGTGTATGTATGTAAAGTCATAGTTATGTTTTATATTCTGAACTTGGTAAGCACATTGTTGCTGTGTTTATAGCTGATATTAAATGTTGAATTTTTCTTATTTTTATTAATAATGCTTCCATTATTATGTCCTATTTTTACATGTGGATAATGCTATTATATTTGTGTGTGTATCTATCTATCTATATATATATAGAGAGAGAGAGAGTTAAGGAGATAAATAAGTATATATATTTGTATATGCATATATACACATCAATATATAAATATTAATATATAATATTGATTATATATTTATGCTCTATATATATATATATATATATATATATATATATATATATATATATAAAATTTGTGAAATTCAGTATACTATGGCTGGATTTATAACTATTTTGAGAGATAAAAAGAACTTTTTGCAGAATAGGTGAATGAGAATAATTTTTTTTTTATTTACCTAAAATCAAACAGGTGCAGATATTTTAAATACCTGGGAAGTATTCTGACATAAGACGGAAAGTGCAACACTAAGATCCAAAGGTGCATTGGCATGGCCAAGGACGTATTTTAAGAGCTAAGCAGAGTATTGAGAGACTGGAAGATTTCATTGAAAACAAAGAAAAGAGTACTGGACTGTTATGTAATATCTGTCATCCTATATGTCAGTGAATGCTGAACCATCTCCTCAAAGATGAAGGGGAAACTGAAAGCAACAGAAATGTTGTTCTACAGAAAGATGCTGAGAATACAACAGATCGAACAAAAGGGAAACATGTCAGAAAGAGACAGCTGAAGTTTCTAGAACAAATAATGAGGAAGCAGGGTTTGGAGGATTTAATACTCATATGACAGAGAGAAAGAAAGACAGTGGAAAGCAATGTGCGATATACTTGATGAGTTTGAGCAAGTGGATGGTGGAGCAGGATTTGAGAGAGATACCAAAAGGATTCTATTGCTGACAGAGATTAATTTCTGATACACTCAGTGTTTGCATGAATGAGCCTAACATTTGTGAGTGAAGGCGGTGATTTTCTAAGCATAGCTTAGATGTGGCACAAGGTCGAAAGTATGGGACGCCCAGTGAGTATCGAACACACTACTCAATTGTAATGATTCTAGTGAGACAAGCTTGCTAACCATTACACCATCTTGAAGTGTCCAAGATCAAAGTGTAGTATCTGTTCTTATCAGCTTAATTTGTGAGGGAATGAGAATGTCATACATTTATCATTTTAAACAGGAAAGAGACTCAATCTTTTATTGGCCATATTTTTTCTTTTTTTTCCCTCAGGTTACTGAAGGCTTCAGATTTGCTATTAAAGCTGTTAAAATTTAATTTATCCTTTTTGAGATAAGCAAAAGGCTTAAAAAATAATCTCTTTCCTAACAACAGCAGATGTGCATTTTTCTCTTTTGGCAAAATATACCAAAAGAATATTCCTGCCTCTGCACCTGCAGGATTTAAACTATTGTTAAAAATTTCATGAAAAATCTCTTTCTAACCTTTTGTCAAAGAACAGAATGAGTGAAGATTTAATTCACTTTGAGTAATTTAGATTTGATTAAAAAAACTACTTTGAAAAAATCTGATGCCAACAAAGTTGTTGTTTATTGTTGTGCAATACATTCGTGCAGAACTTGAAAAAAATAATTTTACATAGCTATTTGCTTCTCAGCATTACTTAGTTGTTCTTTAACATATGAAACAAGGAGCTGAAACTATGGGCCATGGATTAACATTTGATTTCAAATATAGTATTTCAAGTTTTTTATGATAATTTGCATAAAAATTTAGTCTTTTTTGTGCTATTTCTAGCATTTACTGATACTTGACATTTTCTACTACTACTGCTATTGTTAATAGTCAAAATAGAAACAAGTATGAACATATATTTGATAATTTCTGTGATGAAGGGTTATTATTTACATAATTTACATTTGGACTGTTGTCCCACATATTTGCTGTTATTATCACAATATTTCAGCTCCAACCTTCTTCAGGTATTTATAATTCCAGGTAACCTTTAGAGAATTTGAAACTGAACCCTTTATTTAATCTACATTGGTAGATTTCTCTCATTCTGATGCTTATGTCTATGTATATCTTGTCCTTATTTTGTACTTCTCAATTTGTTGTATTACACCTGGTTCTGGATCTCAATGAACAATCATTGTTCTGACAGGCAATGACAAACATGAGCATGTATACATAAAAATATAAACTTATATTTTTATTCCTCATCAATGATAGTTGTGTGTCTAGGAGAGTAGCCAGAGAGATATCGTACAAAGCTGTTGGGGAATTGTTAACCAGCAGGAGTTCTCTGTTTTCTCTTTCTCTCTCTATCTGTGTTCTGCCAGAAACCCCAGACTTATATAACCCAAAATTCCTACACATTTTTGCTTTTTTGGATTGTTGTTTAATTGATGTCATCATATCTTTGTTGGCTGTTGCCTTTCATGCCTTTCTTGTTTCCTGTGTTTTCTGCCTTTGATTTCAATCATACCTTTGTTGGTTATTGCCTTTCAAGCCTTTGTTGTCTGCCTTTGATATCAATCATAATTTTGTCAGCATAGGAAATCTATTACAAATTATTGATCACCCTGTTTCCACTGAGATTAATTTTCTACTAGCCAGTCCAGGGATTGAACTCAGAATTACTCACAAGGAGGCTGGAAGACATAATAGGTGAAATGTTGTTATAACAACAACAAAGAAGAGAATAGTATAAATAATATATTTAATAGTATATAAAATTCTGTTTTAAAACACTCAAATTTTAGTTTCTTGCCATATAAAGACATTGAATAAAAGTGTTCAGTAGCTATGAGCATTACAACTGAATTGCATATAAAGCAGTTGTCAGTAATAAATTTTTCTAATATGAGAAGGTTTCTTGCACTCAAGAATAATGTCTGAAAGAACATTGTATCTGTTGTGGCCTGGTTAATGTCCAGAAATAAAGACACAAAGACAAAACAGAGTTAAACAAATATATTATCAAGAAAGAGTAGTAAAAACAGATAGAACATGAGAAGATCACCAGTGTGATTGTATTGATATGACTGTCAGAGCTATCTGCTGGAATAGACCTCTCTCACTCTCTCCTGCAATGCAGAACTGCTACTTATTTATAGTTTGCACAAGTTCATGTTTCATATGGGTAAGTCTCCATAACGCCCACCTCTGAAGTATAAACTCCACATGGAGTTTTAATATTTTTCCTTTTAGTATATATGACAATAAAGTCTGTCATTCTCTTTAAATAGTGTAGGTAAAGAATAACAATAGTCTTTGAGTGTCACATTAAGCCCCATCAAGAAATTGGCGCAGACCCGGATCTCATTTGACTTCTTCCTCATATAGACAGTTGGTGAAGCACATTGACTGTACACAATTTTTGACAAGACACCGGTTCTTTCTAGTCTGCCGAGTTCTTCATTTACTTTTGGTAAAGAGGCAAAAGGCACATTTCATTTTTTTTACACACTGGCTATCAGATTGTGTTTTGTGAGAACACATTTTTGTTCTCATTAATTTGTCCCTAGTTTGACAGTTTAAGCAAGTTTCTCTATTGTTGTTGAGTTTGAAGTAGAATTTTGAGTTTCTGACATTTGAGTTCAGTTTGTTTTTTAAATTCAAGCTGTTCTTTTCAGCTTGCTTTTGAAATTCAAGTCAGCATTTCATGGTTTGTTGTTGAATTTCAAGTTGCTTTTCTTGCCATTTAAGTTCCTGTTGGTTTTGCTGTTCAAATTGAAATTTAAGAAATTTGAGCATGGTGAAATGCATCCATGCTTATCTGTGTCTTTTTTTAGGATTATCCGAATACAAATTAAATTTAAATGAAAACTTTTCTTTTCTTTGAATGACAAAAAAACAAAAACAAACAAACTTTAGTTTCTTACTCAGTAGCAAAATAACAATTTATTGGTCTATGGATCAGATATAACAAATGTAGTATAGGAGAAAAGGAAATTAAACACAGAATAGGCTTTGCTCAAAATAATTTCCTTCTTTTCGACTGGTTGCTACCCAAAGCTATAAAGCCCCAGTCTAGCCTGCTATATAAACTTATACCTTGTAGAGAAGAGATGTATTTGTGCCTTTCTCAAGGGAATTTTTCTATAAGTGAATACAACAGACTAGCCAAAGATTTGAACTCACCTCACCAGTTCCACTTTGCACACTGATATCTGTTACACTCTGCTTAAGGTTTTGATTACCATTATTATTATTATTATTATTATTATTATTATGTTAAAACTGAATTAAGTTGTTGACCTATTTGTCAGTATTTCATAAGTGGCAATCATAAGCAACTTTCTCTTTGTTTTTTTTTCATGGTGTTTTTTTTTTCTGAAGCTGGAGATCAGCTGGAACTACATCACAAGAGAGTTTTAATTAACAAGTGAAATGAATAAAAATTGTTTTGTTTCAGTTAATGGGTGTTTTCAATCTGGATATCACATTAGAGCCACAGTCACTGTTATCATTTCCATGCTAATGTCATTGAAAAAGGAATGAACCCAACAATCACATCACCTTGTTCCTTTTCTAATTTCCTATATTCTAGTCATTGAGACACCGTGATGAGTGGTAAAAAAAAGAAAATCAAATTATTATCTTGTAAGTAAACAAACTTTAATCTCCAAACGAGGATTAATGTCAAACCAAACAAAAAAAGAACTAGAACTGAGAGTGAAAACTTCAAATTGAGAATTTAGCTCGGAACAATGTCTTACATGCAAAGTATATTTTTGTAAACAATAAAGATATGTTTTGAATACTTACTATCTTACAATAGAATAGTCCATTCTAGTCAAGTCAGTTTTGTTAAAATTCTAGTCAAGTCAGTTTTGTTAAAATTCTAGTCAAGTCAGTTTTGTTAAAATAAAAAATTTTAACAAAACTGACTTCAGTCTCAATTTTTTCTCAGTCTAATCTTTGGTAACAACTTTTGGTCGACAAAAGGTTTTTTAACCCCCCCCCCCCCAAAAAAAACAGACATTTCTTTGAGAAATTCCAGTGTATCTGTGGTGAATATGAAATAAAAATAACTCTCTTTTCTTCACTGATTTAAAATTTGTGAGCCAGTGTGAAAATTTATTTTGACCAATAGAAAAAGGGATTGGTTCTGGGCTGAAGAAAAGATGGAGGCAAAGTTTAGCGAGTCTATGTAAAAATTTATTTTGACCAATAAAAAGGTGAGTAGCTTACAAGCTGAAAAAAAGTAATGAGCCAATGTGAAATCACTTTATGTTATAAATAGTCAGAGAAAGTTGAATCAAGCAGAAAGGACAGGAGAGAAAAAAAGAAAGAGAGAGAGACCTATGCATCTGAATAACCCTGGCATCAAATTGCACACTGTTACATTATGAGAGCAGTGGGATTTCAAAGAACTCTACTCAACTTCTAAGCTAAGTACCTTAAAATATATTTTTTTATTCATGTTGAATACAACGGTATAACTTATGTGAGAAACAAGGTCTCTCAGTTTGTTTTAAGCCATTTGGAATATTACTTTGCGTCCAATGATTTAATATGAACATTTTCTCTTTTTGATAATTGATCGAAACTACAAACCTTCACTGTTTAAATACTTGTCTTGAAACAAGCTATTGAAACTTTAGATATGTAAATTTGTAAATAAATTCCTACTTGTTTCAGTAAAATCTGCCACATGGTCAAGATTATTGCATTATTGCATCTTTTTTATTATCACCAACTTTCAGCAGTTCAGGCATTGTAAAAGACAAGATTTTGCTTGGTTGGAAAACTTATTTTTAAATAATTTATTCTTAAAGCTGAACATGTTAACTCAGTTAAACAAGAACCACTACATTGGTAAGATATAAGACACATACTGCTTGACTGAAATGATAAAACTACATTCATTTGATTTCCCAACTTCATGTAATATTTATTTGTGTGGACACACACAACCAACTTTATATATTAATTTTCAAGGTTTTGAGTGGAGACACAAAAATTAAGCTTTCCATATTAGACAATTAGGTGTGAAAATTACTAGATAATGATGTTTGCTAATTTTTTCTTGTATTGTTTCAGATACCAAAGTTAGCATTGCAGTGAACAATTTTATATATAAATGTATGTCAGACATTTTCCCTATGATCTGTTTGTTATTTTTCTTTTGACTGTAAATAGCTGAGACAATCAGAAGCCATTTTTCTTTATACATTCTAGTCATAATCAGCTCAAAGGAACACATAAATATCTATGTATATAATGTTTGGTGGGGAGGGAAGATTTTTCATGGTAGGGATGGTTGTTTTTCTCTATTGCCAAAGGTCAGTAGTTGAAGCAAACGAAAAGCTAGGATTTTAAAAGTGTGATTTTTAAGGCAGACAATCTATTCCCAGTTAAAAGAATGGTGCAATATAATCTTTGTATTTCCTTCACAACAATGTTTTAATAGATTAAGCTAAGCTGAATAAATGTCTACAATGTTATCTGAAAACTTTAATCTGTGATTCTTCTTTGCCTATTTTGTATTACAAGCAAAAGATTTGTGCTATTGAACATTCTTCTTTGTTGAAGACATACAGATTAACAGACATTTTGTATCAGTTTGTCAGAAAGATAAATAGAAGCTTAAAAAAGTTACATTTAATGCTGACAGAAGAACTTACATATCAACTGCAAAAAAATGGAAGTCTACAATGTATATGATATCTCTCATGTCTTCTTAAGCAGTGGGCAGCCAAGAAAAGTCATGATTGACCCTGTCTTTTATTACTATAAATAATTCTTGTTCCCTAACAACTTCTCTTTGTCTTGAGGATCATTGTTCTGCCATCCATTTATTCAAATTTGTCAAATAGGTTATTTACTGGCTTCTTTTACTTCTCTTGCCTTCAGTATATCCTGTTTCTTATACTATTGTTCATTCAGTACTAAATACAAGAGTCACTCAAGGTAGGGGTTACTAAATTAGGCTGTTGCTAGGTTATAAGGTGAAAGTAATGTGTATATTACATGAATATATAGGATAGCTGAGTTTGACACTCAACTTGAAGGGGTTAAGATCATAGTGAAGTAGCCTATCTGGAGTGTGTAACAGATGTAACAAAGTAGATCTTTGGAAGAAGATCTCTGAGTGGAACTTGCTCTACATCAATGGAACTTCTTCCCTACTAATGGAATACAAAGTGAATGAGGAAGAATTAATCCCATGTACATGGTTTGGCAGGTCTTAGCTATGAACATAACATCTGACTGAAGTGCTGATTCTGAAAGTGTTAATTCCTCCGAATCTTCTTTTTCCCACGTTATGTACTCCCAAAATGTCAGCAGTATCTTAATGGCTGCTACTTAAAAATTACTTGTTTCTTATCATCTCTGTCCATAGTATTCTCAGTAATTGTCAGTATCTCTATTGCTTCATCTTATTTCTTCATCTCTCAGAAACTTGTACAACATTCAGTGCTCTACGTGAGATTATATATTGCATAACAGTGCAGTACTTTTTTCTTTGTTTCTAACTACATTTTCTTGTTTCTTAAGACTTTACTAAGTTTCTGGAAGTCATATTTCCCTAATCTAATGTACAAAATTTGATATTACATAACACTTCAGTACTCTTTTCTTTATTTGTGACTATATTTTTCTGTTTCTTAATACTTTGCTCAGTTTCTGGAAGGCATATTTCTCTAAAGTACAAAATTAGATATTACATAGAAAGTTCAGGAATACTTTCTTTCTAACAAAATTTTCCTGTTTCTTAATATTTTGCTTAGTTTCTGGATGACACATTTCGTCTACCGATTCATCTTGTAATTTTTATGCTCCATTTTTTGTCTGTCACTATACTACTCACATAGTTAAATTTCTTCACTTCTCATTTCAATTTTATGCCCCCTGAGTCACAACTTGAACCATGGATTGCTGATAACCATGCATTTTGTCTTTATACAATTAATGGTTAGTCCTTTCTTCTTGCTTTCCTTGATTACTTTATCTAATAGTTCTTTCCATTTTCTTTCTACATGTTATACTCTGCTTCAAATTAGATGTCTGAATTCCTCCATATCTAAACCTGTTAGATGTGAATGCTATGAAAGTAAAATTAAAAATAAATCTCTTGCATTCTGTGTAGAGGCTCTGAGTGCAGTACCTCTGCCACACAAAACAAATGTCCACATCACAAAATACAATCATGAATGTTGCTGCTAATGCAAAAGTTTGACAAAAAAATGTGAATTTATGTATGCATGCTGACTACTTAAAAGGACTCATTTGTGATACTCATGGCAATCACTGGTTAGTAGGCACAGTGTCACTGACACCACTAGTTAGATACAAACTTCAATACCAAGCGCTATTGACTCCCTTATCTGACAGTCACTTCTTTCATTCACAAAAGGAACATTCTGCTTTGATCCATTATATTGACAATACAAAGGTCTTTTTCAACAATATATTGGTTCCTTTTCTTTCCACCACACTAGCAATGCTTTGTTGTTTTCATTTGTTCTTGTACAACTATGCATGGTATATAACATGCAACTGCCATTAACACAATGTCATTAGCATAGTGTATAGTGTTAAAGTGACATCCATTGATAATAAAATCTGCTATCTCCTTTTAGAATCATCTTGCTGTAAAGATGAAATATGTCCAGTGAAAAGACACATCCTTGTGATAACTCCTCTATTTATATATATATATATATATATATATATATATATATTTGGCATCTTATGTCAAAATACAATAATATATTTTTGTATAATGCAGTCTTAATCTAATCTTCACTTGCCTTTATTTATATAACTGAAAAATGAAGTTGTGGTAAAAAATAGGGCTGCTTCAATTCTGTCACTAGTTTTAATCAAGTTGTAAAATTACTTTAAATACAAATCTGTATTTAATGTAACAGATGATATAAGTAGCAATGGCAAGGATAATGCTATTATTATAAAACCAAGAAAAGCCTTAAATTAACACTTGATAAAGAAAAACATTTTTGTTCTGATTCCAAGTAAAAAAAAATCAAGTAATTTAAAGAGATGTTACGAGAAAAACTTGAAATTAAATGATAAAGTTTATGAAGTCAACAGACAGAATATCTAACAAACAAAAAATGTGAAAGAGTAATATGTAGAATAAACATTACTGGCTAATGTATAAGCAAACATTAAGTAGAATTGTTTATTTTTATGTGTAAAAGATTATTCTTACTGATAATAGGAAATAATGAATAAAACATTTCAATAAAAATCTGTATAGAAAAAATGAAATTATTTTTTTAGTCAATATTTAAAGTTCATAGTTAAATATACAAGACTGATTTTTGTTTTCTTTGTGAGTAACTTTTTCTTTTTAAATATTCAGCTAGATGTGTGTGTGTGTGTGAGAGAGAGAGAGAGAGAAGGCTTGAAAAAGTTTTTACATAATCAGAAAAAAAATTAAAAAGGATTCTTCTCAGATTGAGATCAATATGGGATACCAACATCTGAGGAGGGCACTGAAACATTTTCTCACAACTTCTTGTTGCTTTAAAGACAGAAATTGCAGAGTAAAATATTGACATGAGCGATTTAAATAAGTACTAATAAGAGCAAGTGGTGAGTTTGAATAGAAGTGCCAAGGGAGTTAATTCATTTATAAATTTAAAAAAAAAAGCATATTGATTGACTCAATCTACTTAGTATAAGTAGCATGCTTTAGTATACCTGTAATAAATATATTTAACATTTTAATTTATATTTTGAGTATTTTATCAAATGCTACTCTCACCCAACACTGGCTATTTTGACACCCCATTAAAAAAGAAAACATGAAAAAGATAAGAGAGAAAAAGTATTAATACTTACACAATATTTTAATCTGCATTCAAGTGATGGAGAAAATTTTATATAAACTACCACACACATACTTGTATCTACTTGTATCTATCCATCATTCTGTCAATCTCTCTCTCTCCATCTCTCTCTCTTTATATATAATATATTATTTGCTTGAATATTATTTTTAATTAAATTTGAGTAGATATTCTGTTTTTAATTAAAGAATATATTTATATATATAACTCTGTCAGTCTGAATATTTATGAGAAATTTTGTTAGAAAAATGTGTCATTTGGAAGAAACATCATCAGATCAACTGATGTCTTTCCTTATGTTGTTAGGGTTCGCAGGTTCAAATCCTACCATATGACACACATTTTCATAACAAAATTTCTCTACAATATTCAGGCCAGTGGTGTTATATATATATAAATATACTTCTTAATTAAAAACAGAATATCTATTCAAATAAGAATATCAATTAAAAATAATGTTCAAACAAATTAAATATGTCAGTTGTTAATTCCATTTTGTTAATCTCTAGAACTTTCCATAATATATATATATATATATATATATATACGCTCACCTCGATCAAAAATCTGGTGTTGATGATAAGGCAAACCTCGCAGCTGAGCTTGAAAAGGACCTCCAATCCATGGTGGATTGGGGTAGGAAATGGCTCGTAAAATTCAATTCTTCCAAAACGAAGCTGCTGTCAATTAACCACCACAGATGACCGCACATCCCTCCCATTAGCATGGAACAGGCATGCCTCCCAGAGAGTAAAACACTATGCCTGCTTGGCCTGACACTCTCAGCGGACCTCAAGTGGAATGGCTACATTGAATCCATTGCTAAATCCACTGCTATGAAAGTTGGCTCTCTGTGAAGGGCCCGGAAATTCTTTTCGCCTGAATCTATCCTGCACTTATACAAATCTACCATCCGCCTGTGTTTTGAGTACTGTTGCCACATCTGGTCGGGTGCCCCTACTATTCTCCTCGGGCTTCTTGACAAAATACAGTGAAGAATCTGTAACATGATTGATACCGACTTAGCTGACTGCCTGCAGTCACTCTCCCATCGGTGTGATGTGGCTTTCCTGTGCCTCTTCTATAAATACTTTCATGGCTTCTGCTCTGATGAACTTAAATCACTGGTGCCCCCTAGGTGTGAGTTTGCACGAGATACTAGATTGGCAACTAGGTCCCACCCTTTTACAGTGAAACTGATGAAATGTAACCGCAATTTCTACTCCAACAGCTTCTTTTCTCGCACTTCCCACCTGTGGAATTCCCTTCTGCATGCTTGCTTCCCCAATGGCTATAACCTTCAGGTGTTTAAATGTAAGGTCAATAGACACCTCCTAAGACACTAACCCTCCCATTCTCTCCAACTGTCCCCCTATGTACATCCTAACTCATCTATCGCCTTGTGTAACCCCTGAGCTATAGTGGCAGTGGAATGCCTTGCTTGGGGTGACATGATTAAAAAAAAATATGCACAAATGAATAAGGAATGAAGAAAATATTTACAACATTCAAAACAGTGCTCAATATAGAAATAGAGCAATAAATATTTATTATAAATTATACTTTAGAACATGTACATTACTAACTATCTGATGAGGCATTGTTCTTTCAATGTCAAAACAAAATGTACACTTTTGTAGTAGATTGTAGTTTGTAAACATCCTAAAGTATAATTTATAATATATATATATATATATATTTGAAGTATATATTTTTTAATCTAATATTGTTGATTGAAAAGTTCTTCATAGGCAAGTAGTTAAAACATTCCAGATAAGATGGCAGTTTCTTCTGCCAAGATGGATGAGTGGTTCAAATTCTGCTGGAGGTCACATTTTCTCTAATAAGTCTTCTCAAGTGTGCAGGCTTAGAAACAAAATAAATACTGTTTAGAATAAAATGGAGCATTTACCTAAATACAAACATCAACTAAAAATAACATATATGCAGAGTCTTCAAAAAAATGTATATACACTTCTGGAAATGAAAGACTTGTATAGATATTGTAATACTAAATTTATTAGTTATCAGATTCCAGATATTTATTAGTACAGCAAACCACTGTTTGGGCAACATTGGTGAATGTGCCCAGTGGGATTTCTGCACATGGATTTTAAATTTCTTGTTTAAGGACCACTGATGTAGTCATTTTTTCTGCAATAGACAATATTTTTAGGACATGTTGATATGTGTTATCACAATTTGATAAAATGATGAAGGAAAAGATTTCCTTTCATAAACTATGTATACCCTTTTTTAGCAAACTCTGTATCTTCTGTAATACAACAAATAAAGGCCTTATAAGAACAACGATTGACTTTTTTATAATAAAAATATATAAACAGAGCCAATATAAGAAATATATATACTTGGCCAATATAAGAAGTATATAAACAGTCAATATAAGAAATACTGTTAGTCACAATGCGATCAAGAAGCTAATCCAATCCCCCTTTTTTTAGTGCTGTTTTCTTCTTCAACATTGTAATCTACAACCAATCTTTTTATGCATGTCTAACTTTCATTTTTTTTCTGTGGTTCTTATAAAACCCCATCTGACCTCACAAGAAAACCTTATTGAAAAATATTTCATTGCATATGAAATGCTCAGAATACTTAAATAAGTGATAATCAGTAGGAGAGATATCTTTGGACAGTTGATTAAGTGTGACCATATGTTTTCGTGCAGCAAAATTGTGCCATCCCTATTTGCAAGTCTAGGATGTTTGTTTTTTAATTTTTTGTGCATACACTCAATTTCTCCACAATTCAAGATTGCTGTTATTGTTTTTCCTTGGAGCAAGAATAAATAATGAATAACCCCTTTGAAAGATCATCATACAGTAACCATTAAGTTTTTAGAGTGCAGTGGAGGTTTGGTAATTTACTTGCATCTAACCACTAGCCTACTCTTTTACTGTTGTCAAAGAGTATCCAATTCTCACCATCATTCTCATCATTTTCATTGGTCTTAGAAAAATGATCTGGAAAGAAAGATTCAGGAATAAGTCAAAATATTTTATATACTATGGACATCATTTTATTAGATTACCATATCAGAAACCAACAAAAAAATGCATCATTTCATTTGACAACCTTATATAATACAAAATAGTTTTAAGGTATGCTTTATTTATAGGTTTTATATCAGGAATAGAGCTTACATAAATATTAAAGTGGACATGGAAGTCAACAGTCTGTTTAATGCTTAAATGTAATCATCAGGCCTGACAATTGTGTATAAGCATGAAACAAACTCTCCCCACTGAGTATTGACTTCAATGTCCACTTATATACACAAGTGTACTCTTGCCATTAAAAATTATATAAAATAGATAGATAGATAGATAGATAGATAGATAGATAGATAGATAGGGAGGATATATATTCTTCACTACTTGGGAACATAATTATTGCAAAAAAATAAAATAATAAGGCACTGTTAAAGAGCAAACATATGACAAGAGCTTTCATAACTGGTAGTAAAGTTTAATAACTGATTGTAAAGAGAATGAACTGAACCAACTTGCTGTTGTCTCTCTAATGAACTGAGTTGATGCTGCCTTGTTATATATATATATATATATATATATATATATATATATATATATATGCATATATACAAATAAATATACAACAGTCTTTATTATAATGGGGAGGAGATGTGTATATATATATATATATATATTTAGGGAGAGAGAGAAAGTTAAGCAGCAGCTTTTCTATTAAGCAAGTTATATTGAATAAGACTGACAAGGAGAGTTTTATCAATAGTTACCTTAATTTTTCTTATTTGTTCACAATAATTTTATCTTTGATTCTTGTGAGTATAAGAATTGTCTATACAATGTGGTTCTATGTGATTCTCATGAGAATCTAAAGAAAAATTCTTGTAAGGAAAGAATAATAATAAATACAAAAGCTGACAAAATTCACGTTCTATATTTTATTCAATACAACTTGTTGAACATTTCCTTTTAGTTATTTTGCATATAAAGATACAGTTAAGACATATTTTATATAATTTTTCCATATTGTAAATTTATTATCTGAATGATTAATGTAATCAACCAGTTAATAAACTTTTTAATTAGGTTGCCTTGACAACAGAATTAAATGCTCATCCACTTGATTAATTTACCTTTTAAATGATTTCTCAAAGTATAATTACATTTTATCAGATTATAAAAACTTTTGCAGCATAATTTCTGATACGAATTTGTTAGATTCTTTTGAAGTGATTGTGGTGCAGTGGATGCAAGAACAAGAAATTGGAAAGCTAAGTTCATATTCTGGTTGAATTCATTACATTCACTTATGTGGAAATACCCATGGGAAAGTTATAAATCCATCTCGTCTCCCTCCAGCTATGGGTTAAATATCAGAACAAATTGGGTTCTATATCCTTGGTTAACAATCAGTCTGCTACAGAAATATATGTCAACCTACTGCATGAAAATCTTCTGCCCAGTTTGTCATGTCACTTTTGAGATACGATTGCCTAAGCATTTCTTATGTATGGCACTTAACTGACTGAGTATGTCGTAAAATCTTCCAAGACACATTTCAAGATGAAATGAATGCTTAATGATTTATTTATTAAGGTATTTATTTATCTCCTGGAAGTAATGGTATTTCTTTTCAATATATTTTTCTTTGTGAATAATAACAAAAATAATTTGTAAAAATAATCTTGAATCCACGAATGGGTGCTTAAAATATTCTTGTTCTAACTCCCTAAAATTGGACAAAATCTATTGAGGAAGGCTCTCTTAGGTGGGCTGAGATCTCTTTGTATATTGGTCTTGGTGAGGTAATTTTTAACAGATTAGGAATGAGATTGACAAAGTTCATTACAAATAGACCATAGTATCTTTGAATAAAAGTTTTATGACTATAAACATTAATTTTAGTGAGTATAGGTATTTGAGTTGCCATCCCTGTATTATATTTTCTTAAACAGTGAAATTAATAATAACCAGCCAAAATTGAGAAGTCCTGCTAAAGATAGATTGAGTTTCTGACATGAATCAAGCCATATCCCTTTTTTCTATCAGGAAAACTGCTTCTGTAGCCAATAGGTGACATTACTAATTTTAGCATGGTTTGAATTACTTATTTAAGGAATGCACATGTCTCATTGGTATTTTATGAATCTATTATTGCCAGTGCATACTACCCGCAAACCAGTGACGAGAAGTGTGATTGGAGTTTCGGGGTAGTGCTGTGTGACCTTCGCTATCTTATTGGCATTTGCTTTTTTCTATCTACATTTGTATATATTACTAATTAAATAAAGTACAACTGACTTATTAAAGGAGGAAATATTATCATAGTTTTGACATCAGTCTGGAGTTTTTCTTTTTTTTTTGTCCAAATCCATGAATTTATTTTTCTTATACTAAATCTAAAAAAAAAATGCTGGATAAAATTCACAATTTTTTATTCATAATGCTGAATGTGTTAAAATTATTCAACTTTTAACAAAAAAAAAATCATGTATATGTTAAAAAATGCAACAAAACATTGATTTATTTAAGATGGAATGATCTATTATGACCTATCTCTAATTTGTACTTAAATACATTGTATTTATTTTTTATTTTTCTATTTGAATTGTTCCCTATATTGCATATGATTCATTATTGTACATAATTAGGTTACAATAAGATTTGTATTTTATATGAATAATACCTTATGAAAATTGAGATGTAGTACAGTGGAGAACAGGCTGTATTATAGATTGGGGACACATAAAACCCTTGCCCCATCACTGGAATCCATAATATATAACAGATAAGGATAAGTCTATAGATAATGTTCAAGCTGTATAAAAAATGATTAAAATTAGTAAGGTTAGATAAATCTGTATCTATAGATATATGTATATGTCAACTTATCAAATAGATTACAAAAAATACATGATACCAAATCTCTCATTCAAAACACTCCAGATTTGATCAATCATGATCAACCAGTGTGTGAGCCACTTTGGGGCTTTCTTCAAGCATTGACCCCAAATACGTGTATAGATGTAACAGAGAATTCTTTACTGGTGTGGATTTTTACATATTTACCTGTGATCAGTTTTTCCAAGTTGTGTACATTCTAGGCACAGTTGGACCAATCAAATCTACCAATCAACGTCAAATGAATCATAAATCAACAATCAGTTAACAGGTCAAACTTGCACCTGCCTTCTCTGAAGAACACTGAGTGCAAACACTATTCTGACATGTCCTGAGGCAAGACTGGTACATACTATATATGTATTGGTATTTCTATATTCATACAGAAATGAAACCAGATTTAAGTACTGTATTTGATGGCATGTAAGACATATGAGTGTATAAGATGCACCCTAATTTCAGCAGAGAAAATCAACAAAAAATTAGTAAAATTATGAGTAAATGGTACAGCCTAGGCTGTATTTATGTAGTATGATTTTGATATAACAAGCTATGATTAAAACAAAACTAAAAATAATAGGGAAAAAAGAACACAAGCCTATAAAAACTTTATTATATCCAAAGATAAGAAAACGAAATATAAAACAAGCATTTGGCATCTAAGGTGCAAGGGAATTTAAAAGCATATTTTTAGTAAAAAAGTGCACCTTATATGCCATCAAATATGGTATATTTATTTTTTATGTAGATATGTACATGTGTGTACAGATATAGTTACAAAGGGGTTTAATTTATAATTAAGACTCGGATATCAATTACTGACTATATGGCAACCAGAGTTCAAAACTTATAACTAAAATCCTACAAAGAATTTGTGGAATTACATTGATACTTAGTTTTACTATTTCACTACAAAGCAGGTACCTTATATTTATCAATAGATACTTATTTACACTATTTACATACAGACTATTGTTCACATCTTTGTTGACAATTTATATACATATATATATATATATATATATATATATATATATATATATATATATATATATGTATAGTCATCTGCAGACAGCTCATCAGTACAGTTAGACATATGATAGCTTCTAGCAAGGATTAAAACGCAACTGAATTGACATCAGTTGCCAATTCTACCTCTGAGCTACAGGTGCTCGGTAGATATATATTATATATATATATATGAGCTGCAATACTTAAATTGTCATTATTTTATATTTTTAATTTCATGCATGCATGTTGTTTGTTTTTTATTTTGTCAACTACACAGTATAGTAGGATCTGTTGGGAACCATCTGTGAAGAAGAAGAGCACCATGACAGAGTTCACTTTGTCAGAAATCTGGAAACAGTATGCTGTACTGCTTGGCATTTGTGTCAGAAGCTTCAATACAAAAAAATCAGAGAGTTTAAGTGTCAGTCTGATGACAGTGAAGAGGATTCAGGAAAACTGGATGGTAATTGTGAATGTGTTTGAAGTGATCACTACTGATGGTGACATTATGCCTCCGTTCATCTTCCCACAGGGCCTCAAATCATGAAGGTGTACATCAAGTGACTTGAGGAGGTAGTGCTGCCCTGGGTCAAGAGACTGGCTGCTGGAAGACTCTGTGTCTCACAGCAGGACTCTGCACCATGCCACACAAACATGAAACTGAGTCATGGCTGCCAGACAATTTGTGTGACCACATCACCCTTTACATCTGGCTACTTAACTCCCCAGACTGCAACTTCCTTGATTATTATGTGTGGGACACAAATGAGCAAGAGACCAACAAAACTCCTTGTAATACCAAAGATGAACTGAAGGATTATAGCAACATTCATCAACTTAAACAAGAAGGCCGTCCAGAAGAGATGCAAGAGATTCTGAAGTCATCTGGAAACTGACATCAAAGCCATTGGGGATTTTATTGAATAAATTTACTTTTTAGTACTTCAAGAATATTTTTGAGTAATTTTGGCAAATATATCTGTTAAAATAAGATGTCTGTGTAATTTAGATGACAAATCCATCACACCATGTAGTAATAATACCATCACGCTGGTAGCAATAATAAATCTGTGCTTGATGTAAAATTTTATACAAAAAATAATATATAATAATTGCTATATGCTTGAAACTTCAAGTAGCATCAAATACAGACTTACTGTGAGTATATATATATATATATATATATATATATATATATATATATATATATATAAAGGGAGAGAGAGAAAAAGAGACTTGTTAATTTAGCTACTGAATGTTTCAGTAAAGACATTGAATAGCTAGAAGAACAAATTAATCCTTATTAGCTTAAGAGCTGCATTCTGTGCAGACTTTTAAGCTAGCTCCTGCAGAGAACTATTTGGGCCTCTGGCCTAAAACTAAAGGAACTTCTGCTCTAGCTTAGAAAACAGCAATGATAATTTTGAAGAAATTGGTTTGAATTCCTCAATTCACTCCAGGAAACTAAAACCTCACTTTAACTCTGATTCAGGCTATAAGTGCAATTCCAGCCAAAAGACCAATTTGGGTTAAGATTCCAATTCTGGCTAAAAATTGATTTTTTCAAATTACAAACCCCATGGAGCTTCAAAATCTCACATCACAGAACCTCACACTTTAATTCTGATTCCTTGTAATGTTGAAGAATTGAAGAAATAAAATTGATTTCCTGAACATTTTAAACTGAATTTAAAGCAAAAATTTTTAAATTCACAAATTTTTAACTGTTCCTTTCTCATCCACATACAAATTAAATGCTGGCTGTCCACGCATCAGTTGAAGAGCAGATTTTCAACCCAGGATCATCCTGATTTCAAAATGCTAAAATACATCTATGAAGAGCAAGTATGGCATGAGTTAGAGAGGTTTTATTCTCATGGATGTACAGACAGAGTTTATGTTTATTTATTTAGATAGAAGATTATTATTATCGTTCTTGATAATGAGCATTTTAATTAAAAAGACTGCTCTCTTAAATATGTTATCTCCCAGAATTATGCTGGTCAACTGTTTTTTAACAAAATACAATTTTTTATTTTATACTTTTTATATATACAAGGAAAAAGATATAAAACACAGAAAATCATTTGAATTATGATGTTTATATTAGTTACTTTGATGTCTGGCTTTCACAGACATTCACTAAAAGAAAACACATTGGGCTGTTTTAAAATGTTCCTTTCTTTGTAAACGAATTGTAATACTTTACAACAATGAATTAATCCACATCAATCCTACCAAATAGCATAATATTTTATATGTGGTATTGTTGGAAAGGTGTTCTCTACTAAATCTCTTTCTAGGGAACCAAATGATTGATTTGAACAATTATTATTTCTAATTAGATCAAATGAAGGCAGCAATCGATTAAAAGTATTTGAAATTAGTTTAAAAAAAGAAGAAACTTCCATTAGAATAATGTTAGGGATGTGTGTTTTTTGTTAAAATATGCCAATTGTTATATTTTGGTTGTAAAACTTTTATTCAAATACTGTATTCACCAAAAACTGAAATTTCATGTAATTTATTCTGATCTTCAGAGAATTTTCTGAATGAAAAAATTTTGATTATCTAAAAAACTGCAAAAGCCACATAGATCAGTTCTGGAAGTGAATGTAATTAGGGAACTGCTAACAAAATAACTGAAAATAATGGACAAAAAAATGGTAAATATGGAACTATTTGTGCCATGCAGGTTAATGAGGAAGAGTTGATTCAATTTGATCAAAAGAAATTTAAGAAACATTCAGCTCTCTTCCTCTGTGCAGATTTGCAGTCTGCCTACTTGAAGAAGGCTGTTAAATTTATTGCCCTAAAATGGGGGCCCAGTTACAAAAGTAACAATAAAATAAAAAAATAGAATGAATTCACTAGTTTCTGAGAACTTTTGGCATGAAAAGATAGTAAAATAGTGTGATATTTACTATATTATGTTATATACTAATATATGTTTAGTATACTATACTATTTTGCAAATTTTGACTTACTCCATTCCTTATATTAAACTTCCTCCTGTACATTTAGAAGTAAAGCATTAGGAAATCAGTTAGTCTATAACATTTGATGATACCGAAAGATTGAAACCATGGTAATGTGATCAGCTGATCTTCTAATTTTGATATTTAAAAAGTTCGACTTGTGGAATTTTTCTTTTTTTCTTTTTTTCTTTAAATATGTATTGAGCAGTTTTTTATTCAATTGTTTACTGGTCTAATTTGATATGTAGTAGGAACATTTAACCAGTTTAATAATTATACACATGCATACATACACACCCACATATATATTCATGTATCTATGTATATATGTGTTTATATAATGACAAAATGGAAATTTTTTTCATGTTACATGTTTTGCTTGATGAAGTCTTAAAGGACAAAACATTTCTCCCAAAACATTTTTCTACTTTGTCATTAATTTTTTTAATTTATATCATTGATGATGATTAAGAAAAAAAGTCACAAAACTAATAAAACAGAAATTATAAATTTACAAATAAAAAAAATAACATTAAAACGTTATTTAGAAAAAATGTAGAAAGCTTTATTGCTTATGGTCACACAATTTTGAAACACCAATTCACATACAATCTAAGAAGTTAAGCAATGTCAAACCTGATCAATATCTAGATGGGTAAGTTTTTGGGAATACCAAGCATTGTAAGCCTGGATGTGCTAGCAATGAATAATGGTTTGGACTTATTAATTGGAGAGCTGAGTTCCTATTCTGATTGGCTTTATTATATATGCAAATACCCTTGAGAAAGGTATCATTCTACATATTCTCCCCACCAGTTATAGGTTAATTAGTAAGATTTGTATCACTAAACCATAATTATCTAAATAAAATTCTTCCGATCTAAGAATATTTTCTGGATTTAAATAACCTGAAAAGTGTTTATACGCCATAGCAGATGAATCAATCCAATTAGAAAGATTTGTTCTATTATTTTTATTTTGAAAGGAAAAGTCAAATTTCTCATTGTGCGTATTTTGTTCATCTTGAGCTTCCCTACAAAACCATATGCATAATTATTCCCCAGATTATCAGTTTTTACTTTTCTAACCAAATGAGAGCCAACGAAATGATTGATAATCTATCAACGTTATTTAAGATTCACTTTGTAATTTATTGATACAAAGTACTTAGCACAGTTATGACAACCAGCTTCTGCTAAGCTAATTGGCCACAAATCAAGCAACATTGCCATTAATATTGAGTGCTTTCTACCCAAAACTATTTAATTACCTGATGCTAAGAAAGACAACTCTAAAGAGAAATTTTCCAGAAATTCCACTTTCTGTCATTATTGATAAATTATTATACAATCAACTGCAATATCATTTTGTATTGGCTAAAGAGTTTGTAAGATTTTTGTTTTAATTAGAAATATTTCTTCCAAAGAAATAAAATTTGGTCCGTCAATAACATTGTTTGTTTTGGGATTTTGAAGTTTATGACTTTTCTTCATATTTTTGTCAATTGTTTCATTCTAAAATTATTAAAATTCAAGATTCTTATTTTTGGAATTTTCTATTGAATGCAAATTAGTTTAAATTTAGGTTTATTTAATTTCTTTAAAGTTAAGTTTAAATTACTTTAAATAGGTTTGTAGAAACTTTAAAAAAATAGGCATTTTTACCAACTTGTTTTTACTTTTTCTTTTCGAGTTTGTTTTTATTTCATCAACACTTGTTATATAGACGGCAGTTCATTTCTGATGCTCAAAAGCAACAGCTAATCAACTTTTTGAAAAAAATAAAACTGATTATATTGATTAAAGCAAAAGGAATCTCCCTTGTACCAAATTCAGCTCCTCCCCACTGTATATTCTTAATCAGAAGATAATCTTTGCTAATTCCTGTTATATTTGTCTTTTGCATTATATAATTAAGTAATCTGGTGGATCCCTCAGCTATGTGTTAAATAGTAGTGTTGATTTTCTAACCTTGAGTGGTAGCATTTTGAATTCCATGTTATGAAAATGTCACTGGAATCCAAAAGTTTGCCAGTTTTGTAAATTTCCATATAATTTTGTAATATTGTCTTTGGTTGCATTTCTTTGTATTAGATACAAGTTGAGCAGATATAAATTGTTCTGTAAAATAAATCAAGGAAACATTTATTTAAGAAGTTTAAATTGAATCTTGTCTACAAAGATTATCAGTCTACATTTCTTACAAATCTAGTGGTAAGACATGTCAGATCTATTGATAGCATATCCCCTGTATTTGGAGTATGCAGGTTCAATTCCTGCCAAAAGATAGATATTTTCCAAATAAGATATCTTGAACAATTTAGGCCAGTGGAAATTATATAATACACTGTTTAATTATAAAAACAATTTTTCAATTAAATATGAGTATCCATTAAAAAAGTGTTAAAACAAGTAAAATTTATATATATAGAGAGAGAGAGAGATAAATAATCTCAACTAATATTGCCAATAAGCAGGGATAAAACCAATAATTAAAGTAATTTAGAATAATTAATATTATTAGGAAATTAAATTAAATTAATGATCATGACTGCATAAATGCTAAACTAAATAGGCTAATTCTCACTTAGGTCAAAATAAAAAAAATGAACCAGAATGAAAAAGTCTGTAACTAAAATGTAAAGGGATATAAAGAACAGGAGGTATTATCATAAATGTTCTGTAATATAGCGTTAATAAGAGGAAGTAAACCAATTACTTTAGGGGAAATAAATTTTAGATTAATTAAATTTAATATTTATGGTGAGATAAAGTAAAAGTTAAAAAAGGTTAACAAATATTATTATTAAAATTAATTATACTGTCAATAAGAAGAAAAAGGAAACAATTATTTAATGGAAATTTAAATTTGGATTAATATTTATTTACCTAAATTTAAAAAATTGAATTTATGATGACATTTGCTTATGAATTCTTTTCTTAAGTTTAAAATCAAATTTTGCTTAATATATTTTATTATTTTAATTTTTTCAACTAAGCATAGATTGCATCTATCATAAAGGTTATTGGAGGTATGGACTGAACCTATTAGTCTCCAACTCACAATTGAGTTGAGTTCCTCTTCTTTCATTTCCCAAAATCTTTGTGAAAAGGAAGTCTGTATATTAGATTCGGGGTTGGAAAAGGTGTTTTTATGAAAGTAGTAACATTGTTTAAATTCTCCTGCTGAAATTCCATTGTAAACTTGATAATTATTTCTGTTATTTATGGGGGAGATGTTAACTTGGTAGATAACTTGAGTAGACCTACATTTCCCTTCCACCAGACAGTTGTTGGAGGACTTACAATTGCAAAAGAATAAAACACCTGTTTTAACATTAGTTCTATCTAAATTCTTTAAAATATATCTATTGTAGGAATTAATGATATTCATATTATGTGTGTAGGAATTTTAATAGTATTTCTTATAAAGATTTTGTGTAGGGGGTTACTGTTATGGTCTTTTTATTACTCATACTTCTATTTTCTTTATACATACACATGCTCAAACAAATTATTGTATTTTATCATAATGATTGGAACAATATTGGAAAATTTAAATTTTTTATATGTAATAAATAAATATTGCCTCTGTAAATAAATAAATTTAATTACATTGAGCCCTTTGGTTGGTTCAGTTTTGACAATTTATTTTTAATAATTAATATTAATAGGATTTCTTTGGGAGTTTATCTTAAACTACTTCTTTTTCTATTTGTAAATGTGTGTGTGTGTGTGTGTGTTGGATTTTTACTTATAGTTTTCCACTTGTAATTGAAATAAAATCACTTGGCTCTAAGTTTGTTTCTATGTATCCATGTTCTCAGCTTTCCAATTAGATCAATCACCCTATGCTCCCTATAATTGAGTTACCTGCCATCTACACTTCAAGTATTCAGATTGTCTACTTTTCTTTACATTAATTCCTCCTAAGATTTACATGAATTTACAGAGGTTACAAAAATTGGAACATAATTCTAAAATAATTATTCCTCAGATAACTTAGATATGAATCTCAGAATGGAAAACATCCTTCCTCATGGCTAACCAAAAAACATTGAAGTTTTTATTTATATAGTATTTGGCAGTTAAAATACTGTGACCTGATTTGGTTGTCCTTTTTGTTTAAGTTAGTTCCTGACAGAAGTTTAAATATCTGTGAAAATGGGACACAAAAATTCAAAGGCATATTGGAATAGCAAAAGATGCATTCTAGAAAGTAAACAAAGTACTAAGAAACTTGAAAATTTAATTAGTAACAAAGTAAACTCTTTTAATTTTGGTAGATATTTTTCTGTTTTTAAAATTTATATTATATTAAATATCAATTACTTTTTATGTTTATAAAGAGACTACAGATAAATTTGTATTTGCTCTACAAATCACACTGTATACACTTGTTAAGTAAATTATATTCAGTGTTCATATTTAACTGTCTTTACATGAGGATAAATTTGACCAATTTGGTCAGTTTGATGTGTGGTGCTTTATGGGTATTTGGTGGTGTTCTTCTGCTAGAGAGAACACTAAAGATCATTATAAAAGACATCAAACACCAACTAATTCCTCTATTGTAATCTAAGACCTTTTGGGTGTCCTACTTGGAGAAAGTTCTTTCACTTACACAAAAATACCCTTGGGAAAGGTATTAATCCTCTCTCCAGCTATAGGCTGAATAGCAAGACAGGTTGGGTTCTATAGCTTTGGTTGGCAACAAGTCTACTTAGTCATGTCTCAAAAGAGACATCATTGTTCAAGTGTGTATCACATATAGCAATTAACTGACTGATTGACTTGCAGAAAACTTCCCGTATTGATCTGATCAACCATATGAGACCCTATCTACCATGATGGCAAGCATTTGACTTTATCTAAAACGATGGTTTATAATGATGATGATGTTGACAACTTGAGAGTAGCAATAAAAAAACAGACAGTATCCCTTAGATTTCTCTTCTGAAGACATCAAGCATCAGAGATTAACCTTGACCTTACTTATTAAAGTTCAATGGAAGAGTGACTACCTAGACAAGTGTATTCTTTTTTTTTACCATAAATAATCAGCATTCTGTCATCTAAATGATCTATGAAACAATTCCTCGCAACTTTAATTGTTGAATACATAATAATCTTTTTAAATGTGTGAAAAAATATCTCAGAGAAAATCTAGTGTCTTAGAGATTAAAACTGACAAAAGATTAACATGGATTAACATGTAAAGATTTGACAATGTATGCAGCTGTATGCTGTTTTTTAAATGTAGAAATGATCTACGTTGGTTAATCATAGAACAAATGTTGCAGTGCTGTGATTAGTTTGCTGGTCTTGCAAGCTGCTGAAAGTAATCTTTCGCAAGTGCTCTTGAAATATATACTGTGTATCAAAACAGACTAAGTCCAACTAAAATTTTTCATCTTGCTGCTTTAACATGCCATTAAAAATAAACTTATTTTTTACATTTCACAAATATATCCTTGCATAAAAATTATTTAATTATAAAATTATTTTAATTCAGCATGTACTTCTAAAATCTTTCAGCTGCTGATAAGTAAACAAACTTTATACATCTGTAAATTACAAAGTTGTCTCCAGTTAAAGCCAATAAAAGAAAACACCTTAATAATTACCATAAAGGTTTGTTTTTGTCAAAAATAAATGAGATCTTTCTTTGTAGAATAGAGGAAAATGTAAATCTCAATATCAATTTAAAGCAAGAGTAATTTCTAATTACAATAGTCTATTAAATACACCAAGGAACTAATTACTTAGTTTATGAGGAAAAATAGAGTTAGGGGAAATGTGGTCAAAAGAGAGTGTTTTGTTAACCTTTTAAGTAAGGAGAGTCCACCTGCCTTAAATATCAGTATTTAAAATCCTGATTTTAATGTTGGTGGAAAATGTGCAACTGCTTCATCCATGAGGCTATCCACAGTTATTTACTAAGTTTACTAGAGTATGACACTAGGCCATAGTAACTGAGCAATATTGTGTGAGTGGATTGACTTGCAAGATGATCTTATAGTATCTTGGAGGCTCTATTAATTATCTATTAATTTTGATTTAGTCTGACACAAGGCAGGAAGTTGGAGACTATGAAGATTAATTTTGCAAGTGAACCTCCCTACCTTGAAAATCAACATTTAAAATCATGGCTTTTACTAGGCTTGAAACCCAGCAATATACAACAACCTCAGCTCCAGATATATAAATAAGTGGATTATGCCCTATTCTTCCCTGTTCCCATTGCCTTCAGTGTGTCCCGTAATTATCAAATTTTCCAAGCTCTCTTTCCTCATTATGTGCCTTGAAATTCCAACTGTCTCTTCTTGATGTTAAGTATGAATATCCGTTTTGTTTCTGTTTTCTGTAAAACTTCTTCATTCCTCACATGTTTAGTCCATGCTGTTCTCAGTATCCTTCTGTGGAACCACATTTCAGCTTTTTCTTCATCTTTGGCAAGTATCTTAATGAAGAAATTTATTGTTTTTAGGCAGATAGATATTGATGTAAAGTAAAATTCTTTTTTAAAAAATAATATTAAGTGTATTTTAAGTGCTCATTTCTTTAGGTTTTCAGCATCTTTTAAATATATGCAATTTATATATGTATATTCAGATATGAATATATAAAGCAGCATGCGCATCTTATAAAAATACACATGATAATTAAAATATATGAAAGTTGTATTGAAATCTTATTAAGAAGAAATACAAAACATATTCTATCCCGCAATAGCTGCTACATTTACATACACTGGATGTAACAACTATTATGTGACAGTGGTATATAATTTTTTCCTTCAAATACATTAATTGCTTCTTTGAATATTGACTTTGCTCCCACTAAAATTACTTATCTGCTCTCTTCTTCCCCTCAAAATAGTTTTAACTTGATTTACATTTTGAGCAAAAGTAGGTTTAATTATATGGATGCGCAGTTGGTATAATGTATAGCAGCTCAGAAAAAGAAATTGGAGAGTCAAGTTCAAATTCCATCGGAGTTCATCACATTCACTTACAAATATTACATATGAACCATCTCTTCTCCCCTTATCTATGAGTAAATAGCAGGACAGACTGAGCCCCATAACTTTGTTTGGTAACTGACCTAGGAGAGGTAAAACTCTGAATTTAAACCAGGCTGTTTTGCCAAAGGTACACCATAGCTAATATGGTTGCAATACATGTGATGACACTATGACTAATGGGTTACAGGACTTGTGATCATGATGTTTAATTTATAACAGGAATCAAAGTTGATATCAAAAACCAACCAAAAAAAAAAAAAAGAAAAGAAAAAAAGAAAAGCATTGTTAACCATTGTTTTCTTTGAATTTGTTACTTTTTCTCATGTGTGTCTGTTTATATGAGTGAATGTGTATTTATTTGAAAAAATAAATTCTATTCCAATAAAATTTTTGAAGCAATCTTCTTTTCTTAGTCTCAGATCAAAGTACATTTATTTCATTTCACGAATGTCAAAAAAGAATGACTTTGATTCCATCCACAACAGAGAATACTAATGTGTATGATGTTTCAATTTTAACCACTCTTGTCACATGCATACATGTGCTTTTACTGGTATAACTTTTATTTCAGACTCACAGAACTTTCTCAGTAGAAACTTATGGACATTTTATATTTTAGTCTGTTAATTTTTAGTTAAGTAAAGTTAAAATTTGCTCTTGGAGTTCATCTCTGGTGATAAAATTATGGGATATGTTTAAACTAAAATTAAGATGTTTAAAACAAATTATCATGATAAAAAAATTTATTTTCATTTACCTTGCATGCAATATGAGTTATTCGTATTTTAAACTGACATTTATTACAATTAATTTTATGTTTTCTATTTCTGTTGAATGAAGCTTTTTTTCTCAAATTAGTTATCATATCAAATTTTTAAAAATCTTGCAAAATATAAATTCTGTCATTAAAGAATTTCTATTAAATTATTAGAAAAAAAATTTGAAAATGAAAGTCACCTTGTGAAATGATTGACTAAACTTTTGTTTTTTTTTGGGTAGATGTTCCTTTTGGATATTTTATTTTTCAGATGAGCTCATAATAAAACACTGTTCTCAAAAGGTCATAGTTTTGAACAAGGGATGATTTAAAAAGAAAATTTACTGATAACTAGACTTTATCCAAAATGATCAGAGTTAATCAATGAGGCACCAGAAATTGAAATTGATTAAATAAGTTTTTTGACAACTTAAGATGTTCTTTAATACTTTTGTTAAATATTACCATTTAATAGCTTTTTAAGAACACTGTATTCAAATTAATTCATTCATTCATTTATCTATTGATTGATTCATTATACCATGTAATTATTAAATGATTGTCGTCATCTTTGTTGCTTGTAACACAGAAACAGAATTCTATCATAGAATTTCTACTTAATCTATCTTGGATAAGGGGAATGTTCTATTACCTCAAGCAGATACCCAAAACTACAAATAGTACTGAACTGTATTATCTCCCTATACATATATATCTATGATAAAGTTTAGAAATTAGGCACACTAAGAGATTAGCACTCATTTATAATAAAACAAAACAAGAATATATTTTGATAAAAGTTATGTGCCAGATTTATTCTCACCAGAAATTTTAGCAATCTCAGCATACATTTTTTTCCCTTATCAAATTAAGGACTTTCACTTTTTTCCTTACAATAAGCACTTAACAGCTTCTCTTTGGTATATCCGAGTTGCCAGAATCAAAATCTTTGTTCTTTGGGAATCTTTATTACATTAAATTTACAATTTTTAAAAAAATTACTAGCAGATTCCTCAAATGAATAAAACTACAGAAAATAATTCCATACAGAGAGGTTCACCATTTATAACTTGCCATTCTAGTATTTTCTGAAGTTCTGAAATAGAGTATTTTCATTATTAAATATTTTTTTTCAATTGTTATCTTCTTCATTAGTATTTATAATGTAGCCTTTAATTTCATATCTACTTCATCCTACTTTAGGTGTGTTGTATTTGGATATATTTAATGACAAATGATAGAAACATGAACAAAAGGAAAAAGAAACTAGATAAAATCAGTTAGATTATATATACCAATCATATAGTTTTAAAAAAACATCATAGCATCCCCCTTCTCCTTCATGCACATGCATAGACACATCAATGTAAACATGAGTCTGATGAAATCATAAAAGATGAAACACTCCACATGAAACCTTTTCAACTTTGTCTGTTTTTTCCTAAAATTGTTCTTGATATATAAAAATTTATTATATATCTATATATCTGAGATGAGGTAGTATTTACATTATTCAGACTGTGGTCCTCATCTTTATTGGCATGTTTACAACATTTTAGCTGTTGTATGATCTGGCCTTCTTCGGATGCTAGAAATTTCAAACCAAACCCCTTATTTCAATCACTGTGGTATATCATTCTCATTCTATGTGCTATGCTACTTCCGGTAGACATGTAGTTATCTCCCTTTAACTAAACTCTTCAAGTTATTTGTCTACCACTGCTGTAGTCAGGTATTGAACTCACAACTCTCTGGATCAAGTCAAGTCACTATATTCAAGGACACATGGCCCAGTGAATATAGGCATTGGTTAGTTCCAGTGACCTGACTTAAAGAGTTGTAAGTTCAATACTTGGCTACAGCAGTGGCAAAAAAATAACTTAGAGGGGATAACTACTTGGCTAACGGAAGTGGCATTGCATATGGAATGAGAATGATATACCCCAATAATCAAAATAAATGGTTCAGTTTGAAATTCCTAGCACCTGAAGAAAGCCGGAGCATACAACAGCTGAAACTTTGTAAGCATGACAATAAAGATGAGGACAGCAGTCGGAACAATGCAAATAATATAAAAATTTATATATCAGTTTCCCATATATTTATTGTTTAAAACAACAATGATTAAGATAACAGTCACCTTAAAATATCTGTAATAATGAAAATACTTCATTTCAGAATATTCGAATATAGTGATTCATGAATTTTTTTTTTGTCACCTTTGCATTTTCATAATTTTGCTCAAGATGAACAGACAATCTGATATTTTAAAAATATATCCCACAGTATCTTCATCCTTATATTGAAAGGAACATGATAATTCCTTATTTGGATGATTCCAAGGTGTCTTGCACAAAATGCAACTCCTATAAATAAAATCTTTCTAATTTAATCAAATAATTATTTATCACATAGCCACTATGTACTTGTCAGTTGGTGACAAAAATCTATAATTATGAGCATCAACTCAACTTTATTTGTGGACCTTAAAAATGAGTTGCCAAACAATTAGGAACTACAAAGATCTTTGTTGTAATTTGATTAATAAGCTAATCACTTCTCATTTTGAGGCAGTATTTGATATCTTTTCTGTTGTTTTGAGACAGATTATATTTATTTTTTCCCTGTCAACTGATAAAGATTAGAAATTTGCAGCAAAGATATTATCAGCACCAAATTGAGGAATAAGTGCACATTGAAATAAATTTCCTCTCAGCATCTTGAAAATTTTCCTATCAGAATAATTCAAAAAAATTATGGTAAAATATATTTTGGAGCTAATCTTTTGATGCTACCATGAAAAATTCTGAATGATACTAAAATAATTGTATATCTTTATTATATCTAAATACAAAGCTGAGGGTAATAATGATGTGTGTCATCTCAATTTCTGATTATTGAAAGACTAGAAAGGGTGGGAAGGGGTATAAAGAATTTTCTAATGCTATTTACCATTTTCTGAGAGTCTAGAATTTTAGCAGACTGAAACATTGTCTGTTCTGATTGATTCTGAGAGTATATTCTGAACCTGTGCCACTAGAATCAACCTTTTTCCTTATGACAGGTTTTGGTAGTCTTTGTTTTGAAATAAATGGCATTCCTCCTGGTCTATTTGCAGATTACAACCCCTAAATCATGAGAGAAGTAGCCGATATTACAATGCTTATGAAACAATCAGGTAATACGCCTTCCAGCAGTTCTCTCTGCTCATGAAATATGGTATATTATTTTCGATGGAAAGAATAGTATTCAATGGAAACAAAAATGCAATCAAAACCAGAAAAAAGAGAGAAAGAAAAAGAAACATCAAGAACTTATAAAAATCCTCAATAATTGTCCCCATCCCATTGTCCCTAATTCCAAAATAATGACAGGAAAAAATTGATTTTTAAAATATTTTTTTTAAACAAAAAATATTTGATCATTGATAAGTTTTTCTGGACTGTGCCTTTAATCTCTGTTGTTTTTTGCATTTGTGCCTCAAAAGAGTTTCATCTTTTTGGTCTCCAATCATCATTAGGTGACTTTGATCTGGTCACATGATTAAATTAGTCCATTATGAGGACAAAAAACAGAGGTAGTTGTGAAGAAAATCTAAGAAATACCTTTTCACTGAAAAAGGCTGGAGTAAGTGCAATTAAGACATGACTCACAATTGTCAGTCAAGAAAAACTTACAAATGTCATCAACAGCAATAGTAAGCATCACTGTTTTTCATCTTTAAACGTGACCATTTTCTCATTTTCCTTTTTTTTAAAGACCAAATAAATCCCTTTGTACATATATGACACTTTTATCCAGAATAGCTCTTTGAATTCTCTTGTGCGGACACAACTTACACATCCCCCACCTCCTTAAACCCTCTATTTTCAGACACTCTGAACACACACACACACATGCCTATATATATGTATATAAGCATACAAATTCATTGATCTAATCTTTCTGTCTTCATTTTTTATTTGGCTGCTTATGCAAGGAATGGTAGACCAGGAATATCAAACCTTCTCTGTAATTCAAATATTGTTTTTGCAAAGCATTCTGGGAAAAAACAAATGATAACTATAAGCTTGCTTTATCCTCTATGTTTTCTTTTTTTATTCTGTTTTTGTTAGTAAAATAAAAATTCCCTTAACTACATTTTTTAATCAAATCTTAAAGGCAAAAAAAATTTAATTTTTTTAATTTTGAAAATAAAGTTTGCATAAATATTTTGATGCCAACCAAATCAAATAAGGTTACGATGTGTTATCAAAACCAGTAAAAAATATTTTTTAGTGTTACATATTATATATTGTAGATACTTTTTCAATAACTGAAAAGGCATACAATAAAAACAAAAAATTTAAAATAGTGTGAAATTATCAACCCTAAATTATATGACATTTTTTCTTCAACTATAATAATGAAACTTTCCTTTTCTTTATTGAAATGTTAATCTCTTGATGATTCTAAAATTGTTTAAAGAACACCTCTGCAAACAAAATTCATAATATTGTTTTGAGGTACTGTAGATGAGTTCTTAAGGAGGGTTTGTTATTTGACAATATGATAAACAGGAAAAAGGATTATAAATATATTTTTCTAATATATGACAGTAATCATTTTAACATATGATGTCAGAGTTGCTCCAAAAGTAATGTATCCTATTGGCAAACAATGTTAGCCTTATACCAGTAGAGATTGCAACTTCTCACTAATAAAGCGTAATTGTTTTGCCTCGTTGCAGTTTAGCAAAATAGGTTTTGATATAAATTGCATGCAAAATATTGATTTGTCATTGAATTCTTCCATACTGAAAAACACTGCATCCATTGACATCCATCAATACTTTCTGAATATTTATAGAGACCAAAGAGTGGATGTGAGCACAGTTAAGTGATAGTTAATACATTTCAGCAGTGGTAACAGCAGTGTGTGGGTTACCTTTGCTATATAAGAATGACAAGCAGGCTCTTGTTCAATACTGGCAAAAATGCAGTGCTTTTAATGTTGATGATGCAGAGTTATATTTTGTTTTGTGGCTGAAAATTTGCTCTTGTGACAGGTTTTGTTATCATGCTTCTTGCTGTTGAAATTTCTGTGCAAATAAGAAGCATTACTTTCAAAGAATTTCTCATATAATTTTAAAGAAAATGTTTAAAAAATTTAAATATAGTTATTTTTATTGACAAATAAGATACTTTTTAGCTCAATAAAAATTAAAACGTACGTGAAATATTAGAAATATACAAACACATGGAAAAATGATTTTACATATAAAACAAGGTTCAGACAAAAGAAAAATAGAATAAGGATATTAAACAAACAATACATACATACATATATATATTTTTCATTTGGAAAGAAGTTATTTCTGCAACCTAGGTTTCAACATTTCATTATCTTCAAACTATTTAAATGAAACCTGGATCTGGATCAGGGATTTTTTCCACTCTCATTTGAAGAACTTCTTCCTGAATAGCTTACACTGTTTCATGTTCATCATTTCAGGGGATGTACTGCGCTCGTCACACTTGACAATGCCGGTTGGCAAGGACTATTTAACCCATAGCTGGAGGGAGAAGAGATAGATTAATACCTTTCTTAAAAGTACTTGTGTGGAAGTGAATGCACTGAATTCAACTGGAATTTGAACTCAGCTTTCTGATTTCTCATTCTGAGCTGATATCCACTGCGCCACAATGCAGGTTGTGGAAATAACTCATTTCCAAATGAAAATTATTCAAAAGCTCTACAATATAAATGTATTGAGCACTTTTTAATACAACTGAGTACTTGTCTAATTTAATTATGACCAAAAACTAATTATATATATATATATATATATATATATATATACTGAACATTAAAGGTCACCTTTTGATATAAGAAATTTTGTGATGGGGGTGAATCAAGTTTGTTGTAGAATAATAGTAAAATTGACCTATATTTGTTTTTGTGCTTATATAACCAAATTTATAAACTGCAAGGATGAGGATATTAGTCTGAATTGATTCATAAGCATTGTCATCATAATCATCATTAATAACAGCATTCATTTCATTTATTTTCCTCATCTCTTTACATGTTTTAAAACATTTTTTCCCTCAATTCTCTTCTGAATACTCAGAGGATTAATCCATTGTACCTGTGAACAAAATGGTTTTCTATTTCTGATTTCAATAGCCATGAAATTTTTTTTACCTTGAAGAAAATTGTGAAATTGGATTTCTATTTATTTTACTGACATAGACCAAGTAAGTCAAACTTAGTTAAAAGTAATAGACTAGAACAGTCTTTTCTAGTAGTACTGACAATATGAAGAATTTTGGATTACAATTAAAATTGCTTTATTCTTTATTTATTGTCAGTTCACCAGAAATTTTCTGTATGAAAAATAAAGACTAACATTCAATTTTAGAATGGTTAAAATCAACAAATATTACATAGTCTTATAGATGATCCATTTCATCAAACAATAAAATCTGTATATATTAAAGTTCAAGTGAAACCAATGAAAATAGATTGAAAGTTTCAGATGAGTTTTAAAAAAATCAACATAAGAATATATTTTAAACAATAAATATTTATAATTCTTCCTAAAATAAATTCTTATTTGTTTTTCTCTCCAATATAGACAGATTTCACTAACGATAACATCTAAATATGTTTTATCGCATTTATTTTTGTCTATTTTGTAAAGAAGTGGGAATGTTTTTTGTTTTCATCATTGTTTCTAGAGATTTGAGACTGGTCTTATTTAAAATTTAGAAAATAATTCTAAACTTAAAAATATCCAATATAAAAATCCTCAGATATTCAAAAGATTTTATTTCCAATTTTGGAAATGACATCTATTTTAAACAATTTTCTTTGTCTGAAATATTTGGTTGACCCCTGAATGTCAAATGATTCAAGTGAAAAAGTAGCCATATAGTCAAAACTTAAATGCAACAAACACAAGTTGACAGACTTTCCGTAATTTACTTGGCACATCAAAAATGCAAACAAAACTTCACTGAAATATTATTGCAGAATAATAAAATGAAGAATTTTATGAGGTTTTAAATTCATTGGATCAGTGAATTCGTATAACAATTTATTTGAACAATAATTTTATGATGTTGATACAAGTCATGAAAACTAAAATTAGGTTATTTCCCTTGAGCCTCGCTAGAATCATTTAGTCAAAGATTCTAATAAATATAGTAACTATGTTAATTTTTGAGGTTTTAATTTCTGTCTTATAATAGATTAACTACAACAAGCCTATTGAGCTATAAATGTAACAGAAAAACTAATTGTATTGACTAATTTAGGGTGAAATTGAATGATATAAACTTTTTGACTTCTAAAGAATTTTTCCCTTTGAAATCATCAAACAGATTTGTTTAATCTATTTGTAAATATTTTTACAAAGTAGTTTTGACGTAATTTTAATAAACATTTGTTTAGTATATAGATATAGACTTAGATTACTACACAATGCAGAAGTGGTGAATCCAGTGAGAATCAAAATTACAAGCAATGGCTTGTGAAAGGAGCTTGTTCACAGATACCCTATGATACAGATCATATTTATAGGATCAGACAGACTGATGTAAAATTCTCACTTAAACTGAAGACAAGTTTGCCAAGAAGAGCAAAGATCAGGGATTGACCTTAGGTAAAAGCTTGCATTTTTAATACTGATTTATGAGGTAAGCAAACTATTTTCATTATGAAGATTGATGTAAATGAACTTCTCTCCTTCATTTGGCCTCATGCCTTACATAGATAAATTTTTTAAATATCTAAAAGTTAGAAAAATATTTTATTAATAATACTTCTTATGGATACTTATACAATATTTAGTATTTTATTTTTTTCTTGGATTAGTTCAATCAAAATAAAGTTAAAAGAATAAGATTTTATCTGATAAGTTTTTTTTGCCTATGAAACTAAGGTTAAATTGTATTGGCTATTTAATATAACAATGTGTATTTATTAAGTGATCAAACAAAAAATTGACACCCCAAAAACAAACTATTTTTTCTTATTTTAAAATTCTTAAATTATCATGTCGTTAAATAACAATCTTGAAATAACTAAAAGAATGTGAATGAATTAAGTTACTAACAAAAATTTTCTTTCAACTTGGTTCCTACTTCAAGCAAAAAATAAAACAGTTTTTGACTCAACTTGTCTGCTTCACAATGCAAATGTCATGCTTGAATGAATATTGGCAAGCATATACACTCCCAAAGTAATTCAGAACTGAACTTAAAACAATAAAATATTGATTACTTTAGGATATACATTTAAAGAGAAAATGCATTTATTTTATGAAACATATTTTTTACACAAGCTTGGCAACAGGCTTAATTGGAAATAGTAATCTTATTGACTGAACATTATGAGAATTTTAGATTAATATTCTACTGGTATGCCAGAAATTTATGCAGGAATCTGCTCTGTGTGTATGTGTGAATACATATATATATATATATTTCATTGAAAATGACAGACGTTATTATCATTAAGTTTGTTTATATAACTTTTCAAGTGTTTTATGATTTCTTATCTTTTTCAGAAGTCAAATTATATAGGAACTGTCCAAATATTTTGTTTTTCTAAGCACTTTTTGGTTATACTTTTAGGAAGTATCAATTTTATGTATGCAGAGCTAAGTGCATGTTATATTCTGAACAGAGTAAGCACATTATTACCATGTTCATAACGGATATTATTAAGTGTAGGATTTTTCTTCTTTAAAAAAACAACACATGATACTAAAAATTACCCTGACTGAACCTGAATATAACAAAACACAACACCATATCAACCTAAATATCAATAATGCAGATCTAAAACACCAACAAATAATGACAAAAAATCTCTAAAACCTATAACAAGGTAATTTCCTACTTCCCAACAACACTGACAAATACATGAACCTCTCCAGTTATACATGAACAGGTGATGAGAAGGAATTATTAAATCTAGGAACAAATTGTCATCTTCAACCCAGATTTAACCACTTCATAAGTAGAAGCATTTTTAATAAAAAAGAAAAATCCTACATTTAATGATATCAATTATGTACACGAAAACAATATGCCTACCATTTTCAGAATATAACACACACAAGACTCTACATACATAGACTCTACACATATTCACTTACATGTAAAGTAAAATTCAGCCTTGATAATGACTAAAAATGTAGCTGAAAGAACTCAGAAAAACAAACATTTGGACAATCCCTATATAATAATTTGTGTTCCAAAAAAAAAATCATAAGAACACATGAAAAATTATATAAAAACCTTAATGGTAATATCTTGTCTATCATTTTCAATGAAACCTGCACAAAAGAGAGATTGCTGGCCAAATACACAATATATATATATCAGCATGTGGTGTAGATATAGAAGAATCCAAAGGAGTATCCAGTATATACAGTGGTAGAATAACTCTAAGAGAGCTCTAAATAGATATGTATATAAATACATACAGAGCAAACATAAAAAAAATTAAGGCAGACACATTATTTCATGGTAAATCAGAAGTATAGGCCTATTTCAGGTGAACCATCACAAGGTTCCGTCTTTATCCTTTATACAATAAAGACGGAACCTGTGATGGTTTGCCTGAAATAGGCCTATACTTCCAATTTACCATGAAATAACGTGTCTACCTTAATTTTTCTTATATATATATATATATGTGTGTGTGTGTGTGTGTGTGTGTGTGTGTGTGTGTGTGCAAAAATGTACAATAGAGTATATCTGTTAAAGGACAATATGAAAACATACAAAAGGAAAACTTATCTTAGCTGATTTCTTTTGTCCTCTGAGGGACTTTATCAAGGCAAACTTTTGTCAGAGGATAAAATATGTTGGCTAACATAAGTTTTTCTTTGTATATATATGTATATATATGTATTCACACATCTATATATATAGAAAAAAATGACAAACACATATAATTTATCTCATTAATATAGCATATTAAATATATAAAAATAGAGAGCTCAATGGATATTATCAGGAGAAATATGAGATACAGAGAAGAAAACTCAACAATAATTAAATGGTTATATATCCAGAGTTTATTTTGGCAGTTGTAAAAATTACAAACTGCTTCTTCAAATCTGTAAAATGTGTGTGTGCAAATCTTAAAATATTTAACATGTAATAAATAGCAATATATATTGGTTTACTAAGCAAAGCATAGATGCTGCACAAGGCTGAAAGTATTAAGCACCCAGTGAGGTTTGAACTCACTTCTCAGGTATAATTAATCTAGTGAGACAAGTTTACTAACCATTACACTGTCTTGCGAGCACATTGTTGTGTTGTAATCATTAGCAAGTTTGTCTTGCTATATGAATTACAACTGAGTAGTGAATTTGATCTTCACTGGGTGCTCAATACTTTTGGGCATGCGTCACATCTCAGCTATGTTTATTAAATACATATATATATATATTACTTCTTAAATTTAATGCAATTTTATTATTTACAATAAGTTTGATTAGAAATAAACTTTGGTATTTAAATTAAGCATTTTGCATAATGACATGGCACAAGTGTTCAAAGTATTTGATGATTTTTATCAGTCCTGTGAATCACTATATATATAAACACTGAGGTCAACATGCAGTGGTGATTATTTTTACTTAGTAGCCTTTAGAATAATTTGCGATATTACTGTTACTGCCTACCCAATTACCATTAGGATGATACAATTGACCTTTTAACCATAACTGTAGACCAGCATATATAGTAAAGCACACATGACTCGATGATTGAATTCAGCCATGAAATAAATTATTGCCACTGTGTGTTGACCTCAGTGCCCACTTTTATATTTACATACACTTTATCTCTTATATTGAGCACTTTAATGCATAAATATAGCCGACCATAAACTATATTTTTATCATATATACAGACACACACATAGAATATTTAATTTTTGTAAAGAAAATGGTCAAGCTGATATTATTTGAATTTCAATATTTCATAAATTTGTCTTGATAAAACTGTTACAAAAATAAGTTAAAATAGCATATTTATCTCATTAAAGTTAATGTAGGCAAACAAGGGAGGTAATTCAAATGAATTGCATGAAGGTATGAAACTGGTCTGCTAAAGTATTTAAATGTCTGTGATCTTATGTGTACTCAGTGAATAACATTTTGAGAAAAGTTTTGGTTTTGCTCTTGCAAAGTTTATTTTTCATGCTATTCTATAAAGGAAAATGTTGCATATTTTGTGTGTAGGGAAATTGCAGTTATTTGCCTCTGCCAATTGCTGCCTATTTTATGTTTGGTTATAAATAGACAATATTTTGCATTTTCTTTTGTATGTGGCCTGCTCGATATATGTTTGTGTTACTTTGCATTCAATGAAATAGAATTGCAATTTCTTAAATTGTGAAAGTGAAGTTGTTTGTGTATTGAATTTATGTGTGTCTCTGCTGTTGTGTGTTCATCATAAAAAATATTCTGAAATTTCTCGTTACTTAAATTGCTTTTTTTTCTGTAAGCTTTTTCTTATTATTATGAAGCTCTCTGTAGATGCATATGTGGTGAGCCATGTAAACTTTGGTAGCATTTCTTCTTTTATCAATGTTTGAATGAAATTATGATGCCATGTTTTTTGTTATTTAATTTTTAGTATTTACAAGCGCTTTTTTTATATTGCTTGAAAGTTGAATTTATTTATGATTGATTGCTGCTCATTTAAATCTGCTACAAAAAATATTTTAACAATTTTAGCTCTTTACATGAAATTACTGACATATTTGTCTCTTGAATTAAAAAAATGTCTTTCAATTTTATCAGCATCAGAAATGAAGGAAAAATATGGAAAGAGAGTTTGTTATTTGGAAATAAATATAATAAATGTATCGATATGTATTTTCAATTATTGATAAAAAAAATGAAACATTTTAGTGTGATAGAGAAATGTACATTTGATATTTTGTTGGAGTTAAAAAGGTGAAAAAATAAAGTTTGTGATAAAAAACAGTCATTTTCACAAATATTTTTAATAGAAAACTATTTCTCTGAAAATCTATGTTATTTTCAGTTTTTTAGCTTAAATAATTTTCTGGTTATCATAACAAGATCAAAGATAAAGATCAAAATGTGCAACGTGTCATTACAAAAAAAAACAAGCAAACAAAAAAACTATTGAATCATTTTTTGTAAGCAGAAAGTCTTTGCTATTATTTGGAAATACAATTTAAAATAAAAATTCAAATCCCACTAATTAAAAAAAAGTGTTGTGACTTTTTTTTAATGTCTTATTTAGTATATACACTTCCTTTTTATTTGGTGGGATGGTTACTATAGAAACATGAAAAGAATTCCATAATGGAATTTAGTCAGAGAATATTCTAATTATTTAAGAGTTGGGATTGTAAAATAAACTCTTGAAAATCTAAAAACACTCCCTTAAAAGTTCCTGCAATATTCATGGTCAGTAGTTCCAAATTTTTTTTTTTATACTTCAGGTGATTCTTTTATCTACAAATGAGACTGATAATTTGACAAAACTAAAAATGTCTGAGTTTATAAATTCTTGTTACTTTACTTGGCCAAAGTTTTTGTTTATCCAGTTAAAATAAATATCCGAAAATTTATCTTATGAATAAAGTTTGTTATAAAAGCCTGTTTCTTTTACATAAATATGTTTTTACACTAGTTACATTATTCAGACTATTATCCTCATTGTTTTAATTGTTGTACACTTCAGCCTTCTCCAGTGCTAGAAATTTCAAACCAAACCCTTTATTACCTTCTAACTTGACTCTAAGTTACTTGTCCACCACTACTGTCGCCTGGTATTGAACTTACAACTCTTTGGATCAAGTCACTGGAACTAACTATCCACTGGGCCATATGTCCTTAAGAACAACAACAACTGAATTTCTGGGACTTATTAACCTAATGTTCAGTAACCATTTTTACCATGTTTAGTATGTTTTTTTTTTTTATTGATTTATCATTTTTATTTAATATAAATATAAAGATTTATGTATAGAGTACTCCAGGCCAAAAAAATGAATGTACACTTTGTGAAACACAGCACTGCTTATTATCTGAATATAAAACAATTCCATAATCAAAAAATAAAGTTTAGACTGAAAAGCATGAAAAGTTTACATCCAAATGACCATTCCAATGTTTAAAACTCCTAGCTGTTGCCATAATGCAGAATTTGCACAATCAAGAAATGGAGTAACATGCAATCTGCACTCAAAGAGAATTGCAACTCAATTACAAATGCTGCATTAGTTGACCATTATTCTAATGATTAAACTTTATCTTGAACATGTCTTTTTAACTGTAATAAATGAGTCAATTTTGTGCCCCTTTGCAGGAGGCATCATTTGTAGAATCTTAATTTGCATTTTCCTGTTTGTGATAAGTATTGGATAGTATATTCTTCAGTCTTCCTCAAGTATATACAGCATTTGTGGTCTGCAGAAATTCCAAATGGAATCTCAGACATTCAAATATTATAAAAAATGGCTGAAGGATAGAATACTTGAAACATTAAAACTTAAAGCAACAAAAATAGTCAACAATCTAGAAAGTTAATATCATTATGAAAATACTTTCATATTATTGGGCGGCTGAAGCCATCATTTGCTGTGTCAGAAACAGAAAAGATGGATGTTGTCGTCAGAAAAATCAATGGAATAATGAAAATATTTATTTTCAGAAATTAAGAAAACAATCATCAAAATTACATTTGACAATAAATTAAAGAATTACTTAATTACTTAATTCATGTTTATGGATCATGAAATCCATACAAAAAAAATGTTAAGAGTTTTAACTTCATTTAATTCTTTACTTAAAATTTTTCTGTTTTCACAATTTAAATTAAAATATTTTGGTGATCTAAAATAATTTCAGCTCAAGACAAAAAGTTCTAAAATTTCAATGAATAAAAAAGTAACCTGTATGTAAAAAAAACAATCTTCTTTTATTTTGGATAAAACTGAAAATTTGTGTATGTTTTTTATAATTTTATTTTTTGTTTTGTTTTGTTTATATTTTGTAAGCAAACATTACAACCTTTAAGTTACAAAATAAGGGAACAATGATTATATGGCAATAAAAATTTCCTGTTGCTTATTTTTCAGTTGAGCATTGAAGTGATAGTTTATGAAAACTAACAAAAACATCCACTTGTTTGCTATTCTCTCTTAATAAAACAAAGTAATTTCAACAAGTGATTGATTAAATGTCAAGGCTTAGTGTGACCAAAATTGGACTTGCAGAAAACCAGTATTCAAACAACAAAATTTTGATTAACAAGACCATTGCATCTGTAACGGGGCACTACTGGGTGATCTATATTATGTCTTGTATAAGATGAGGTTGATCTTTGTAAATATCAAAGGGAATTTAGATACAGATCAGTGGCTTGAATGCTAGTTACAGAGATCTTTGTAAGTGTGAAGAAATTGACTTTGACTTTTGGCCTTATATTGGACAAAGCTAAACTTATGAAATATTGTTACTTTAAACTGTTCTGGTATCAGTAATTAGATCATCCTTTACTAACTTTCAGAAATTGTTATGTAGGAATAAAGTGTTTATATCAACACGTGTGGTCAAACACGGATTTCCAGGCAACAAATGTAACCGTTAAAGGAATTGTGCTACTGGGATCATTCACACTCCACCCACGTCTATTGAACAGGTTAAGAGGCTCATCCCTTGTTTCCTGTTTAGGATGTGGTTTCCGGCTTTCTCTTTTCCAATCTTCTCACTTTGGTTTCTTTTTTTTTCAATTGGAGTAGATAGACTAAACTATCGCCTGGTTCACACTCCACCCACGTCTACTGAACAGGTTAAGAGGCTCATCCCTTGTTCCCTGTTTAGGATGTGGTTTCCGGCTTTCTCTTTTCCAATCTTCTCACTTTGGTTTCTTTTTTTTCAATTGGAGTAGATAGACTAAACTATCACCTGGTTCACACTCCACCCACGTCTATTGAACAGGTTAAGAGGCTCATCCCTTGTTCCCTGTTTAGGATGTGGTTTCCAGCTTAATCTTTTCCAATCTTTTCACTCTTACATAGCCCCCTGCACATCAGTGGCGTTACCGCCTTGCTCGGGGTGATATGATAAAAAAAAAAAAAAAAAAAATGTAACCATAAATATTTAGTATATAAAGCACCCAGACAGAAGTTTGAGTTGTTCTGTGTTATGATTCATTCTGGTATTGTGCGTCATTGAAGAGATTGTTTTCTGAGTGAATTACTGGAGAGAATATTTCCAAGAGCATTAGTGTGTATTTTTGTAAGAATCCGTTAGTATGTTGACTTTACACAAACACACCAAAATATTATGACTCCCTAATAGCAAGTTACCAATATTTTCATTCAGAATAATGTAACAAAAACTAACTAACCTTATAAAATAAATTTAGCTGAATTACTAACCACTTACACTTTAACTGAGTAAAATTATTCATCTTATTTTCACTGTTGAGCCACTTAGAACTATTAGTGATCCTTATCACTATTTTATCTTACATAACAGTTACTGAACTCTACATTCATGTTTATTTTTGTTTGAAAATGCTAACAATAAACATCCTAGAATTTTTAAGTTTTTGCCTCTTCATTAGGAAGAACATTATAACAAAGCATTCATTTAACAACTTTAATCCTTGTCTAACAATTTCTAAATGATTTAAGCATTTAAAATAAGTTTTCTTTCTCTCCTAAGTCAGTCAGCCATAAGCCATATGTAATAAATGTATGGGTGATCTTGTTTCAAAAGACTGGGCAGAAAATTTTCACACAGTAGATTGCCATTACTTTCTGTGGTAGACTGGTTGCCAACCAAGTTTATAGAACCCAATTTGTTCTGCTATTTAACCCACAACTGGAGGGAAAAGAGATAGATTAATACCTTTTGCAAGGATATTTGCACATAAGTGAATGCAAAATATTCAACTGGAAATCAAATTCGGCTCTCCAATTTCTTGTTCTGAGCCGATATTCACTGCTTTACAATGCACAAAAGTACCTATATTTAAAAATATTAATATTTATTTAAATTAACATTAATCTGTAGATGTTTTATATGTCAGACTATATGTCTGCTTATTAATCGACAATACATACAAGAGATAGGCTGGGATATTTTTTTGGCTACTAAATATTTGCCCAATACACTCATGGTAGAATGAGATTGTTTTATGGATAAAAGAGGAGGAAGTAGGTGTTTATTCTTATTATGCAGGATAGATAATAGTTGATTTTAAACCTGAAGAGTTTAAGATTATGGGGATGGTTGAAGGTATCTCTCACAAATCTGAACCAAAAAGTAGCATTTCTCATGAAAAAGCTGCCTGTGATAACTTTGCAAAGTTTCATCTATAAGAAATGGTCGTAGAGTTGAAAGTAATTAAACAACCACAAAGTTGCATAAATGCTTTGGAATTCTATCAAAGTGGAAAGTGAAGATTAGGCAACTCAGATAGGGCAACAATAATCTAATTTTGGTCTGATTTAAGTTTTGTTCTCATTTTTTGTAAGTTACCAAAAGAAGGAAAAAAATGTAGTTGAATTCTGTTCACCAGTGATATAAAAACATATAGTAAGTTTTTATACTTGTGACAGTTTCCAAAGATTACAAAAGTGATTTTCAAAGCTTCTATGACTAAAATTATGGTTGGAAAAATGATTTGAAAATATAATACTTATGAATCTGAGACTTCTACCCAGTATTTAATGAATTCTGTTTTCTCTAAATAATAGAAAAGTTTTACTGTACACTAAACAACACCAAGCCTCAATACTAATTACAAGAAATTACAATCATCACTGAAGACCTGAATGCCAAAGTAGAGAAAGAAAGAGATAGTGAAAAAGTTGACAAATTCAAACAAGGAACTCTTAACAGATACTGAAAAAAATGGGTCTAAAGGTGCATAACAAAATATGTAGTAATGAACACCATGCTTCAAGAACACCCAGTATGTATCAAGCTTATCTAGCATTTCCAACAGTTATTTGTGACATACTTCATCAAATGTTTCTGCATCATCTATGAAACATAGGTATACATTATTTTGTATTTATATTACACTTCTGAAATCATTCTGACCATTTTGTATTCCTTGTTCCATTGTCTTTAACAGAACTGTACTGATCTTATCCTATTTTGGATCTAATTCTAGAGAGTACTATTCCAGGAAGATAAGCAAACATCCACATCAACTAAGTAACCATCAATGGGAAATTTGGAAATGCAGTTTTATACTGTGAAACATACACATGTGCCAACTGTGGGAGTGACCACCTTCCAGTAATATGTGACCTCAGATTAAAACTATGAAAATTGAAGAAGGCCAAGGTAGTACCTAAATTGCAATATGACCTGTATTTTAATGAGAAATATACGAACAATGTAAAATGCAGGTAAAATGTAAGTTTGAGTTAAGAAACATCAAGAGAATCTTCAGTAACATCAGCAGATGAGATCATCTCAAAGAAAACTAGACAAGGATAAAAGAAATAGATGACAGATTAAAACCTTGACATGATGAAAAGGGGGCAGCAATGTATAAGAAATTGCACAAATAAAATGCAGGCTAACAAAAGAGGAATGGCTCAATGAAAACTGTACAGAAATAGAAAGAATGACTATCACAGATAAATCAGATGTGTATAAAAGAATAAGGGAACTGACAGTACAAAAGACATCCCCATCAACAGGATGCATAAAATCCAAAAATAGAACATTGAACAATAGAGAAAGAAAAATATTTCAGAGATGGAATGACTACATTGAAGAAGACTTATATGATGAAATAAAACAACCAGCAATATACAGACATATGGAAAAAAACAGAAATATTAAAATCCAAAGTGACGTCAGCACTGGTCAAGTTAAACAAGAACAAAGCAATAAAGCCAAATGGAATTGTAATAAAGATGCTGGCAGCTTTAGATGATTTTAGAACTGACAAAATTACAAGCATAATAAATTAAATATACACAAAATTAGAAATATCCTAGAAGACCTAAGTACATCCATTTTCATGGCACTGCCTAAGAGGCCAGGTTCAAATAAATGCATACTTCATTAGACAATCAGTCTAATATACCATATAGCAAAAACTTATTGAAATTCTGAAGAAGAATGCACTCTTTCTCACACACACTCTCTCTCTCTCTCTCTCTCTCTCTTTCTCTCTCTCTTTACATATATATATATATATATATATGGGTGTGTGTGTGTGTGTATGAATTTAAGTGCAGTATTAGATTTATTAAGTGCAGTATTATATATATATATATTTCACATACAACTCTGTTTTGCTGTATCACAGCTCATTATTGTGGCTAGATTAACTGTTTGTCATCAGATGGAGATCTTATCCTTAAGCTATTAGTGCAAGACAGAGGAAGGCAGACTTCACAGCATGTTATTCTTAGAATGTTTCAGTAACTGCAAGCATTCAATTCAGTAGCCAACCTGAACTACATTTAACTCAGTAACTAAAGAATGTTACATAAAGCTTTATGAAATCTATCCTCCCCTACAGTGCTCTATTGACTAGTGAGAGCATGCAAATTTAAGTGCAGTGCTAGATTGGGAGCAAGTAAATTCTGTGATTACAATTTCTTCTTTCACACTTTCCAATTTATGGAACTCTCTTCCAATTTCTTGCTTTCCGGTCAAGTTTAATCTTTAAAATATTTATTACAAGGACAATACATTATCTTCTGTCTTCTTAATTGCTGTTCTTTTATTGTTCTTTCTCCTTAATAATGTCTACATTTTCTTGGATTTCTTCAGACTTAGTAATCCCTTGTGTTTTAGTTGCTTTATTGCTTTGCTTGGGGTAAAATGATTAAAAAATTCAAATTCTGGTTCTATGAAAAATGAGTTTGCAATGTTTTGACAAGATTCAATTTATAAGCTTTATCACATGTAAAATAAAAAAGAATAAAAATATAATAAAACCTCTTTGTCTAAGAAGTTATGTTTGGGTATGATACACAAAACTAATCCTCAGACCACTGTTAGATTCTCCAAGCCATTTATCAGAAATACGTACAATCAGATTAGGACTAGTAGCTTCAAAAGATTATTGGCCTTTGTATTTTCTTTAATATCCAAGGCTTCATTTTGTATATTTTGTAGCTTTGTAGTTTGTCCTTTGAGAGGCAACTATGACCCCTTTGCAAAGATGAATCGGATCTGTAAGAATATGCTGTAGAGTCCACGCACCTGGCCTTTCAAATGCAGATAAAAGGAACTGGTATAAACAGAACTTAAATAAGGTTTATATCACTCTCACTATAGGTATATCTGGGTGGTGTATAAATAACTAATATATATATATATATCTCACATATGAATATTTAATATATGGATGTATTGATATTTACAAAACTTAACATCATGCACTACAAAGTCTAATTATATTACAAGCCTTTATGACACTAGTAATCTCATTCTCTATGCTGATTTATGTTCATATTGTATCATTGCTTTGCAAATTAATATTTGGCATGGTTCTTCACATTTTCACAAAAATGGTTAATGAGGTCTGTGCACAAAAGAAATGTTTTCCCCCAATAGCAGTAGAAGCACAGACACAGGCTCCTGCCTTTCAGAGACATCCCTTCTGTTTGTTTTCTGAGGCTGAATTCAGTCAGGGTGGGTGTCTTACAGATTCTTAGGCTTTTATGTTGATCACCAGTCTGTTTTTGTCATCCCACTGATAGTGAATAAAACCACTAAAGAACTGGTTCTGTTTATTGGGTCCTTATATTTATTCACAGTCTCTAATCTGAACAGTAGAACCTTCGGAAGGTAACAGTCTCCTATCCTCATCATATAGTTCTTGATCATGAACCCCATGACTCCTTAAGGTTATAAGGGTACTACACTTACTGCAGTCATATTAGCATTGATGTGTCTTGTGCAAGATAGCCTGATGGAGCCCAACTCTCTTCAGGTTGATCCACTTTATAAGATGTAACAAACTCAGTTGGAATTCAAACTCAGCTCTCCAATTCCTTAATCCAAGCTGGTATCTATTTCTCCACCAAATACTTACTTTTTAAAAATTAATTTTCATCATTTTCATTCTATGCAAGGTAGTAAAGCCACTGAGATGCATAGAATTACTAAACATGAAAAATTAAAAACAGAACCATTGCTTAGGAGCAAGATCAAAAGAAGAGTAATCAAGAAAACAGATGATAGCAATTGACACAGGATTTAAATTTTTGCAGATTAAAGTATGCTGGAAACATAGCACCAGAAGAGAGTTACACAAGCCAGAAGTGTGAAAAAGGAAACTTTTAGCATAGAATGTATGATTAAATCTCACCAACTCAACTTTAAATTTTGAGACCTTATCACAGAATATAGTCTTCTTCTATGTGCCCTATCCCTTCAGGACATAGGCGATCATGGTTCGAACATAGGCAATAATATAGTACAGTGCTTATATTCAAAGAGTCTAAGCATCATAGTGACAAGCTCAGCCAAACAATTATCATAGAAGTATTTATAGAAAAGGCAAAGTGAAGCAACTTTATAACAGTGGGAAAGTGACCAGATCAGAGTAAAAAATATTCTTGATTTTTCTTTGGACTTTGTGAAGTAGCTCTAAAAAATAACACAATATTTAGCCTTTTAAAACATAGTTTCAACATTTAAGGTCCAGGTTGAGTCTAGAGCATCAGTATTAATTATGAAATTGCACCAAGGCACTTTTAGAATGATTTTTAAACAACACTAATGGAAGCACTCATGTAGCTAGAGATGGCAATCTTATTTGTCCCCGAATTCATCTTCATGAACACCAGTGTTTTTTAGATTTACTTAGTTTCTTTGCAGATATAGTGCTGCCTAGGTGAGTAAGATCCTGTAAAGTTACATTCAACTTCTTCAGGAAATGGAGATGAACAGTGGCTGATAAATATGGATTAGTTGCCCATTGCTTAAAATTGACCATCTTCAAATTGACTGCCATGCTGAGTGATTTTTTGACCATTGCAACCTTTGGAAGGTTCTTCTGAGAAAGTTACCAGTGCAATATAATTCACTGAAGTTTTAGGCTGAATAGATTTCCATTTGTCCTTGTCACTGTTCTCATTTTTAGCCTATTTCATTATCATTTTAAAAAAAATATCAAAATACAGTGTCAGAGATCAGAGATCATTGCAGATCCTTGCTCGATATCATATATGAGCAGGGAAAAGTTTGAAGAAGTTGTTGCTATATCTGAGTTCAATGATCAACTGTTTGTGAACAACAGTTTTTTTAAAATTATTCAGACATTTAATCAGCTTATCAGATGAAACGCCTTTGTCAGATTAACAAAAGTGATTTACATCCCCACCCCTGTTTTGTTTATGTCATGTCTTCTGGGTATTAATGCTAAAAACAGGTCACTTGGTTTGCTTTGAAAACTTATTGGTTCTCAATTCATTTTGTATTTTTATATTTTGAGTTGATTAGAATTTTTTACAATAAAAAGCAGAGTGAAAACTTGGAAACTGCAACTGATCTTTTGTGTAAAGACTTTTAATTACTATGCCCATGAAGTCTTGTCATGGTTTGCCATAACATTACATGAAAAAGTTTATGGAACCTTTCATGCAGAACAGAGCTGCCATATTTTCAAGTCTCTGGAGTTATGCTGTTATTTCTGATATCAGCACTTCATTCATCTCCTGTTTGTTTAGTTATTGTGGGATATCATTAATTGGTAGATTCTTGTATAATTCACCTTGTGTTGAAGAAAGTATAGAAGTTTTCAATCAAATGAGCTTTACTGAAAATCTCTGTCTGGAGAGAACAAAATCATTACAAAATGCATCCATATGTATAGCATACATTTTATTTAACAAAGAGATATACTTCTATAAAGATGTGTGTGTGTGTGTGTGTGTATGTGTGTGTGTGTGTGTGTGTGTGTTCCTGATCAATCCGAATTCATAAATAATTATACTGGATATACTAAAACATTTTTCTATATTTCTGAGATGAGGTAGTATTTACTCTATTTACATCATTTGAACTATTGTCCTCATCTTTGTTACCATTTGTATGTTGTTTTGGCCGTTGTACGCTCCGGCGTTCATGTGCTAGGAATTTCAAACCAAACACTTTATTACAATCACTGGGGTATATGATCTTCATTCCTTGCATAGAGCCTCTTTTGGTAGTCATGAGTTATCTCCCTCTAACCCTGTAAATTCCTAGTTCATCACTGCTGTAGCCTGGTATTGAACTCACAACTCTTTGGGTCAAGTCACAGGAACTAACCAACATCTATATCCAATGGGCCATGTGTCCTTAAAGTGCATGAGAGGAAAGAGAGAAGAACATGATACAAGGGTTGTCATGGAAAGGATGTGAGTCAAGGAGATAAGAGATGGCAATTGACATTGCATTTAAATTCTTGGAGATTGTAGCTGTCACAAAAGCAAGTATATGGAAGGGAATTTCGCAGGTAGAAGTTGTGGTTACATTTGATTGCTTTCACTGTAAAAGGGTGGGACCTAGTTGCTAGTTTAGTAGCTCAAGTAAATTTATCACCAGGAAGCTAAGCTCATCAGAGTAGAACCTTGAAAGTTTTTGTAGAAGAGACAGAGGAAAGCCGCATTATGTTGGTGAGAAAATGACTGGAGTTGAGCTACCAGGTTAGGATTGATTACATTGCAGATTCTCTGTTGGATTTTGTCAAGAAGCAGTGAATAGCAGGCACACCCAACCAGATGTGATAGTAGTATTCAATGAACAGGTAGATGGTAGATTTATATATGTGCAAGATGGATTCAGACGAGAAAACTTTCTGGACATACAGTGAACTGACCTTCCTAGTAGTATATTTAGCTATGGATTCAATGTAGTCATTTCACTTGAGGTCTGAGAAGGCGCAGTATTTTGCTTTTAAGGAGACTAACCTAATCCATGCTAATGGGGTGTATGAGAGATTGTCTATGGTGGTTAAAGTATAGTAGCTTTGTTTTGGAAGCATTAAAATTTATGAGCCATTTCTTAACCCAGTCCACCATAGATAAGAGGTCCTTTTCAAGATCAGCAGCAAGGTTTACATTGTCAGCCTCAGCAGATTTCTTGATGAGGCAGGAGTAAATAGTGGTGTTGTTTGCATAGATGCCTACTTGGGATCTGATTACATCAGGGAGATTGTTGATGAAGATCAGAAAAAGCATAGGACTTGGGATACCCACATTCATATGATAGTATCTGAAAGCAGGCCCATTCAATATTACCTTCATTATACAATTTGAAACGAATGACTGGATTAGATTAACCAAGTGCCTTGTTATACCAAAGCCCTGTAGCTTGCATAGAAGGCCAGCATGCCAGAATCTGTGAAATTCTTTGGAGATATCTAGAGCAACAATTCGAGCTTTGTCATTCTTATTGAGAACCTAGTATATATATATATATATATATATATATATATATATATATATATATACTCTGTGATGGTTGTTAGCATATCAGCAGTATACCTGGTGAAGCAGAAATCAAACTGTTTATCAGAGAAGAGACTGTGAGCTGTGAGATGTTGAACCACTTCAGCATTCTGTATTACATATACAGAGAGTGGAGAGCCATGATTAACAGCATCCTGAAAGAACATGGCATTTAAAAAAGGTGATATACCCAATCAGTATGTTATAGCAATATGAAAGAATGCCATTTCAATCTCACTAGACAAACACAGACATTTACTTCAATTTAGGGTTTAGATGTTGAAGTTTGTACTTCAGATTTTTCTTGATTCTTATAAGTTCCTTTTCATCACATGGAATTGACTTGTATCTGTATTGAGCAAAAAGAGAAAGAAAAATATTTAAATGCTGACCAATGTTTCTTTTTTTTCTTTAAAGTCATGTGGAATTCATTTTTATTGCTTTTGAATTATTTTCTAAGGTTTGTAAAAATATATTTCTATCAATTAATTGCACAAGAAATAAAAAGCTGAATTCCCTTCACAGACACTTCTAAGATTTCCTCAGCATTGTTTAAAATACAGAGCTGGAGACTATTCCAACACTAATAATTATGGCGATATGGTTTGTATATATGATTGATCAATGTGATTATTATGATTTATCAACCCTTTGTGGGTTAATAAAAACTGAAATACATTGAATTTTATGAATATTACATTGACAATTCTTGAAAATAACAATATTTTTTTCCCTATACAAGTCGTGCTAATTAAACCCATAGCTGGGCAGAGGAGAGGGTTGTATAAAAAAAAAATTGCAATAGTCTTTTTATGGAAGCATTTGTTTTTATTCCTTAGTAAACAAATATTGTACCTGTCAAAAATCAAAGATATTATTTATGTATAAGTCAACACTTCTAAGACTTTACACACACAGCATTTATTTTTTCTCTTTTTCTGACACATGGCAAACCCTTCAAAAGAAGATAGGTAAATAATACAATATTAATGTACAGGAAAATTATTTACATTCAGTAATTTTTTTATTGAAATAATAAGCAACATGGTTTAGTTGTTTAAGGTGCAAAAAAATTTGCTCTTAGAACTTCTTTGATTTTATGTTTTTACTGGTGTCTTATGGAGGCCAATGTACTGATGGTGTAGTAGTGATTATCATGATGACATAGTTGGGATAGGAATAATCTTAAAAACAAATCAGAATTCTCTACTAAATCTTCCAAGAAATAAACCTTTCCAAAACAAACTATGATCTGGAACTGGAATGAAAGCAGTGATGATGTGTACCCATCATAAAAATGAAGGATACAGAATTAGTAAATGCTAAATACTTTAAATACCTTGGTTTATGAATCAATTATAACAAATTTCTTATATGAGAAAAGGAAATTGAGTATAGAATAAGTTGTGTTAGAGATATTTTTATTCAACACTGCAAGTTGCTATAAAATCAAAACATTAACCTGAAAATGCAAGACATGTTATTAAATAACTTCATCATATTGAGGCTTTTTATGGAGGTGTTTGGAGAGGCCAAACACATTCACAAATATCTAAACTGTCAGCTCTATATAACTGCTTACTTAGATCAGTGATTAAAAATGGCTTTGAGAAAATGAATTCTGTAGCTCTTAGCAAAAAAATTTATTTATTAACCTTGTGGACTGGTGTCACAGAATAATAAACAATGAACTGTGCCAAATAACAGAAACCATATCACTTAAGGTACAATTCAACAGCATAGCAGAAACAACTAAAATGGATATCACTTGTAACTCAAAGAGAAAATGCATAATCAAGATGTTCGTGCTCTACACTACTTCAAACAAAAGGTTAGGAAGGAAACCCCCATCAATAGTAAGAAGATCACTAGCAATTTGTGGAGTAGAAAAACATATTTTCCTTAAAAATTGCTTTAATAGAAAGTCTTCATAAATTTCATTCAAAAGTAGTACTGGCTGCTCGGTTACTAAATGCCAAATGTTTCCTTATATGGAAACGGCTAATATTACCATTGCCAAGAAATTAAACCTTGTTTCAGATTTGACTAAATAAAGTAAATCCCAAAGGCAAAGATGCAGTTGAAACTTACATTTCTGAAGCCAACAAATTTATTTGATTTGTCACTTTTTTCTGCATTTCAAAAAGCTGCTGCATCAAGTCTTCAATGAATCATCAAAAAGATTGATTTAGTATTTCATCCCACAGAGAAGAAATCGATTTAAAAATGATTTTTCTTTTTATTGATTTGTATGACTCAGTGTAAATTTTTCTTCAAGCTGGGCTTTTATGGCCGTACATTGGAGATCATGTTAAAATTTTCACGAGGCCAAACTCTGCAAAGAATGCAGATACAAAACTTAGTAGAAAAAGAATGAAACAAGGAGTGAACCGTTGATCTTGTTTTTCACAAACTCAACACTCAAACATATCTGACATCTTGATGCACTTACATGAATTTATGTCTATAAATATGAAAGGGCAAATGAAGTTTATATAGGCAGTACGTGGATTTTGATATGAATTTCTATCTGTATGGGGAAGAATATTATGTTGAAAATTATTTGTGGTGCAAAATAAATCTCTTTTCATCATCATACCATAAAATTATTGATATCTGAATGTCTAAGTTGTGTAGGTTTTTTGCATTTTAAGTCATAGACATTTATCTCTAGATAAAAAATGTCTGCTCTATTTTCAGAAAGAATAATAAAAAATGTGAAGTTAGAAAATATAGTTTTATTGCAGAATGAAGAGACTAGTAAGTGTAGTTAATATTGTTAAAAAGCACTGAGATCTACTCAAACATGGGCATCCATGAAAATATAAAATTTAAGTATATTTCTTAGAATATAAATGTTTTATTTTTGTAGAGAAACATATTTGAGTAGATGCCCACCTATTTTTTTTAATGTGTGAATTGCATTTACTGTCTTCTGGATTGAGAATCTTAAAGAAAATGTGACCTTCAGCAAGGTTTAAACCTTTATTAAGACTCTCTAATGCACAGACCTGTAAATGTAATTTATACTGTTTAACCGCCCCCCCCCCCCCCAAAAAAAAAAACAAAAAAACAGGGTATCAAACTTGGGTATCCACTAAAATATAACATAAGATTAAAGTAAGTTGGATTAAATATAAAATTCAATAATTCTACATATATATGTATGCATGTATGTAATTTCACACATATATGTGTGTACTGAATGTTTTATCAGTGGATTTAGAGGTGATGTGGGATTTGTAATGGAAAATGTTTTAATTAAATTAAGCTATAATTTGGTAATAGTCTTTATTATTCACCTAATTAATTAAAAAAGACTTTGTAATATTTGTGGATGGGTATTTTATTTTCAACATGTTTAAGTTATTTTATTAGCATTTTTCTATCCTTCTAAGATGAGGTAGTATTAACATTATTTACATTGTTCGAACTGTTATCCTCATCTTTATTGCCATGTTTACAACATTTTGACTATTGTATGCTCCAACCTTCTCCAGGTGCTAGGAATTTAGATCACTTGGGTATATCATTCTCATTTCATGCATGGTGCCACTTCTGGATGACATATAGTTATCTTTCTTGGACTTAACTCTCAAGTTATTTGTTCACTACTGCTGTAGCCAGGTATTGAACTCACAACTCTTTGGGTCAAGTCACTGGAACTATCATCCATATTTACTGGGCTATGTGTCTCTGAAGCTCAGGAGATATAGGCATAAGTTAGTTCAAAGAATTATGAGTTCAATATCTGGCTACAGCAGTGGTGAACAAATAACTTAGAGAGGTGAGTTAAAGGGAGATAACTACATGGCATCTAGCATTGGCTTTTTACCTGGAATAAGATTGATATACCTCAGTGATCAAAATAAAGGGTTCAGTTCAAAATTCCTAGCACCTAAAGATGAGGTTAACAGTTCAATCAATGTAAATAACGATTTTACTAGCACTTACATTTTTAATGCTTCTAAAACGAAGCTACTGTCAATTAACCATCATCGACAGTCTCACCTACCTCCCATTAGCATGGACCAGGCTTGCCTCCCAGAGAGTAAAACACTACGCCTCCTTGGTCTCACACTTTCAGCGGACCTCAAATGGAATGACTATATCGAATCCATTGCTAAATCCGCTGCTATGAAAGTCGGTTCTCTGTGTAGGGCCCGGAAGTTTTTTCCGTCTAAATCTATCCTGCACATTTACAAATCTACCATCCACCCGTGCATTGAATACTGCTGCCATATCTGGTCGGGTGCCCCTGCTGTTCTCCTCAGGCTTCTCGATAAGGTTCAGAGGAGGGTCTGTAATGTGATAGATACCGACTTGGCAGACCGCCTGCAGTCTCTCTCCCACCGGCGAGACGTGGCTTCCCTGTGTCTCTTCTATAAATACTTTCACGGCTTCTGCTCCGATGAACTTAGATCACTGGTGCCCACTAAATACGAATTTGCATGAGATACTAGATTAGCAACTAGATCCCACCCTTTTACAGTGAAACCGATAAAATGCAGCCGTAACTTCTACTCCAACAGTTTCTTTCCTCGCACTTCCCGACTGTGGAATTCTCTTCCAAACGATTGCTTCCCCGACGGCTACAATCTCCAGGAGTTTAAATGTAAGGTCAATAGACACCTCCTAACACACTAACCTGCTCCCATTTTATCAAGCACTCTTCCCATCTGCCCGACCCTCATCCTCGCTATCCTTACTCATCTGTCACCTTTCTCCTGACATTCCCTATGTCTATCCACTCCTTCTCTTTACCTTCCCCTATGTAGCCCCATGCGCAATAGTGGCAGTGGAATGCCTTGCTTGGGGTGAGATGATTAAAAAAAAAAAAAAATACTGTCATGTTTAGGAACACTATATAAAAAAATATAGAAGATTAGGATTATCTTTTTGTCAGTTGGAGAGTGATCAGGTTGTTAGGTTATCTGCAACCATTTCTAGAGTTAAGAGTTCAAACCCAGACAAAAGCCAAGAAAACAAAATACTGATTTACAAGAGATGCAGACTGACATTACTTAAAAGAAGATGAAGAATGTAATCTTTTATTATTCCTCTCTTTAAGGCTTGCAGCAACATTATGTTGAAGCACCAGTTCATGTACAATCACTAAAGTTAAGAAATGTCGAGCTTGGTCAGTACCTAGATAGGTGACCTTTTGGGGAATACCAGGTGCTGGAAGATTTGATGTGCAGGTATGGATAATGGCTCAAAATTGTTCATCGAAGAGCTGAGTTTCAATTCTTTTTGGGGTCATTATATTCACTTATGTACGAATATGCTTTGGAAAGACATGAATCCACTTCTTCCCCTAGTTATGGGTTAATTATCAAAATATGTATCACTAAAACCATTATTAACCACAAAAAAAGTCTTATAATTTAAAAATTAACTACTAGGTCAATTAGTAAGACTTATAAAATAGTTATTATCTCCACAAAAACTCTTACAATCTAAAAATATTTTCTGGCTTTAAATAATCAGCAAAGGGTTGATAAGCCATAAAATACAACTTAGTCAGATTTTATACTGTTCCATTTTTGTTTTCTGCTTTTCTCTACAAAGACAAGAAGAAAATTTCTCTTTTACTAGAAAGATTATGCATCTGAAGCTGTTCATGAAATGGATTGGCCAAAACTGTCAAGTTACAGCATATTCAACAAAAAGAATGAATTCAGTTGTTACAGGAGAATGGTTTGTCAAAGAACTCACTCTCTTAACTATCTTAGTATGTCAGTGACAAGATATTTTTTTGTATTTTTAGATAGTTATCTAGTGATAGAAAAGAACAAAGGCAGAAGTGGATCGAAGCCTTTTCCAAGTGCATTAGTGCCGTGTGAAGATAAATGGCCTGGAATTCCAGCTTGTCTTGTTGATTCTATTTTCTGTGCTAGTAACTGCCACCCCCAACCACAACCCAACTCATTTTACATGAATTACTGCTTTATTCTTTTTAGAAATCTTATCAGTGAAGTAAAAAGATTTCATATCTTGATAGTTTTTCACCAGTAGAGATAGAATTCATGATAAAAGATTTCTAAAATTTGTAATTGGATTTAATCAATGTATTTTTGCGATATTTTCTCAGCTAAGATAAGTATGACACAAGGCTAAATTTGTGTAGAAAAGAAGATTCTTTAGCTCTTAACTGTCCAAGTAAAGAATATCAGTCTTGCAAACCAGCATTTGGTTTTTCACCAATCACCATAATTTGTGACGAATAGGCAATTCTTTCAATTAACAAAAAGACAATCTTTTTTTTAAAGTTGCTTTTTAAATTTTCTGAATTCCCATCATACATTTACCAATTAATGATCATCATACACCAAATAAATTAGAGTATTATTACTTAGCACAAAAAAAGATATTTACAGGTCAATTAGGTTAGAACATTATTAGTTAGTACAAAGAAGATACTCTCTTGAGTAATTCTTTTATGTAACAAAGATTAAAATTGAAACCACCAGTCTTATTGTTCACTCTGTTAGGCCAGATAGATGAAGCTCATTACCAATCTAATCAGTAAATGTTATTTTGGTTATAATTTGAGTTCATTTTTCTGTAAAAATTTTACAATAAGACTGTAAGATTATGTTTGGATATGTTTAAGTCATGATTATGTTGTTGAAAGCAAAATTTAAAAAAATATATCAATGTAAGAAAAACAAAAGATTTATTCTTTTAGCCTAAATAGAAATTTCCTCATAAATTTCCAGTTGAAAATAGAGAAACACTTCCTTTGTTAAACCAAAATCTTGACCAGAAGTTATTTCTCTGAAAATTCTCATTTTGAGCCAGATTTTAAGGAGTCTCTCAAACTGAATACATGGTTTGGGCTCAAATCAGTCTTTTGGTTAGAATTGGACTTACAGCCCAAGTCAGAGTTAAAGGAGTTTTGAAGTTTCATGGAATGAATTGAGAAAGTTATTTCTTCAAAATTATCATTGCTGTTTTCTGAGCTCGACAAGATGTTGTTTTAGTTTTGAACTGAGGCCCAGTTAAGCAGGAGCTAGCTTACAAGTCCACATAGAGTGTAGCTTTTAAGCTAGTTTCCAAATTACCTAGCAGTTCAAGGAGTTGTTTGTGTCATACCTTATCAAATGCTATTGCGTAATTTATAAAACATTGGTTTACATCTTTTGTTGCATTCACTTACACACAAATAACCTTTGGAAAGATATGAATCCATCTCTTCTCTCTCCATCTATGTGTTAAATAGAAGAACTGATTGAGTTCTATAGCCTTAGTTGGGAACCAGTCTACCACAGAAATTAATGACAACTTACTGCAGGAAAATCTTCTGCCCAGTCAGTCATGTCTCAAAAGAGACATGATTACCCAAGTGTTTATCATGTATGGCACTTAACTAGCTAATACATCTTTTTGCATTTGTAGTGCTCTTTCTGATATAATTTTGAAGTTCTCTTTATGTGTATCTGAAGAAAGTGTGTTACCACTTGAAATTTATGTTGTAGAGTCAAAAAAGAATATTCTTAAATTTAATAAGTAATTGTAACTTTTACTGAAGTAAGAAGGAAATTATAGCCTTGAATTGTAATATATCTTGCTTCATTGCTCCAAAACTATGATCATGGTGTTAGTTTAAAAATTATCATAAATCTATCCATGTTGGACACATAAATTACACAACCAGAATGAAATAAAGCCTTAGGATATACAAGACTTTCAGATATTTTATATTCTTTTGAGTAAACAAAATGTTTCTATTCACAGTATATTTGATGCTAATAAAATACTTGGGTTTGATAAAATTACTTCAACATATTAATCATAGAGTAAATTTTGAATTCTTATCAAACATTTTCATAATAGGAAAACAGGAAGATTTGTTCTTTTTTATTTCCTTTATAGACAGAATTTGTAATGTCCAATTTTTGGAAATACTTAGAGTTGTTTTTTTTCCTTTTACATAGTATTGTGCTAATATTTGTGATGATCATAAGTGCTGGCAAGATAGTTACATAAAATTTGTAGTAGATTTACAAGTGATAAACTTGGTGGAAGATTATATTGAATATTTTCAAATAACAGAATGGGTGGAGGTCAGTCTCTTGGGAGACAAAAGAATGAACCAAAATCCCATTTAATATTCATTGCATTCTTTGAAGTAAATGGTTAATGTCTGCCTTTACATTCTCTCTCTCTCTCTCTCTACATATATATATATATATATATGTGTGTGTGTGTGTGTGTGTGTGTGTGATATCTGACAAATTTTCGTTTTGTAAGCACATCCATCTGATAGCTAATCCCTGCTGCAGATATCTTCTAAGGCATATTTAGGTTTTTTTAACATCTAAAATGACCACCTTTGGTTTATACTAAATGCTAACCAAAACTTAATTGCATTTTCTGGGAGAGAGCATATAATTGGAAATGATCAAAAGTTGTAACATTGTCAGTATGCTCAAACTCACAGTTGTGATAACCTGGCACAATCATTGACAGTACCTGAACCATATCCTCTATCCAATTTTACTCTCAAGACTTGTTTCAACCTGTGGGACTAGTTTTCAAACCCTTTCCAAAAGTGCTGCATGCTAGTGTAGCCTCCTCAAATCGATCATATTAAGAAGTTAACTTCCTGACAAATCAGCTATCATGAGATTCAAACCCAAATAATATCATGGTTAAAAAGTGATTGTTCTAACCACTTTCTCACATGCCCATACTTGCATATGCATGTATGCATAAATATATATACATATATATATCATAATATTATATGTTTGTATGATTTATTCAGATTTACCTCAAAGTCATTTCTTTGATATTTATAATCAATTATATATATATTAACAAATATGCATATTATCATACATTGATGGCACCATTGACATAGGATAATATATATATATATATATATATATATATATATATATATATATATATATATTAATATATATATAATAACTCTGTTCATACTACATTGAGTAATATTTTATTAACCTCTGAATAATATTGTTATACATGTGTGTATTCCCATATGTATATTTATTAATTACATAACTATATATATACATTTCTATAAATATATGTATTTATATATAATTTTTTTCTGTTTACAAGACTGACCACAATTTTGTCATCAATGTAACCAAACATTGTCTGATGAAATCCTAAGGAATGAAATGCATCACACAAAAACATTTTTCTACTTTGTCATGCATATTCATGCATGTGTACGCTTATGTAGTGAAAGATGAAATTAATAATGTGAGACAAAAATTGACCAAACTACATCGAAATATTTCCTGCATATTTTTTATGAATATGTCTTAATATTTGTTTTTATCATGTTGTTACAAAAATAATTGCCACTCACAGTTTTTTTATTTTGAAAAGTTATTTTAACATAGTATTCACAGTATATAGTGGGTGAATTTTGGTGTACATAATAATTAATGTGTGCTCCTTAATACTTTTTAACTTATTTTCAGACAGAAATATTCTGGAATATAGAAGCCCTTAAGAACATGACAAAACATGATCTTTGTTTAGTTTTCTTGCACAAGTTAAAACTTGGGCACAGTGCCTCCCAAACTTCTGCCAATATCAACAGAGCAAGGGAAGATAAGTCCACAAGTGATTGCACAGTTCAAAAGTGGTTCCAGAAATTCCATATTTGTGATGAGAGCCTTGATGAAGAAGGTAGAGGACGATCATGCAGTCTTGACAATGTACAATTGCAAGCAATTGTTGAGCAAAATTCATGTCAAAGTGTCAGAGAAATATCTCAGATGCTTGGTGTCAGCACTGCAGCAGTCTCATGCTATTGGCAGAGTATTGGCAAGGTGAAAAAGCTTGATAAATGGGTTCCTTATGATCTCAATGAAATTCAAAAACTTTGGTATTTTGAAGTGTGCTTGATGCTGTTTGTCCATAATACCTATGATCCCTTTCTTGACTGAATAGTCATTTGTGATGAATAGTGGATGCCTTATGAATAACATGTATAAATACTAACTGGGATCATATTTAGGAAGTTTTACTTTGTATGGCAAAAGGCCAAATGAAATGAGAATGGTAAGCAGAACTTCATGCCATTTTCAAATTTCTGTCACTGTCAATTGCACCATGTTGTGCTTTTTATCATGGATGGTAACCAAATAACTATACCAGACTGTGCAGTTGACAAAATGTGAGTCTGTATGCATACAATAGTGTTTTTAAATGAGAGCAATCCTATCACAATTTCTAGAAAGTTATTTTTTTTCTAAACTAAATATATAATCTTGTTATCTCTAATAGAATATTGCACTATCAAAATGGTTATTATCATCTATGATTTATGACAAAAATCTTCAGAAATAAAAATGTGTTGCCAATAATATAAATAAATATATATGTTGCTGTTAAAAAGTGAGTATACACCCATGAAAATAATAATCATTTTATTCTATGCAGTAATTACAGTTTATTTTGTAATTTTTTTCTAATAAGAGATTTAAATATAAACAGTGTACAGTATTAAAATAGTTTTTATAAAGTTATAGTAGAATGTCTTCAAAAGATTAGAGTTTGACAGGCATTTTTGTTCACAGCTACTGTAGCCAGGTATTGAACTTAGAACTCTTTAGGTCAATCACTGGATCCAACCAATGCTTAAAAAAAACTTAGAGGGTGGAGTTTTAGGGAGTTGAGTTAAAAAATAGAGAGTTGAGTTAAATGGAGATAATTAAGATATTGGAAGTGGCATGACATATGGAATAAGAACACTCTATTCCAGTAATGGAAACAAAGAGTTCAGTTCAAAATTCCATTCACCTGAAGAAGCTCGGAGCATACAACAGCTGAAACGTTCTGAATATAACAACAAAGATGAGGACAACAGTTTGATCAATATAAATAATGTAAATAAGATTTTTTTAAAATAAAAAATGGTTTAGTGATACAAGTCTTTCTAATTAACCTATAGCTGGCATAAGAAGAGTTGGACTCATGTCTTTTCCAAGTGTATTTGCCTGTAAGTGAATATAATTAACCCAGTGGGAATTGGGACTTTGTCCCTGATGAAAAGCATTCTGGTTTTATTCAAAATTTTCAATTTGATCCAATCTTACCTAACAAATCATGTAATGAAAGCTGTGTTGAACAGCCACTTTTCTAGTTCTTTTTGCATTAATGTGAGGGTTGCCCAGAACTTGATGTTTAGACCTATGCTGTTACTTATCTTCATCAACAACTTTTCCAAGTTCAACATTTCTCAACTTGGTATTTATGCTGATGACACAACTATTTCCTTCTGACTTAATAGTAAATTTGATAAAGTAAAACAGGCAACTGATCATGAAGGTGACCTTCAATTAGTTGTTATCTAGAGCAAGAAGTAGCTTGTAAATTTTAATGCCTTTAAAACTAAACTGCTATCTTTTAGTCATCTTAGAGAATTATTTTTGCCTTCCATCAGTATGGCTGATGCTAACCTCCAGGAGAACAACTCTCTGCTCCTTCTTGTGCTCATTTTTTCCCCTGATATGAAGTAGCATGATTATATTGAATCAGTTGATTCACTGTGTCATGCAAAACAATTTTTCTCCATTTTTTTTATATACTTTATATATTTCAAATTTTAAAATTAGGATCACATTTTTGTTGTTGTTGTTATTACATTTCAGTTGTGGTACTCTCTAACCATCTTGAGGTGATTGCACACCTGGTAACTTTTAGGGAATCCAAAACTGAACCCTTTATTTAAACTATGAGACAATACTACTAGGTTGGCATATATGTCCCACATTTTTACCATTCAAATAGATGTAACTTTCACTTCTACTCCAACAGTTTCTTTTCTCACACTTCCTGTCTGTGGAATTCACTTCTATTTACTTGCCCTGATAGCTATAATTTCCAAAAATCTAAATGCAACATCAGTTGCCATCTTTCTGAATCCTATTCATCTTTTATTGTTTCTTCAATACCCACTGTACCCAATCTTTTCTCAATGTAACTCCTGTGCACTAATGGTGGTCCCACTGTGCTTGGGTGAAATCATTAAAAAAGAAGGTGGATGAAAGTTGATTAATTAGTTGGCATAATCTTTAGGAGTCAGGTTATATACAGGGTAAGCAATAACTGGGCAGTCCTAGACATAGACAATGAAACACCTACCCCCCTAGATTAAATAAGGGATTCAGTTTGAAATTCCCTGAAGGTTACTTGGATCAAGGCACACCTCAGGAACAAATATTTCAAAATATGATAATAACAAAGATGGGGGTCATTAGTCTGAATATTAATAGTAATAACTTCTCTCATCAGAAAATTAAAACAGATTATGCTTTTATTATTATCATAAAAAGTCTCCTAATATATTGAACTTAATGAAACATTTATTACATGAATTTTAGAAAAAATATTTTAACAATATATATTTAGCTTCTCAAGATATAAAGTATAAATTTGGCTTCCTTGAATTATTTCAGTAAAAATAATAGACTTTATACATTAGTAACCTTTTATAGTCAGTTACAGATGACTAACCACTGTAAAATTCTAGTTATGTAATGTTAAAAAAAAAGAAGTAGATTTTAATAAGACATCAAGCACAAAGTGCTGGACAATCTCTGTTGTACATCAGATAATGACGGTTCCATCTAAGACTTGATTGAAATGCTGAATTCAACATTTATCACAAGAAAATTTTAGATTCAGTTCCTAGAAAGAAAATTACTCTTTATGTCACAAAAAATAAGAACAGATGACGACTCAAAATAAAGAATGAACATTACTTGAACCTGTATTTGTTCCATCAAGCTTTGTATATCTTAAAGCCCTGCAATGGTTTGCTTGGTGATATTACTTATTATGAAGGATAAACTCTCCCAAGTGCTAAAGAGATATAACCTTGGGCCAGTCTAAGCCTTGTACCATAATTATTTAAAGAGTAATTATACTTCTGCTCCAAGAATCTGGCCATGTACTAATGTATATTTTATAGCAACTGAGTCCTTTTTTGCTTTCCGTACAAAACTTAATTTTGCCTTCAATGTTGATCATTAGAATTTTGCCAGGAGTGATTTTCCAGTGATTTTCTGTGTTGGTGCCATATTGAAATATCATTTTTCTACTTTATTCTTATCATTCTATGTAGACTCCATTGAGATAAGAAGTGAAAGCTTACCTGAGATTAAACCTTAGGGAAGTTGGCATTGATTTTCATCAAAGCTGCAGCAACCACACAAAACTTATTTTTTTATGTCGTAGCAACTTGGAAACTTTATTTCTGAAGATTTCAGGTGTTTTCTATTCTTCATAAATAAAGAAAATAACAGATCAAAGGGGATCTGTTGTTTTTTTTTTCAAAAGCTGTGTTGACAAGGAAATATCGCAAGTATAACAAGGTTGACATTTTATTTCTTGTTAGACTCTCTCTACAAACTATCAAGGCTGATGATTGAAAAACCATATCTAATCAAAAGTTCACATTTGATTACAAGCCTGACCCAAGCAAACATGTCATCTGAACCAATCAAAAGAGAGCTAAGTTGATAAAGCCTCTGTGTCATCATACATTGGAAACTAGTAACTAAGAAAGTGAAGAAGATTATGTTTTTTTCTCATTCCAGCAGGCAAATCTCTTATCCTTGGAGTTTGCAATGGAATCATAAGATCAAATTAATCTGGGGTCAGCCTACAGTGTCTTTGTGCAGTGGACATGTGCATCCGTTGCAGTTACCATATTAGGTGCTGTATGTCAAAGTGGAAATCCTCATGTAAACCCAAAGCCATTGGAGTGAGCTAAATGTCAAAGAATAATATAATCCATTCGTTGCAACATTGCAGATGCTCAGATCATATAATTCTGAACCTGTAAACACAGTTAAATTCTGACATATCTATCTATCTATCTATCTATCTATCTATCTATCTGTTTTTACAAATCTGTCTACCTACCTACCTTTCTGTCTGATTCAGTTTTTACATATCTATCTATCTATCAAAATATTCTCATCTATCATTGTCTGCCTTTCTTTTTTCTCTATGTGTGTAGGTCTAATCCTTTAAATGCATACACAGGCAAAAAAAATCATTAATAAACTTGCTATATGTACGATTTTGTTTCTCCACAGGAAAGTACTTCTTTCTTTAGATATAACCATACATTCACATACGTATATACACAGGTATACCTCACTTTACATTGGTAATTCATTCCAGAAAAGGCAAATTTGAAAAATGAAAACTTTTCTCTGAATTTACTTGTCATTAGGCTAAACCACAAATAACTATTCCCAGTTCTGTATATTTTTTATAAATGCATTTTTAATAATATATAGTGAGTAAGATTCTATTTTAAGCTTAAAAACAAATAAATTTTATTTTTTGATATAGTACAGAAAAACAAAGTAATCTACATTTACAAATACATGTATGTACATACTTGTAAATGTAGATGTTTGCAATTTGGGAATCTTTCTTGTACATCACAGACTCTTTATTTGTGCATGTGGTTTGCTCTAGGACATTATGAAATAAAATCAGGTTAAATAACATACAGTTATCAAAATTATTTTGCTACAATAGAAACTAAACTCATTTATATTAAATTTACCAATATTTACATTCAATTTGTTTATTTACATCATGGATGTAGATGATTGTGAATTGTCAGTATCAGCACCTGATTCTGGCTTTTGTTGTTGTTCGATATGTTTTTAATAAGAAACTGGTTGAGAGTTCCTTGAACTGTATTCTTATTTTCTTCAAGGATTACAAATGTTTACATATTTTGTTCTCTAGGATTTATGATTATTATATTAACATTTACTGTAAATGTAAATATTTTTAATGTGATTTATATACTTTTATTCTTATTTTTTGTACATTAACATGATCTTATATGCTTTTAATGCTTTTCTAGTGATGTTATGACTGCAATACTCATGGCAGACAGATATAGAGTCAAATAAAATTACTTAAACTTAATTTATGATATTTTTTTTGACAAACTACTTATAATCAAGGACAACTTAACTTGAAACACACCTGTATATATGTAACACTAGTCTGTCTTGGCAATTAAAAACTATTAAAGATTAAATTTTTTTTTATATGTGTTAGTATGCGTCAACTACCTATTTATCACAAATTCACTTATTCGTATCTCTCTCTGCCTTTCTCTTTAAAGTTCCTTCTGTCCAGCAGTTAATGCATTCATGTACTTGTAAAATCTGTGATATTTCCAAATATAAATGTGAAGTGACATAATTATATTCTCGTTATCTGATTGTGACATTACATATCGAGATCCATTTGTCTTTCTGACAGCTAAAAAACGTGTATATATAGATAAGCAGTTGGTGAGCAGGTCAGACAGTTCATATGCATGTGTGTTTTTTTGCATATGAACTTTCTGACCTGCTCACCGACCACTTATCTATTTATACATGGCATTTTCGGCTGTCAGAAAGACAAACGGATTTTGATATTTAGTCACAAGTTTATTCGCCTGAAGAGCGTCAACTCCGGAATTGAAACACATGTTCGACACAAATACTATTATGGACACTTAATATAATATACAAAAAGTAAGTAATATTAATAATAATAACAAATATATACTTTAAACGAAATGTTCATGTCTTCTCATACTTTTTTCTTTGATAACAATTTCTCTCATTGGAACAACCCCTATTTCTGTTTTTAATATATATATATATATATATATATATATATATATATATATATATATATATATATATATGATCTAAAATATTACAAACAGTAATCTTTTCTGCTACCATGGTTTTTACCAATGAAGACTTCCTCAAGCAGTATAAAGGTCATTGTTTTCTTTGCACACTTTTGGTGTTGATGGAAAAAAGGGAGGTAAAGTAAGAGTAAAGCAAATATGTGAGAGAAGAGAAAGGGCAGAAACCCGTAAAAAACATTAATAATCCAGTTCTGTATGTTTTTGAGCTGGTTAGTACATTTCTTCATGATGAATAATATTATAGCAATGAGGCTTGTTTAAAAGTAAAAAAAAAATGGACCAGTATTAAATCTTAGATCTTTTGAGGAGGCCTTTTTTAGTAAAATCTCATGCACAGTGACAGAAAGGATTTTATTTTTAACATCTGATATCCAGTCAGTGTTCCATTTTGGAATTTAATCTTGCCATGATAGTATTTATTTACTAGTGAACATTTTGTGGCTATTTTAACAGATTTAGGAAATAATGTTCTAGCTCCACATTTCAATGTAATTGGAGAAAATTTCAACTCTGACACTGTCTTCAACTGATGGCTTCCATATTCTCCAAGGCAAAGAAAATCCAAAAGTGAATATATTTCCAATCCATACTGTAAACAAAATCCTTCCAAAATAACCCTTTACAATGGCTATTTTGGAAGGATTCAAAAGTGAAAATGTAGATCTTTTCAATTTGTCTAATCTGGAACCAAAGTTTCCATGAACTTTTTTTAGTTCACAATTATAGTACTAACAAAATTATTTCTCTAATATTTTTAAAGTTCTGATGAGCAACAACAGCCTGCTTTTTTATGTATTCTTTTTAAGGTTTCTTCTTGTAAGTATCCTGCTATCTCAACCACCCCTTCATTGATTCTTATTATTCTATTATCTTCAGGATGATCAGTTTTGGGTATGCAGTTTTCTTAATCTGGTTCAACTATTTTTACCTGTGAATTTATTTCGGATGTTACCACCTGCAGTTTCATGACACACACATTCTATATGCATTGAATTATCACCCGATGCAAAACTACTTAATTTTCCTTTTCTTTCTTCAGTTCCCTTTTTGTTATAATCAACTTCGGTTTTTTATTCAATTCTTTTAATTTTGTCTTCTTTCTTTCAGGCAGAAAGAATATGACTCCAACTTATTTTTAGGATCTTCTAGAAAATTTTATTCTAAGATATTTTTCTACCCTGACATGCATAACGTTTTTTTTATTTCCCAATAAGGTCGGAACTCTTCATAGTCTTTGAACATTTTTCTTTTATTTTTGTGTTCTATTCTACCCAAAAATAATAGTCAAAATTCTTTTCTTTAAATTAAAACTGAAATAGAATCAAGAGAAAGAAAATTTTTTTTTCTAGTTAATTCTAGGAAAACAACCAAAAGTATAAATGTATGTATCAGCAAAGATATAGAAATTGGTAAGGAATAGATGCTTGGTAATTTAAAGAGATCTGTTATTTGCCCCTAACACACCTGAAAAAAATGTTATTTATTAACACGCTTGACTATCATTGCCTAATAACCACCACCTACCATGATTATTATTACTACCATTTTTTAGTTCATGAGTTTAGTTGTTCATGAGTTTAGTTGTTTAATTAATAATTACAACAATATTTCCATATAATGTCTTTTTCGTCTTCAACTCCACTTCCACTGCCATTAAACAAACTTCAAACACCATCATCATTTTCCTTATTGTTATCCCAAATGTCCTTTACTCATTTATTAACATGATTACTTCTGTACTGCTCATCACTCTTTTTATTCTCATTTTCATGAAAAAATCATTTTGAATGCATTTGAAAGGCCCTTGGTTGTAGGCATGGAGATCTTCCAATATATTTTGTTTTTAAAAAGGTTATGTTACTCAAAGCATCACTTTTGCAACCAACAGAAAATGTGGCATCTTCATAAAGAGCTGTTCACTCAGTAATCTGAACAAATGCCAATTTGTAAGAGAAATGTAGGAGAATAGAGAATCAAGTTTAGACGGGCTGAGCGATTGACAAACAAATTTGAAAAGATAGGTAGAAGCATTTACAAAGCTTACCTTTGTTAAATTATAAAGGCATAAAAATACTGCATTCACTAGAGATTGAACTCCATACAGCAGTTCATGAAATAAGATTTGCTGACTACTGATCCATATTTACCCAGTAGCAATTTAATAGACATACTTTAGTTTGGCATAAATCTGCAAGTGTAAAACACTTGGTAAGGATTGAGTTCACTACAAATTAGATAAATATGAGCTGAAAAAGATGGATAAAGAGAAAAAAATTTTCCATTGATACTTATACACTATTGTTATTACAAATTTTATTTTACAAGTACACAAATATTTTCAGAGTCATCAAAGAAAAAGTCAGCATGTATGAGCAATGATATTAGTTTGTGCTGAAGAATGGTCAATATTAATGTAAAATGCTTAATACCTCATATTCAATATTGTCAATATTTTTTAGATTAATAAAAAATCCATGATAGTTTTTCGTTATAAATTGAAGTTTACAAAGTTCATTTCAAAACATCATAGGCTCATTCTATTTAGATTTAAGTTTTCTAGAGAAGCTTTTATTCTATTTTTTGACATTTACAATTTGAAACTTTGTTTTTTGTACTGTCAGAAGTAGACTGAGAATAAGTAGTATTTTTAAAATTTCCCCAAACAAAATTAACAATGATTCATGAGAATCTAAAATTAATATATATAAAAGAAATCCTTTAAAAGGAATCTGAAAATATTTTTTCATCTTTAATTTTCAAATTGGCACTGTTGTCATTTAAGAGTTTTCATACACCAAATGTTTAGAAACACTCTCTGGAGTAAATAATAAGTAAATTCATTAGTTGAATTAACTCCTACTAAACTAGGATGTTGAAACTATTCAACCCATCACTAGATGATGTTCAAATTATTAGAAGGGGGAAGGGGGTTACCTAAAAAATTATTAGAGAAGGGGGTTACCTACAAATTATTAGAGAAGGGGGTTACCTAAAAAATTATTAGAGAAGGGGGTTACCTACAAATTATTAGAGAAGGGGGTTACCTACAAATTATTAGAGAAGGGGGTTACCTACAAATTATTAGAGAAGGGGGTTACCTAAAAAATTATTAGAGAAGGGGGTTACCGACAAATTATTAGAGAAGGGGGTTACCTACAAATTATTAGAGAAGGGGGTTACCTACAAATTATTAGAGAAGGGGGTTACCTACAAATTAAAGTCTACCAACCCTAAGATTGCCATTACTTAGCAAGGTAGATCAGACAAAAAGAGATAAAATTTTACTTCATGCAGTAATGCATTAATTCTGTTGTTATTATTACTGCTATTGAATATCGAATAAAAGCCTTCAGCAAGAGAATCTCCCTCTTGCATGAAGTGAGCTAGTAAACTAGTTTTGAAAAAGGCATGAAACCTTCAATTTTTAAGTGATTCTTCCTAATCCAAAGGATGTTCTCAAACTGAAATGAGTGAAAGTTAATCACATTTCAATGTACCAACTTTTCTTTATTCAGACATGAGTTGCATCAATGTTTATAGAGGTATTTTACTTAGACTGACAATGGATTCTTTTTTATCTTCAATCAGACAATTGGAGTAGATAGACTAAACTATTGCCCGGTTCACACTCCACCCACGTCTATTGAACAGGTGTAAAGGCTCATCCCTTGTTCCCTGTTTAGGATGTGGTTCCCGGTTTTCTCTTTTCCAATCTTCTTACTCTTATGTAGCCTTCTGCACATCAGTGGCGTTAACGCCTTGCTTAGGGTGATATGACTAAAAAAAAGAAAAAAAAAAGACATTTGATTAAAATTTTTCAAAAATGGTCAATAAAACAATGCCAAATGACTGAGGAACTCTGAAACAAAAATTATTTTAAATCTAGTCTTAAAAATCTCTTTGAAATTGTTTCTTTGATTCTACTTGACAAGTTATAATTCATTTTGCCATCTGAAAAGAAATAGGCATGTACATTCATTAATTTTTTTAAAATGAACCAGGACATAGATGATAGGTTTTATTAGGTTGAGAAGTGCTAACAACAAATGTTAACTTCATGCATGAAAAATATTCTCAAGTAAATTACAATGACATAAAAGTACCAAATAATAATCAGTCGTTGCCTGAGCAATTGAAAGCCAACCAAATAATCATCAGCTAACGCCATTTCAGTCATCCATCTCAAAGTACTTAGACATTTGTCTATACTTTTGAGATGAGGTAGTATTTACATTGTTTGAACTGTTGTCCTCATCTTTATTGCTATGTTTATGACATTTTGGCTGTTGTACGCTCCAGCCTCATTCAGGTGCAAGGAATTTCAAATTGATCCCTTTATTCCAATCACTTAGGTATATCATTCTCATTCCAAGTGTGATGCCAATTCCAGATACTATGTAGTTATCTCCATTTAACTCAACACTAAGTTATATTTTCACTACTTTTGTAGTTAGGTATTGAACTTGACCCAAAGAGTTGAGTTAAAGGGAGATAACTACATGGCGCTCATAGAATGAGAATAATATATTCCAGTGATTGAAATCAAATTTTCAATTCAAAATTCTTAGCACCTGAAGAAGGCCAGAGCGTACAACAGATGAAACATTGTAAACATAGCAATAAAGATGAGAACAACAGTCAAAACAATGTAAATAATGTACTTAAAGACATGTAAAGATATGTTTTTAATATTCTCTAACCTAATTTTGCAATCTACTTCAATATTGTTTTTTATCAATACACAATATATATATATATATCTGAGTGAGTACAGAATGAAGAAAGAATTTTTTTCCACCGTCCAAAACATTAATTTAAAAAAGTGCTCGATATATAATGTATAGAGCTGTGAATATTTATTATAAATGATGTTTTAGAACATGTACATAATTTTTTCTATATAAAAAATATTCCGTACTGGAAAAATAAAAATTAAGCAAAAAAAATGGCTCCCAAACTCGAAAAAGAATCAATTTCCTATATTCAAAATTAAGATTAAATATACTATTTCAGAATAATTATATCATACACAAAAATAAACTGTAAGCACATTAAAGATCTAACCCTACAATCATGCTAAAAAATACTAGGAACTTGATTAGATACTTTTATTATAAAAGATTAAAAATGCTATAGAAAAAATTGATCTAATAAATCCTTAAAGTAAGGTCTAATACCCACAAAAATATCTAAATAAATAAAATGAAAAATTCAATGAAATATACAGGCTTCCAAACTATAATCTATGGAAAATTAAAAATTAAAAGAAAAATCGATCCTCTAAATTCAAAGTTAAGATTAAATATGCAAATTTAGATAAATTATAAAAAACTGATAAAATACAAATTTGCATTTATGTTCTAAAAAATACACGTTTTAGATTTTTTATAAATAACTTTGCCTAAATACAATAATACTCAACACTTGAATTAACACCCCTATCCCGCTAAAATAAAAATAAAAATAAAAATAAAAATAAACAACTCTATAGAAAAGATCAAACTACTAAATTCTAAAGCAAAGTTTAACATTCCGAATTAGATTAGAAACCTACCCATAAAAACCTTACTTAAATACAAAAATATTCCATACTGGAAAAATCAAAAATAAAAAGGAAAAAACACCCCACTCCTATCACGTCCACCTAAGGAACCCACTAGATAAAAGAGAATACATAAAATCTGTCAAGCACTAACTAACCACACCACTGTCCTAAAAGTTCTTAAGGTCAACAAACAAGATGGGTTCCCTAATCACAAAAAAAAACCCACACACACACACACACGCAAAACTGATCCCACACACCATGTTCCTCGAAATTCTAACCAAAAGATATACCCGACCAATAAAAACATACATTCTAACAGATAATGCCATTAATCAACCATTTTAACATTTGCACACCAAGTTCTTCAAAAGTCTAACGGTCAACACGAAAGACATATTCCTGTCATTATCAATAACCCCAACCAGCCCTACAACAACAGTGAACCAAATATAGGCAGTGGATGATTTCAGTTCTTGCCCATTCCTCCTGATGAGACGTTGGGGGCACAACGTCAAAACAGCCATATGATTGTAGAGGGCATATATAGAAAAGATTATGTAAATGAGACAGATTATAGGGAGTGTAAGGAAGTGGATAAGAGAAGGATGAGAATACTGAGGAGAGTGGAGTGGATGGAGAAAGGAGCATGAGAGAGAGGATGCAGGTAAGTGAGATAGGAGATGACTATTGACTTTACATTTAAATTCTTGGAGATTGTACCTATCAGGAAAACAAGTAAATGGAAGGGAATTCTACAAGCAGGAAGTGCGAGAAAAGGAGCTGATGGAGTAGAATTTGCATTTACAATTTATTGGTTTTACAGTAAAAGGGTGGGATCTAGTTGGTAATCTTGTGGCTCGAGTAAATTTATATATAGGGGGCACCAGTGAGCTAAGTACATCAGAGCAGAAGCCATGAAAGTATTTCTAGAAGAGACACAGGGAAGCCACATTGCACCGGTGAGAAAGCGACTGTATCCGAGCTGCCAAGTCGGGATCTATCACATTACAGATTCTCCGTTGCATTTTGTCAAGGACACCTAGGTTTATAGCAGGAGCACCTGACCAGATATGGCAGCAGTATTCAATGCACAGGTGGATGGTAGATTTATATATGTGCAGAATTGTTTCAGGTAGAAAAACTTCCTGGCCCTACACAGATACTCGACCTTCTTAGCAGCAGATTTAGCTATGGATTCTATGTAGCCATTCCACTTGAGATCTCTTGTGAGAATTAATCCAAGGAGGTGCAGTGTTTTGCTTTCAGGGAGACTAGTCTGATCCATGACTAATGGCAGGTAGAAGTGATTGTCTGTGGTGGTTAATAGATATTAGCTTCTTTCTGGAAGCATTAAAATTCACAAGCCATTTCTTACCCCAATACGCCACAGATCAGAGGTCCTTTTCAAGCTCAGCAGCGAGGTTTGCTTTGTCAGCCTCAGCAGATTTTTGATCAATGCAAGAGTAAACTGGAGTGTTATCAGCGTATATGCCTACTTGGGATCTTATTACATCTGGGAGATCATTAATGTGGATAAGGAAAAGCATAGGACCTAGAATAGAGCCTCGAGGGACACCCACATTCGTAAGATAGTATTGGGAGGCATATCCGTTCAATACTACTTTCATTGTGCAATTTTCTAAAGAATGACTGGGTAAGGTCAAACGATTGTTCAGTTATACTTGCGGCTTGTGAAGAAGGCCAGCATGTCAGACTCTGTCAAACACTTTGGAGATATCTAGGACAACAGCTCAGGCTTTGCCGTTCTTGTCGAGAGCCTGGTGTATATATTCAGTGATGGTTGTGAGCATATCAGCAGTAGACATGGTGAAGTGGAAACCATATTGTTTGTCAGAGAATAGTCTGTGAGTTGTGAGATGTTGAACCACCTCGGCATTGATGATGGCTTCGAACACTTAGCCAAAAATCGGTAGGAAGCTGATAGGGCAATAATTAGAGGGGTCAGAGGGAGGGTTCACCAGTGTTTTTATATATTGGAACCAAGGAGGTAGACTTCCAGCAGGCAGAAAATCAAGAAGCAGAGAGGCAGTAGTGATAGAGTTTGGAGAGAACAGAGGAGAGTTCAGGGGAACATTTCTTTAGGACAATGATTGGGATTCGGTCACCGACACATGCTTTACTTAATAAATTACTCTTTGACAAAATTTATTCAATTAAATTTTTTGGTTTAAATTTTCAGGTTTTTAAATGTTTTCCCTTTTATTAAATCTCAATATTGAAAAAAAACTTATTTAGTCAGTGAAAACCATGTAAACAATACTAAAATAAATATTAATATAATGAGATTATAGAAACAATTCTTATGTGATTGCAAAGAAATAAAAATATTTCTCAACAGAAGATGATGGGGAGGGTCATATTCAGTTATCTAGTCTTTTCTTTTTATATTTATTTTTTGAAAACTGAAATAAATGCAGAAGAAATCACAGAACAAAAATGCTACATGAGTAGTGTCACCAAGAGCATATAAAGACCCCATGATTGTAAATATCCCACATCTAATGATAATCAAATCATTTGCATTTGACTTCTTACTTAAGTTTGAAGAAAAGAGATTAGTCAATGGAAATGTTGTGAAATCTTCGGCTGCATGCATCTCTTGAATAGTAAATACACTGCAGATGAAGTAAAGAGTGTCTATTTGGCAGTCAGGGCACAGGTAACCAATGGTCAGTGACTGGTATATTTCTTAATCCAAAGGTGCTGATTACTGACCAATATATACTGGATCAATGGTCTTAAACATAGGTTCCTGACATGGCTAGTTTACTGATCTGTAGTCTTACAAGTACCAATGCTAGATATGATGAATGTCTGCTCGTTCTCTTGGCATTGAGCCAATGGCATTATCAATCTGATTGTTAAATACTGCACTGCATTTAACTGCACTTGCTGTTAAGAAGGTTATAATTTTAAATCATGTTTTGACATGTCGATGATTCCAAATTCTATGATGGAAGGAAAAAAAAGAATAACATGAAAGTTTCTTTGAACTTCAAAACTATAACTAATTCTGTTCTTGAAAATGACCAGTGATGGTTGTAAAAGAGCTTTGAACATAGATGCACAAACAGTTTTGACACACATACATTAGAACCAAATATGTTTGTTAGCATGAAAATAACAGGAAATCAAAAAAATGTCACAAAAATAAACCTTGCCTGACATCTGTAACAAAACCTACTAAAAGCATGCTTATATATGTGAGATAGAATGTATTTGGATACTAATTTCTCATGTATGTTTGGTTAAGGCCAGCAAAAATGTTTGGAGTTCTTTATTTTTCTTCAGTTTGAACCATTTTCTTTGTTTCCAGACAAACTTTGATTGTACATCATATCTCCAAACTCTACCCAGATCCAAGAAAATGGATACAATAGCATATTAAGCAAAGAACTTTCCCTGGTTTTTGACTGAACATGTGTGTGAAAATAAATAAACATTATTTTCAAGAGTTAGTATTAAGCAGAAAAGCATTGAAATGTAAAGAGATAAATATATTGATAAAATAAACATTGATAGATACAAATTTTAATGCATATCAATCTTTCTTTCTATATATCTATTAATCAATCATATATATATATATAAAAAGGGAGAAAGAAAGACAAGGAAGTGAATAAATAATAGGTATAAATATAGATAGCTAGAAAAAATGAGATAAAGTCTCTGAAAATGGTGAAGTTCTTGGTAAAGTTGGCAAAGCATTAATGACTCTGAAAAAGAGAATAAAAACTTGGTTTTATTTCTTTCAAGAGTTATTTTTGGTAACAATAAAAGCAACAGACAGAATGAGGACAATTTTCAGTACAACTCTTGAAATGATATGAACTCATTTCCAAATGAGAGAAGGCTTTTTCTATATCTTATCATATATCTGCAGTCACATGAAGAATGCTTCACAAATATTTACTTTTTAGTCTTGTCCCTTGTCAGTATACTTAACTCAGTGGTAAGATGGAACATTATACAATTAACATTTCAGATCAAAATCAGCTAATATCTATCCTGTTGGTATATAGACAGAGAAAGCAAGGAATAAATAACTGTATATAAGAGCTGGCAGATAGAAACCAAGTCTTATGCAAAATCACACACACAAACTCTTTCTCTCTCTCTCTCAGGGTACGATGGGTAAATTGTCATCATTTTATATTTTTAATTTTATGCATATGTGTTGTTTGTTTTTATTTAGTCAACTGCACAATCTATAAAAAAAAAACCCATGATGCAATTCACTCTGCCAGAAATTTGGAAACATGTTGTACTGCTTGTCCAGTGCAGAGGATTCAGAATGAGTTGGATGAGTCTAATGATGATTACAAAGGTGTTTGAAGTGATTACTAGTGATGGCAATGTTATGCCTCCATTCATTTTCCCTCCCACAGGGCCTCAGACTTAACATGGAGGCCTGCATTGAGAAAGTAGTGATGCACTGGGTCAAGGGTGTGGCTGCTGTGTCTGGCAGTAGAACTCTGAACCATGCCACAGAAGCAGGAAACCCAGTCATAGCAGTCAGACAATTTCTGCAATCACATTACCCCTTACATCTGACCACCTAACCCTCCAGACTTCAATCACTTTGACTATCATGTGTAATGGGCAGTTGAGTTAGAGACCAAAACTTCTTGTAACACCAAAGATGAACTGAAAGCAACAATTATGGCAGCATTTACCAAACAAACAAGGAGAGTGTCTAGGAGAGTTGCAGGTGATTCTGAAGTCATCCAGAAGTTGTGGTGAAAGGCACTACTTAAAGTTTCACATGAATTCAGTCATCAGGCACTAAACACACACACACACATTTATATATATGTCATAATATGCACTTACTTTCTCCTTCCCTCTCTCTTAGAACACTCTTACTCAGTAACCCTCTACCTTGAGTGGTTCTTGGGCTATGTTATCTGTGAACTAAAGTAAAAGAAAAAAAAGAAAATATTTAATAGTTTTGGAAATTTATCTTCTTTCACTCATATAAAATTTGTAGGTTGTAATGAAGACAACATTTAAATCCCAAATCTGTGATCAAAAGAAATGATTCTCTATAGCATTTAATGTTAACAAGCTACTCTGAATTACCATTAATATTAAGTATTGTGTTCAATCTTCTCTGGATACCCTCTATTTGTGGCCTTGTGTCAAACCATGTTTAATAAATAGCAGTTCATGTTCAATTTACAAATAAAAGATTCTTGATGATTTTTCTAATTTGGTGTGATTAAAATGAAAATAAAGAACAAATGAAAGGAATATTTCTAGTAGTTCCATGCTTTTCTTTCTGATCAAAATAGTTGCATTCTAATTAAAGATTCTAATCTTTCTAACAGAAGGGTTGCATATCTTTCTGATTAATTTGCTGGGCTACTCAAAGTAATCTGCCAATAGATTAGGTAAAAACTGATCACAAAATTTTTTATTAAAGGTTTTTTAAGATAAGGCAAAATAATTTGGATCTTTTTTGCTCTGTGCTATGTCCCTTAAGGACAATGGCTCTCCACGACTTTCTATACTTTGTAGTTCTCAGCAATGCTTGTCTTTACTCCCATTCCCTATTCTGCCCCCCCCCCCCAGCTTGATATCTATGCTTGATGACACAGCTATTTTCACCTGTCTTAATAGTAAGTCTGATGGGTTTGATAAAGTCAAATTAGCAGCTGATCTAAAAAATGACCTACACTTGTTAACTGGGGTAAAAAAAAATGTCTTGTTAATTTTAACACCTCCAAAACAAAACTGCTCTATTTTAATTGTCTGTGAGAACCATTTTTATTTTCCATTTGTATGACTGATGCTAACCTCCAGGAGAATGACTCATTGCGCCTTCTTAGATTAATGTTTCCTGCTAATATGAAGTAGAAAGATTATATTGAATCAATTGTTAGGTCTGCTCCAAAGTAGGTTGGCTAACTGTGTTATGCTAGACAATTTCTCTCACCAGAGTCTATCTTACATATTTATAAGTCTACCATTCATATAGACATTAAATATTGCTGTTACATCTGAACTCGTACTTCTGCTATATATTTAGAGATTCTTGATAAAATCCAAAGAATAATTTGCAATGTTCCTGACCTGACATATTATCTTCAGTCACTTTCCCACCACCTGAACATAGCTTCCTCATACCTTTTCTATTAATACTTTCATGGTAATTATTCTAATGAGCTTTCCTCTATTATACCTAAACTTTATGAATTTAAGTGCAGTCCTAGATTGATGGCAGTGTTTTATCAATTTACTGTTGAAATGGCTAGATGTAATGATAACTTCTAAGCTAACTGTTTCTTCTATCACACTTCTCACTTGGGAAATTTTATTTCTGCTTCATACTTCCCAGTTAACTTTGATCTCCAAAAATTTAAATATAATGTCAATCATTATCTTATGTCTTCTTAATTCATGTTCTTTTATTGTTCTCTCTCCTTAATAATATTTTTTCTCTCATATTCTCTAACACTCAGTAACTCCTTGCATCTTAGTGACTTTATTGCCTTTCTTGGAGTGAAATGATTAAAAAGAATTTACACAAGCTTCTAGGTGGGGTACTCACTGCTTTCCTTTATTCCTCTTACCTTCAGCATATGAGTGCCAAGTTTTCTAAGCCTTCTCTTCTCAATATGTATCCCAGAAATTTCAACTGTCTCTTCCTTATTTTATCTATAACTCTCCTTTTTGTTTTCTTTTCCCTTAAATTTTCTTTGTTGTTTACCAACTCTGTCCATAGTATTCTTTGCATCTTTTCTGTAGAATGATATCTCTTTTGCCTCAAATTTTGTTTTCATCTGTGAGGAAATTGTCCATCATTCATTTTCATGTAGAAGGAATGATATAATATAAAAAGATCACCAAAGATTTTTTTGTTTCCACCAACATCTTTTAATATGCCAATGTACCTTTGGACTTTGGTGTCACATTTTCTGTCATCTTTAAAACACTTCCAAGATATTTAAACTTCAATCTTGTTTGATTTTGGTATCAGTCATGGCAATGCACAATATTCTTTGTATATCACATAAATAACAATTCTTAAACCTCCATTTTTCCAGATTGCATCTCTACTGTATTTACATAGGCAGGTTCAACAAATCTGTAACCTCATATGTAACAGATGAATTTTGATCTAGAATCTTCACAGTATCTTTGTGATATAAATACTAAGCCTACTTTAGTACAGCTCAAAGCCAAAGGAAAGTACAAAGATTGTATTGTGTTCATCTTTCTAATGGAGAGGGCTTGCCTGCCTTGAAAATCAGCTTTCCTAACTTTGCTTGGTCTTGAATATTAATCACAACTCTTTTCAAGAAATATGTTTTTTTCTTGTTCTAGGTCTTCTATATTTATAGATATGAGTAGGTACTAAAAACTTAAAAAAAAAAAAATTAAAAAAAAAACACCCACCCCAGACTAGCTACACCCAAATGAAAAAAATAACTTACAAGAAAAATACAGTAAATTAAAGGGCACAATTCTCCACAACCTTGACTATGAAAAGAAAAGGCACACCGGGATCAGAAATGAATATGACCCCAAAATATCTAAGAGACACTACTTTGCTATGACCAAAGGTTTAATACAATGAAAACTAACTTTTGATGTGAAAACATATGGAAAAAAAGATAGACTGATAGGGGTTGAAATTAATGTAGAGTTAGATCTGAATTCATGATCATATCCAGAGTTATAACTAAATGTTCTACTTGTCTTTCTTTTTGTTTGCAAATAGAAACAGCCAAGAAGCAAAGATAGTTATTTCATAAGAAGCATTTTTAAATACTTCACGACTCACTGACCATTCATGTGCAACAAAGAAGCTTCAAACCAAGAAAAGAATAATAAGATCAAATTAGAACAGACATTTTATTACTGTTGAAACATATTAGCTAATAATTCTCACTTAGTTACTAAAAGCAGATTTCTCATTGGCTGAGTTCTTTTTCTAAAGTTAGAAACTTTTTGTTGTTGAATTCAATAGAAACAGATTTTCCAGCAGGTTCTATGTAACACATGTATGACTTCAATATAACAGAAATAAGAAAAAATGATGTGATAAAAGAATGAAGAAGAGACTTTTTATTCATTTCTGAATTGAAGAGCAGGAAAACTAGAGTGTGAAAGGGAAGATGAAAACAAACAATAGGCTAAATTTAATGCCATTTTATTTTCATCTTTGCCACATTTTTCTTAGTTGAAATTCTTAGTAAAAAATATAGACATTTACAAGGATTTATTCAGATATCAGTAGGTGAATGGCTTGATTCATTGTTGTCAGCTCCAATTTGGAAATTTATCATATAAAAGTTTTGTACTTTGTACAGTATATGTACTTTAGTCAATTTTGGTCTGCAAATCCATGCATAAATGTATGTTCACTTTTACTCTTATATATTGAACTTTGATTACTTAATTTTGTAAATTTTGTAACTACAAATTACTATTGGGAAAGACTTACCTTATTTTTTATTATTTTTTATTTTTTGTATCAGAATTATAATTCTTCCAGATGTTGATTTGAATAGTTTGGAGATAAAACATTTACTTCCTTAAAAATGATTGACTTCGTATAATGACAACACTAATAACAATAACACTTTTTTCAATTTTTCATATTAATGTCATATGTACAAACAAGTTTGAAAAGAGAATTGACAAAAGCTGTCTGCTTAATTTTTTTATTGCATTGTTGCTGATTATTTAAAGCCATAAAATGTTTTTAGACTGTAGGAATATTTTGAAATAATAATTATTCACCAATTCAATTCCTACTAATCAGGGAGAGGAGGTAGATTGATACTTTTCCCAAGAGTATTTGGGCATAAGTATATATAACAAACCTGACTGGAATTGGAACTCAGATCTCCAATTTCAAGCTATTATCCACACATCCAAACTTACAGCACCTGATATTCCTAAGTGGTCCCTCATCCATGTACTGACCAGGCTTGATACAGTTGAAATTAAGTAATCATACAAGAACCAGTATTACCACATTCTAACAGTACACTGATATTTAATGTTGCTATATTACATTATGATTGAAGACTGAAAATGTTATCATCAGATCTACTATTTCCCCCAGCAGACATATCAAGTCAAAGTCAGTCATTCTTCGATGTGTTGCAATCATCTTTTCTGTTATTGTTGCTATTGCAATAGCTCTGTATAAGCCGTAAGTCATGTTCAAAAGTATCACCTTGAAATTTCTTTCTAGATAAGCAAGAGAATGAGTGTTCATTTTACTTGACAAGTTTATCTGTGTTCATCAATGATAATGGTGATCTTGTATTTATTTTTTGAAAGACTGGTGTTTACTTCTGGTTTTGTTTTTGAGAAATTGTTCTCAGGCAGCTTTAGAGGTTCAATTACATGGCTAACTATAGAAATCCAATTTGAAAGAATTTCCTTCATTCTGTTTTCTTTTCTCTTACATGACATAGCAGTATCAATATTTTTAAATGTAGTAATACATTGTTTCTTCTTGCTTAAGAAATTTATCTGCCTTTATACTTGGCTGCAGCATAATTATTTATATTTTGGGATACCAAGGATGTAATAAAAAGGAAATTGACCTTATTAATTTCATTAGGCAAACATGACAATATATATATATATATATATATATAAATACTCACTTGAAAATGCACCAAAATAACTCTCTCTCTTTATATATATATATATATATATATATATATATATATATATATAGTAAGTAATGGTTACTAATGGAAGTACATTCTACAGATATTTACTTTTAAAAAGTGCTCAGTATAAAAGTATAGCATATATATATATATATATATATATATATATATATATAATTGACTTATATATATATAATTGACTTATATATATATATATAAGACAATTATTTTATGATCAAGTTTCCAGGTAAATAGATGTACCATATTTAGAAGCATCAAAAAGGTAGTTTTTGGGCTGGAAATGCATGGAAAATTTATTGTGTTGAGTTTAGCATTTTCATAGGCCTATGCTAACCCCAGGAGAAGGTTATCTATGCCCGGCAGTAAACTAAATTCCTGCAAATTATTAAAATTTTTAGACTTATGTCAAGCAAAAAGAAACAAAACTGCATACTTGACACCAGCAAATATGGTAATTTCTCTGAAACTCTGAATAGGAACAAGTGAACATTAAATTGTATATATGTATGAGTACAAATACAATACCAGGACTAATTGAAAAAAACATTTGAGTTATTTTAGTCAATATCAATGAGAGAATCATAAGCCATAAAAATCTATATTTTAAAGAAAGTAGTCATGCTTTATCACAAGTGAACTTCCACTGTACAAATACCCGGGCACAGATTTTGATGGGTTGAACATTTGTTACGACTTGATGACACCAAAGCAGATATTGCATGGAGAGCTGTTTGAAGAAATGAGACCTTCACAAATGTATTAAAGAGTCACTGGCATGTTTCCACAGAGATAGTTCCAACTAACTAGGAAGAGTTGATATGGGATAGAAACAATCTGACAAAACATATCCATGAAGACTGCTGATCATTCCAAATTTGATAAATTTGGCAAAAATCAAAACAACATCCAATAAAGGAGAGCAAGTAGATTTAATTGTCTCACAATTCATGTGTCAAGAGTGCAGCAGAGAATGCTTATCAAATGCAGGCCTTTGAAGATCTCTGTAAAGCCATGTTGCAGTCTCACCAACAGAATCAAAAAACTTTATCAATACAGAATCTTTTATCTGTGCAGAGTTTGGAAAAAAGTGTGAAAGCTGCACTGGTCTTACAAGACAAATTGAAGGCACAATGGCAGATGTCAAATGAATTCGACAAAGCTATGTCATCTTTAAAGCAAAGAATCTAAGTCCCTTGCTGGTCATAAGAGTCACTGTTGATCTTAATGTCAACACCACATTCAGTATTGTCAATAATTTTTTTGTCAGTGGTGGTTATGGTCATCTGATGAGTGAACAGCTATCTATCTCTCTCTCTCTCTCTCTATATATATATATATATATATATATATAAGATTGATACAAAGTTTTATTATTTTCTTACTGAAATATTTTTCATATATTATTTGCAGCATCATTATTTGAATATACAAGTATCTTCCAATATAGCTATGTACTATTTTTTAAAATAATGTTGCTTGGAATTAAACAAATGTGGAAAAATATGCAGCAGGTAGAAGAATTTTCCACTCCTGCCCCTTCATCTCTGACTGCATCACATTTGCCACAGCAAGATGGCTTTTGTGAGACAGAAAAATCACTGATTGATTTCCCTTGTTCAGAAAAACAGAATTTCCTCTTCCAACATATTAGTCAAATTAGATGACTTTTTCAAAAAAACTTTTCAGTTTCTCTTGTTTTTGCTGCTTCTTCTATCAAGCATTCTTTTGGTTACTCTGTTTTCAAGTTTTGATGTCTTGGAGAACATTCCTGGAGTTCCAAATTTCAAGCATTGAAATTATTCCTATACATCTAAAACCTTCAATGTTCCATTGCTCCAATTTCACTGCACTTTTTTCTCAAGCTTAAACATGAACAACATTGTTGAATATTCAATTGTAATCTTAACAAGATAAAGATTATGATATCATCATAAACAGTAACAATTATTACATCTTCTTCAACAATAAAGATTATGTTGTCAAAGAAAAAGTATATCTCAATAAGCACTAAAGTTATTACATTTCCATAAATACTAAAAATTATTACATCTTTATAAGTCATAAAAATTAGTACTCTTCCATAAGTAAACTTAGTAAAATTTAAAAATGCTTTTAAGATTTCTCAAACAATATGCTAAATTAGCACAGATATCAATTTTTCATTAACCTAATATTAGAATGCCTCATAGTCTGCACATTCCAACATATTATTATTAACTAAATTTTGATCTTAAATTCTCTCTGTATAAGGGTGAATATTAATCACTGGGTGTGATTAATATTGAACACTCAATAAAGGAAGTTGATAAGAAAGTTGATTATGTTGACACATTTTTTATGCAAAATAAAGGTTTTTTCACCCTTAGATTTCAGACTTATTGGTTTCCCTATTATATGCAAATATATTCAAGCAAACATACCAAGGCCATAACTAGACTTCTAAGTATCTAAATTGATTAAATTCATAGGGACTTTTTCTAGTTTGTATGAATTGCTTTAAAATGATTTTGGCCATAATTGCATTGGGTATCTTGAAATTGTTTTATAATTTCTTGAAAGCAATTACAAAAGTTTATTGAAATATTTAGTTTATATTTCATATAGGACAGTAAATAAAATTCTATTAAATCTTTTTCACTCTATGAGAATAAAAAATGTATGTGTGTGTGTTTTAAGATAGTATACTAATTTACATCATTTCTGCATATAAATTCATTTTAATCATGAAATCTTCTCTTACTGTTATCAACAGTATTTATTCCTATTGATGCCTTTCTCAAGGGTATTAGTGATAAGTCAATGTCAATTATTTAGTTTGGAATTTGAACTTGTTGATTTCATTGGTAACAATTTCCACTGCTAAAACAACAATTATTTACAAACAATTACAGCACTTTTGGTTTATTCATTTGGACATTAACAGATATCATATTTTAAAGTTTAACCAGCTGTAGAACTTGTGGCTGCAATCTGACTTTGAGAATCAGTGATATGATTCCTATCCAATTTTAACCACAAGTTACCCTTACTCACTAAATTTTACCCATAAAATGCCTACAAACTTTGTAATAATAGATATACATGTAAATTTTGCCTATGTATTTGATTCATTACATACTTAGGTTTATAATTAATACTGTATGTTAAATATATAGGAAAGTTTGTTCAATTTATAAATACAGTACCAGATTAGAAGAAAGGTATCCTCATCTTACAGTTACAGCTATAGTTGTAACTGTAAACTCTGGGCTAAAAGTTTTTTTTCACAGTTCTCCCTTGTAGAATTCTCTTCCAGTTTCTTGCTTTCCATTCAACCTTGCTCTTCAAAAATTTAAATGCAATGTCAATTATTATCTTCTTAATTCTGGTTCTTTTATTGTTCTCTCTTCTTAATGATGTTTTATTTTTCTCCTATTGTCTCACACTCAGTAACTTCTTCCAGCTTAAGAGATTTATTGCCTTATTTTGGGAGAAGTGATTACATAAATTTCATAGCCAACTTTATTATTTTTTACCTGTGATGAAAAGAGTTATAAACAAAATGTGTATATTTATGTGACTTGTCAACCAAATCTGAATAAAAAGAATCAGATTTGCATACATTTGTAAACATGAAAGACAGAAATTCTATTCTAATTATTTGTTCAGAATCATTTCATCAATATCCTATTCTGAAAAAGTGACTAGCTGTGTATTTGCTTTTGTGTCTTGTTTTGCAATGGTTAATGAACTTGTCTCATTGAACAGTTTGCTTGTCTAGTGAGTGATCTTTGATAAGTACCAAGAACTTATGGACCAATGCCAGATTAAACTAAGTTTATTAAATGATGCACTTAGTAACTTAGTACTCATAAAACGTGTGTACATTGACCTAGAGCAAGTTGATCAATTTGGCTTTGTCCAGCATGTGACTAAATGTTAAGAAAAAGCTGTTAAGAAATTTGTGTTGCACTATTTGCAAAATGAACACTATATAATTTTCTTGGTAAAAAAAACTGCTTACTGTGAAAGACAGACTTGAATTGTATCTGAGCTCACACTAAAACCAGTGGCACTTGTGTGAATTAACTAATATCAATATATTTAAATAATATTTAAATGAAATACCCACAAATATATTTTTGTATTTGTCTATACTCCTGAGATGAGATAGTATTTACATAATTCTTTTTTTGGCTCAGTGCATATAGGCATTGGTTAGTTTCAGTGACTTGACCCAAAGAGTTGTGAGTTCAATACCTGGCTACAACAGTGGTGAACAAACAGCTAAGAGTGTTAAGTTAAAGGGAGATAACTACATGGCATCAGAATGTGTCATTACACATGGAATAAAAATTATATACTCCAGTAATCGAAATAAACGGTTCCGTTCAAATTTCCTTCCACCTGAAGAAGGTCAGAGCATACAACAGCTGAAACATCGTAAACATGGCAATAAAGATAAGGACAACAATCCAAACAGTGTGAATGATGTAAATATATTTTTATTCATATCATCTGTATAAATCTTTTATTTTCTGGGGAGGATGAATAAACAGTGAAATATAAAGAAAATAATTTGCAACCTATTTTTTTGTGAATTAAATTCTGAATGCAAGTATTTTATTTAGAGCTTAAACATCAAAATTATCTAATGTCCAAAGATAGAAACTATTATATGATTTGTTACTGACATCTTGAATGTAACATTCTAATCTTGTCCTCTCTTATCTGTAAGTGTGATTTAAAACTAGACAATCTCATTTTCTATAAGAAATGAATTGTCAGATACCAATTCAAATCTAAATTATCATCAATGTGTTCTTTAAAGCTGAAACTGAAAGATGAAGAAAAATCTTGAAAAGACGCTACTCTTCTCATAGAGTAGAATAAACTTGTAGACATCATCAAACTACTGATTGATTTTGAATGGAAGGATTTAATGCTTAGAAAAATAACCCAATAATTTTTAAGGTGATCATACATTTCTGATTAGGTTTGTGCATGTCTATCACACTAATTAAGCATTTTGGAATGTGAAACATTTGAGACAACTTTTAGATCTGCTGCTTGGAAAGTCAGTTCACTGTGTTGTTAGACAGTTTTACTCACCAGAATCTATCTAAGACTACAATTTGTCCATGAATATACATCTGGTTTGGTGCTTCTGATATGTATCTAGAGATTCAGAATCCAAAGAAGAACCTGCAAGTGAGTGTAAGTGAAAGATTGTGTTGCATGAGTCTTTCATGTTGGGAGTGCTAACTTGGTTGTTTTGAGGATCAGCATTCACAAACTTGGGTTATTTATCAGGCCTGACATTAGGACCAAAGATACCTATTCATGGGCCATCAATAACTATCACCCACCCAGAAAGCCAGTATACAATTACACACACACACAAATATAAAAGTGAACATTGAATTCAACACTCAGAGGTGACAGACTGATGATTGCCCCTAGCATGAACATGAAACAGTCTGTCACCTCTGAATGTTGATTTCAATGTTCACTTTCATTTATATATATATATATATATATATATATATATATATATATATATATATATATATAAACTTCTCAAATATTTTGCTATCATTTTTGACAGCAGGGCTACTCTCATTTATATATATATATATATATATATATATATATATATTAGTCAATAATACAGTTGTTGAATAGGCAGAAATGGTTATGAACTAATTATGGGCCAGAAAGCAATTATTTTATAGTTATTGTATTGGATTGCTTATTAACTTTTAAACCACTTTTATTTATTAGAAATTACTTTAGTGATTTTATTCATTAATTATTTTCTACTGATTATTATTATTATTACTAAATTTACTTAGTTGCATTTATATGTGCATGTTTCCATTTTATTTGTGTGTTTATTATTTATTTTCTTATTTATTATTCATTTCCTTAATTAATTACTTTTCCTTTTTATTTACTTATTTATTCCATGATTTAATTTATTTTTTGGTGGAGAGGTTATCTTATTTGTATTGTATAAGATATTGATTTTTGTTTAAAGTATATTACATTATCTGCATTGCATTTATAATATATATATTTCCATTATTCTTAGTAATGTTTAACAAGATGTTAGTTTTTAGTTTCCAGTTTTAAATTATGTTGTAAAAGTTTCTTTTCCTGTCTGTATTTCAAGACAAGTTTTGATCTTTTATTCAGTAATTCCTATACTAGTTGATGTACTAGTTCAATTTATTCAAGTCAAGTGATCTAAGAATTGACATGATAATGAAAATTCCATTTCAACTCATCTGAGTCATATGAGAGAAAGCAGTGTTTTTGTATGGCCATCATGTCTTGCATTTCATTGAAGGCAGTGACAGTGACCCTGAGGCTCTGAAGGAAGAAGTCTGTTGGTATGATATGGCCCTCATTGCTTATGACCCCAAAACTATCCCATTTCATGTAAGCTTGGTATGAATTACTAATTGGTATCTTTTATATAGAGACACTTCTTATTCTTCCTTTTCAACTGGCCCCTTTTGTCAGAAGCTAGTTATCACCAAATCACTGTTATTGGTGACTAGTGCTATGAAAATGATGTAACTTTTCAGTTTCTATATCAGATTGGAGGTTGCCATGATAACCTTCATGATACAATAAAAGCCAAAAGTTTGAAGTCACCCATTGGATTTCAAAGAATAATCTAAAAATTGAAGGTTGTGTGTCTTTTTCAAAACTAATTTACTATCACTGGTTTCAGTATGATCACCAAAGTTAAGCAACATTAAGCCTGGTCAGTACCTAGATGGATGACCACTTGGGAATACCAGGTGTTGTGAGTTTGGATGTGCAGGTGGTGTAATGTAGTGACAAGTTTCAGTTCCAATTGGGTTCATTTTCTTCTATTCAAATACCCTTGAAGAAGATATGAATCACCTCTTCTCCCCCAACTATGGGTTACTTAGTAAAATTTGTATCAACAAAACCATCATTATTCCCTGCAAAAAAGTAAAAATAAAATTGCATACAAAATATTCGGATTTTGGTATTATATAGCCTATAGATATTGATACGATGCTAAAGAAAATCAACCAAAGCAATCTTCCTGAAAGATTTTATCATATATTTGATAATGATGAAATTAACCCATTAACTGCCTAAAATTTTCTTAAAATGTGACCTCTTTTTGCTGTCAAATGGTAATCTTAAGACTAGTGGATTTTAAATTGTAGATATTCACCTCTTTAAAAGATTGGTCTGCGTGCACATAAGGGTTAAATAGTTTGAACATCCAAGATTATTCTAATTCTGTGTGTACTGTTCCTTCATGACATAGGCAATCATGGCTCTCTATATTTTTCTGGCATTTGTAGCTCGTAATATGTTATGCCTTTTTGCTGTCTTTCCTAGAACCTGTTCTTCCAACAATTTTCAGTAGCTCTTTAGGTAGGTTATTTGATGCTTTTCTCCTTTTTGCTACTGTGTCAAATTCTTCAAGCCATCTTTCCTCATTATGTGCCCTAGAAATTTCAAATGATCTTTCTGCTTCTCAATATAAATGTTATTTTTGTTTCCATCTTACCTAAAATTTTGTTATTAATCATATGTTCTCTTCTGCAACTTTGAAGGCATTGTTCAACCTTCACTGCCATATAGGATGATTAAGAAGTTAACTTAACCAAAGAAGCTATGAAGCTTTACTAATTACTAAATCCAGTGTTGCTTCAAAAGTTTTGGACAATAGTGTATGTAATAGAAATGCTTAACATTTGGCACATACCATGTGACATTATTATCATGTCTTTTATTTATAGCCCACTAAATGGATCTTCTCAGATACCTTCTGTACTCTCTCTCTCTCTCTCTCTACCTCTCTCTCATCTATATATATATATATATATATAGAAAGAGAGAGAGATAGAAAGCAATGTTAAGACTTTTATTTTTATCAATTCAGTGGGTAAAATGCAGTCAGCAGGAAAACTACTCAATCTGAATCATTGCTTGTACAAATCTGCAAATTGATCATTACTGACATATCTTCATAGCCAGAACCTTTTTCCGCTTCTTTCAAAAACGCAATTTTCACACATCTCTTTCTGCTGTGCGACCAGAATTGGGACTAATATGTATTAATTCTACCAGAAACCAGGAATGCTGTGTTTGTGTTGAATAATTTAGAGGCTAATGTCTGCTTGGATAAGCATTATTGGAATAATGTATATTATATTACTGACACAGAAGGGTCAAATGTGTTTTTGCATATCATTATGTGTGTTCATTCAGGCTTTTTAATAGGAAACTGTTTAACAATTATGTTTGCAAGATTTATACCAGTGAGGGAAGCATCTACTTTACTGCTTTTTATATGTGAGTTTATCGTGAGGTGTGTATATCTATTACTAAAAATGCATGCATAACTAATACTGTTGTGAAGTGGATAACATCTTACCCTACAAGCTGTTATTATTGTAGTTTCATTGAGGTTAAGATTTTAACAATCAGGGGAGCATCATCATGGGAGTGTTTCACAAAGTAGCATCTCTTGGGAATAAGATGTCTGATTGGAATTTCATTTTTACCAATGGAATTCAAAAGGAATAAGCATTGTTCACCCCTGAACTGGGAGAACTAGGGAATATAGTTTATCAGTAATAGGCCCCTTACATTACATCTTTGGAAAAGAAGTTGTAGGGTGGAAAGGAATTCATCAGCTAAAGGGCTGGAAAGAGAGGAAGACTGGGTAGCTTCATTTTTTATTCTCATTGAGTGTTCTATTGTTCCAGACTAAAATTAAACTTAGTAATATATAATGAAAATATACTTTTAAGGTATGCTATGTAGGGTAAAAATATGTAAATATAAAAGTGAATATTGAGGTTAATATTAAGCAATAACAGTTTGTTTCATGCTTCGACACTATATTTTAGCTCCACTATATATGCTGGTCATATATATATATATATATATATATATATATATATATATATGTGAGTGTGTGTGTGTGTGTGTAGTTATGTGAATTAATAGATATTGAAGCAGTAAGGAGATGGGTAATGTTTATTAATTTGGCCTTGTGTTATACATAACTGAACTCACTACAACTTAGAGGTTTTATCTAGAATTATCAGTAGGTTATCAGAAGTCGGATTTTGTGGAAGAATAAAAGTATATATTTTGTATCTTTAAATGGAAATTTATTAATGGAAAGGAACAACATGAATTAGTAGAAGTTAATGTTCATTGAGAAACGGTATTAAGAAGTTAAGGGTATCAAGAGTTTGTAGTAGTAACTTGTGTGGCTGTAGGCAGGAACGTACATATGTATGTATGCATGAGTGTTTGTTGGGTAAGAGTGTCTTTGAAGTTATTGCTCAGGGTGAATGGTGAAAAGGAAGGAGATGAGAGGTGAGAGAGATAGGTAGAGACATAATAATAATGATCACTTGATGTTTGTCGAGAGATGTGTTAATTGTGCTCGTCATCTTAACTCTCTGGCGACAGTCAAACTTGGACTGTCTTTTATTTTGTTTAGGAATTCACTTCCAGATGTGATTCTGGTCTTTCTATTTTGTTTTTAGATGTTTCCTAGTTTTCTATTGGTTGAAAAACATTTTGCATCAAGGTGTGAAATTTTGCAAGTTTGTGTGTGCAAAGTAAAAGTTTGTAAATTCAAGAAAATTTGTTTATTTCTAACAAAATCAATGAGTTGGTGCTTAGCATTTGAATTTTTAAATCTAGAACTTGTTTTGTTCACTACAATATACATGCTGTAGACACATGTATAGAATTATTATTTGGGTGTTAATAAAATAGTGCTCAATGTAGTATAAACAGAGCTTATATATGATTAATAAATATACATTTTGTACTATGTCGATGGCATGGCTCATAGTTTCATGTGTTATGCAATCATCTGGTGCATATTACAAACTGATAGTTTAACAGATTTGAATTTAAGTTCACTTGATGTTCATGGGAGGTAAATCTTATAAAGTTAGGTTGCCGCTTTTTTAATAATGAGTAAAAATTTAAATATTCTAAGATTACATGTAGATAAAGTATTAAAATTGAATTTTTTATTAAAATGTAAAATGAAAGAGTATTAAAAAATATTAAAATGCAGTGAGATGAAATCAAAGGGACAGAAAAGGAGACAAATGTTGGAAAAACAAAGGGGCAGAAAAGAAGACAGAGGTTTAGAAAAACTTGTCATTTTAAACCATATAAATAGCCCTAATCTACTTAACAAAAAAAGTGATTTAATGACCACATGCTGCCATAGAAAAAAATACTTACTTGAATCCTTAGAACCTGACTGATATAGATTCTTCTGTACATTTACCTCTTTCTTTTCCATTCCTTTACTTCACCTTTTCTTTCTTTCCCCTGCAAATATTACTATTAATAATTATGAATTATGCCCCTTCCTGTTGAAAGTCGTCATCTGTAGTTCCTGTTTTTAAGAACTCTGGTGAATCTTTTGGCCCCTTTAACTATCACCCTATTAGCCTCTTATTACTTTTTGGGAAAGTATTTGAGGCTCTAATCAATTCTGAATTGTTTAAGCATTCTCTCATGACCTACACTCTGACAAACAATATGGCTTTTGCTTCATCAGATCTACTGTTGATATGCCAATGGCCATATCTGGCTCTTAATAATAATGGTGAAGTTCAAGTTGTTGCTCTAGATTTGACAGGTTTTAGATAACTGGCCTTCTGTGCAAACTCCAGGGCTACAGTATTTCTAGATGATTATTTGATTTAATCCAATCATTCCTATCAAATCGTGAAATAAAGATCATTCTGAACAGTTTCCAGATATTTCATATGAAAGCAAGTGTCCCTCAAGTCTCTAATCTTGGTCCTATGCTGTTTTTAAGTTCATGAATGATCTTCCTGATGTCCTCTGTTTTCAAGTAGGAATCTATGCAAATGGCACCACTATTTACTCCTGTCTCAATAAGAAATCTGCCAAGACTGACGAAGTAAACCTGGTTGCCACTCTTGAAATGGATCTCCAATCAGTGATTATCTGTAGCAGGAAATGGTTTGTAAATACTGAAGTTTCCAAAACAAAACTGCTCTTCTTTACACCTTGAGAGCAACACACTGCACATCCTTGATTTTACTTTTTTAACTGGCTGAAGTGGAACAAATATATTGGATCTATAGCTGCACCTTCTGCTAGGAAGTTTGGTTCTCTGTGTTGGGCCAGGAAGTTTTTCTCGTCAGAATCCATCTTGCATATATATATATATATAAATCTACCATTCATCCGTGCATTGAATACTGTTACCATATCTGGTTGTATTTTGCTATTCATCTCAAAGTTCTCAACAAAATCCAAAGAAGAATCTGCAATGTAATTAGTCCTGATTTGGCATCTTGATTTCACTCACTTTCTCACCAATGTGACATGTTTTTTCTCTGTCTTTTCTTGAAATATTTTTATGGCAACTACTCTGATGAGCTTTTTTCCTGATGCTCTGACCATGTGAATTGAAGCATGTTACTAAATTGGCATCTAGGTCCCACCCTTTTACTGCTGAAATAGTTGAATATGACTAATCTACTTCAACAGTTTCTTTTCTAACACTTCCCACCTATGGAACTACCTTCTATTTACTTGCTTCCCCTATAGCTACGATCTCCAAAAACTTAAATGCAATGTCAGTTGCCTTCTTCTATCTTCTTGGATCCCATTCACCTTTTATCCTTTGTTCAATACCCCTCTGTATCCAGTCGTTTTTTTCTCACTGTAGTCCCCTGTGCACAAGTGGTGGTCCCACCTTGCATGTGAAATGTTTAAGAAAAATATTAAAAGAAAAAAGAAAATCTGTGAGGAGATTGTCCAGAATTCACTGCCATGCAAGAAGGTTAATATTAACAATCTTTTCTTTTCTTCTAACAAAATTTCCCTGTTTCTTCATACGTTTTTAAGCTTTTACTGTTAAGCTTAAGTGTTTTTGATGTTAGCATCTCCAATTTGTAGTTCACACCTTGAACTTTTCTTTTCCTGACTCCCATACTTTCTGTAATTTTATAGTTGAAGGTTTGTCCTTTTTTTTCACTTTCCTTTATTACCTATTCTAGAAACTCTTGTAGTTTTCTTTCTGTGCCTGCCATCAGCACAGTGTTATCTGTGCAGTTCATATTATTAAGATTACACCAAGCAGTAATAAATCCTGGTAGGGTCTCTGGATTCTTTGCGATAGCCTCACTGTAGAAGTTGAACACTATTAATAAATATATATTTATATGATCTCATTAATTTTCTTCATTTTGTATGCAAAACTAGTTTTTATTGCTTAGTTATAGTTTTCTCTTTTTGAGATACATTCTTCTTGATATTATCTCAAAGATGAATATGAAAGCCACATCTCATAATTTAATGAACTATTTAGAGTTGCAGTCTGACTTTTCTTATTTCAAGCACGATTAAGAAAATCAATCACAACTTGAATTTATTATCTGAATACTGATTACCTGCAAGCATATTTTTCAGAGACACATTTCATCCTTTATGTCTTAAAATTGACTGATTTACAAAGTTATTAAATAACTCACAGCTAGCTAGAAAATATCCAGTTGTTAACTTTATTTATGTATTTATATACATGCATAGACAATGAACTTGGAATGACAATCCATGAATTAAATATATCTTTGAGAAAATAAAACAAGATATAAACTACAAAATAAGATTCACAAATGTATGTGATTCCTCATAAATAAAAATTCCTCTTCATATGTACATTGTTTTATAGAATTTTCTATGCTGAGCTAGATGTGTTTCTTCCGACATTCACAGCTGCGTAAACATTTGTGTGTATACATCTCTTGACTCTTATAATGTGCACACATTCCTTGTCACGCCTGTGTATTGTGAGTGAGTCACCTCATTTATCTGTACAAATTATGTGTGCCATTGTATGTTGCTTCATATGTGTGCCTATGTGAGAGACTGATGGTGTCAGTTGTAGGGTTGGGTATGCTGAGAACTAATTGGAAAGCCGAGATGTCTTGGAGGTTGTTGATTGAACACAAGAGTTGTTTAGATAAGCACGATTGACCATTCAGTTGAATGTGCTGCCAAATCTATTCCAATTCCTGCAGTTCGTATTTATTGTATATTCAACTGACACTTAGACGAAGAATACCATTGTACCAATTGTGAATCTATCTTGTTTTCTCCCATTTTCAGTCAGTAACTATTTCTATTTTTTCCTTTCTTTAACTTCTCTTTTTTTCCACTTGAATTTCAAGCATTTCTTCTTCAATTCTCTTTGTTGCTTTATTTTCTTTCATCTTTATTTTCTCTATGAATTTCTTTTAGTCATGTTTTCTCTCTTTTTCTTTTTGCTTTTTCATTTTTCTTCTCTCTTCAATGTTTTTCCTCTTTTTTCCTCTTTCTTTACTTTTTCTTCTCTCTTTTCTTTCTAACGTTCACTTTACTGTCTTTTTTGTTGCTCTTTCATTTTTTCTTTTTCTATCTATCTTTGTCTTTCCTTTCTTTTTCCATTTTGTGTTTATCATTCCTTCTTTCCTTTGACTTGTTTACTTCTTTCATTGTTGCTCTCCTCCCTTCTTTCTAGCTGTTGCTCTCCTTCTGTTTTTTGTCTGTTGCTCTCCTTTCTTGTATCTTTTGATCTCCTTTCTTTCTTTTGTCTGTTGCTTTCTTTCCTTTATTTTGTCTGTTGCTCCATTTTATCTGTTGCTCTCCTTCCTTCCTTTTTTCTGTTACTTTCCTCCCTTCATTTTTCTGTTGCTCTCCTTCCCTTTCTGTTTTTGTATATCTTTTGTTCCTTTTACTTCTTTGAATCATTTCTTTCTCTCTAAATCAGCCTTGCATTTCATTCTATCTTTCAGCCTTATATTTCCCCTTGTATTTCTGTCTCACTTTCATATTGTTTTTCTCAAATTATACTTCTTTTAATTTTTCTAATAATTTTTATTTAAATTTGTTTTAATTTTTTGTTTTTTTCCTTTGAGTTTTATTTTTCTCCTTTTCTATCTAGTCTTTGATTTTCTCTTCTATTCTCTTTACTTCATTCCATCTTTTGTTCTAAAGGAATTTTTATAATTTTATTCCTTGTTTTCTCTCCTTTTAATCTTTCCTTGTTATTTATTCTAATTTATTCATTCTTGCTTTTTATTATTTTCAGGTTTTAGTCTTGTTATATATTCTTATTTCTATCCCATTATTCCTGTTATATATTCTTATTTCTATCCCATTATTCCTGTTATATATTCTTATTTCTATCCCATTATTCCTGTTATATATTCTTATTTCTATCCCATTATTCCTGTTATATATTCTTATTTCTATCCCATTATTCCTGTTATATATTCTTATTTCTATCCCATTATTCCTGTTATATATTCTTATTTCTATCCCATTATTCCTGTTATTTGTTCTTATTTCCTATTCCTTTATTTGTGTTTACTTTTATTATCATTCCTTTATTTTTATCTTTTTATGTTTATTTCCGTATTTTTATTATTTTGATTCCTATTTGTTTGTTTTATTTTGTATAACTCTTTCTTAACCATATTTTTACAATTAAGGATATCTTGCAATGCCTGGATTGAAATCTTCATTAAAACACATCTGTACTAATTCTTTGATTCACGCCAATTGGCTATCAACTGAAAAAAATCTGGTATTATTTCATTGTCTTGATTTATTTAACCATGAACAAGATCATCCCTGGATGACAATTTGGAGGAGAAAGCAAAAGCAAAGCAATCCTTTAACTTTCTACATTTTTTATGGGACCATGTCATTATTTAATTATTCTTTTGGATTAGCATCCTCATCTTGTTTTTTTAATAACGTTTTAGCCATTGTACTCTAAAGGGCCGTGCATATTCTGAAATCCTCAGGGAATTCTTATTCAACACTCTTTGTCCAGGGTGTAAATATATTGTTTTCATTTTTTGTTTTCCGACATATTTGATGGGAGCCTTTCTTGTGTTTTCAAATTTTGTCAATTTTCTTTCTTATTACATTCTGTTACTACCTAGCCCAAAGATTGAAATCATGATCTTTAGGGAATGAGGCAAATTTATCAGTTTTGTTGGATATGGCTTAGTGAATATAAATGTTATAATCATGATAACGATGTTAAAGATGCTCATTTAAAAGTTCCTGGTTTATATGTGTTATTCTTCTATCAAAGTGTGATATTTATTCATTTAATATTTGTCTATACTTCTGAGTACCTAGGAAGTGTTCTAACAGGAGATGGAAAGTGCAACATGGAGATCCGAAGGCGAATTGGCATGGCAAAGGACACATTCCAGAAGATGAGCAAAATACTAATACATAGGAAAATTTTGATAGAAACAAAGAAAAGAGTGCTGGACTGCTACATGATGTCAGTTCTTCAATACGGCTGTGAATGCTGGACAATATCATCAAAAATTAGGACAAAACTGGAAGCGGCCAAAATGTGATTCTACAGAAGGATGATACGGATATCATGGACTGAGCATGCAAGCAATGATGAGGTGTTGGAAAGAATAGCAACAAAAAGGAAATTGAAATTGATACTGAGCATCAGGAAGAGACAACTGAAGTTCCTTAGACACGCAATGAGGAAGGAGAGCCTGGAGAACCTGATACTGACTGGTCAGATAGAAGGAAGGAGAGACAGAGGAAGGCAACGGATAACATATTTGCAGGGTCTGATCAAGTGGATGATGGAACGGAGGTTGCCAGGAACAACAGGAGCAAACATACTAAGAGCCACAAGGGATAGGGAGACATGGAGAACCATGATCGCCTACGTCCTGAAGAGACAGGACACATAGAAGAAGATACTTCTGAGATTAGGTATTATTTGCATCATTTACATTATTATGACTGTTGTCCTCATCTTTATTTCTATGTTTATGATGTTTGAGCTATTGAACACTTCAAACTTCTTCAAAGACACATGGTCCAGAAAGTTAAGTTAGAGGGAGATAACTACATGCCTACTGGAAGTGACATTGCACATGGAATGAAAATGATACATGCCAGTGGTTAAAATAAAGGGTTCTGTTTTAAATTTCTAGCTATTTATTTAAAAAGGTTTTTCTTTGCTAAGAAGAAATACAAATCTCTATGACAATTTTAGGACATCAGAACAACTTTGTCATAATTTCAAAAAATGCAGTGACTATATTCTATCATTGTCAACTTAAGTAATTATTGATTCTTATCCTTCTCTCCTGTTTCTTTTTAAGATATGTGCTAGTGACAACACTGAAGATCACTATTGATGGGACTGGGTGTAAAGAGAATTAGTATTAAGTATTTTCTCAAGATATCAACTCTAAAGTAGCAATGACCAGAATTAAAACCTTCAAATTTCCTACAAAGAAAACTTGTTTATATATAGTACTCTCAAAATAAAAAGTTCAAACTGAAAGCTTTAATTGATTTGAAGTCACTCTTTCCTCTGCTTTGCTAAGTTCTTGTTTTTATGGATTTCAAGTTATTCTTCACTTCAGTGATATATGATAATGATTATCTTATTTCAAAAGTAAAACAAAATAATTGTTTCTTGCAATGTTGCTTTTGTTCTGGCAAAGTTGTTTATCTGATTTTTTTTTCCTATAAGAGTAATATGAGACTTTAATGCAACATTGGCATCAACTTCAATTATAAACAAAATAAAACAGATCAGATTATGTTTTCACTTACTAAACTTCTATTAAACACATATTATTCCTAAAACATATTATAACATATTATACCTAAAGCTTAAAATCTCATACTGTACATTGTAACATTTTTGGGTAGGCTTACATGGTTAATTGGTATTCATTCTACCTTTTTTGTTAGAATTAACTTTAAAATTAAAAATACCCTCCATGATAGAAAATTTGCTATAAAATTGTTTCTTTCTCTAAGATGAAGAAAATCAAAATCTTTGGTATGTTTAGTTAGTAAGAAAGCAATTTTCATTATAAAAAAACAAATTACATTTTTTAAATGATGTATTGTTAATAAGCCAGTTGAAAATTCAAGTTTGTTTTTGCACACTCATCTCTTCTCCTTCCTCTTATCGGTTGAATAGCAAGATTGATTGGATTCTATAGCCTTGGTTAGCAATCAGTGTACAGCAAAAAGAAATGGCAACCTATTGCAAGAAAATCTTCTGTCTAGTCAGTCATGAATTGAAAGAAATATGATCACCCAGTCGTGTATCATGTCTGGCATTTAACCGAGGGTATGAGCAAAATGTAAAGGAAGGCCATGAGGATAACTTGGTTTAAATTTCCAGACATGCATTCGAATATAAGCATTTGGTGAAAGAATTAGAAAAATAAAAAATTACAATTAAAAGAAAATTTAGCATTTCTTCGTTTTCAATAATTATCTAAATTTAAGTAATAAAATTTTATTTTTTTGTATTTCCTTGTTTCATTTTTTAGTTTTTACTTCTTTTCTTTCTTTTACTTTCAAATCCATATTTTTCTCTTTTTCAAATCTCTTTCTTTTCTGTTTTCTTTTTTTCTTCACTTTTGTACAATTCTCTCTTTCCCTTCCACTTCTATTTCTAACTTTACTTCCTCTCACCACTCCCTCCATCAAAAATGGATCTAAGTTATTACATTTGGGATTCTTCGGCAACTCTTTTCTATGGATGATCAGATGGTGAAAATTTCATCTCTGTTTTTTCACTTTTTATGAACCAATTCTGAATCAGAACCAACAGCCAATGCAACAGCTGCTCCAAGTGGCATTCTCTTGAATGAAACTCTTAGATTCTTCCCTTCCAGTCCACCACCACATTATTCTGATATTCATTCTTGTACAGGCATAAGCTCCCAGATGTCTTTATGTCCCAAATGGTTTACATCACATTGGCATTAAGTCTTTTTTCTTGGTTGCAAAGAAGCATGTGCTATTTGAATATTAAAAAACCTGTTGTCTGACAGAATTCTGTACTTTGCTAATTACAGTAACACGAACATATTTGACAAAAAAGATACAGTGAAAGAATTTTTTTAGATATCTATTGTTAGTTTTCTTACAGTTTAACTGCTGTAATATTACAAAAAATGACAGCATGAAGAATCTTATTAGCTTTAAATTTTCCAGATGTTTAAAAAATCACAAAACACTTGTCTTGAATGCAGGCATCCATGTCTATAAATAATCATGAACATTTGACTATCTTTATTATATATTATAAATTTGTGTTGACTGAGTTTTTGCTTATTCTTCTTAGACATGAGTAAAGCTATGCTTTTGTTAAGAATTTTTTCTTCTTCAAAGGCAAGTCTCAAATATGTGATCATGAAACCATTCACCTTAAGAAGAATAATTTTGAAAAGATTTTCAATGAAATAATAAATTGGAAGGAATTGATATTGTCAGTATGATGGATGGTTAGGTATTTGAATAGAGATGAGAAAAGAAAAAGTGTCAGAAAAAGAGAGAAGTGAATTACTGGGCATAGAGAAAATGAGAAAGCCTGGAGTAGTGATAGGAACGTGAGTTTGGATATAAGCAAGAAAATTCAAGGCATAGAGAAAAATTACAAAAGAAGAAGTTATACTAAGCAAGACACAGAAGAAGAGTAAAAGAAGAAAAGAGACTATGAGTAATGGAAAGAAAAAAGAGAAAGTTGAGAAGAGGAAAGAGATTATGAATGTGAAAGAAGAATGAAGTAGGACAGAATAAATAAGAAGAGAGAAATTTACTAATTAAAATATATGAGAAAGAGATAAGAAAGTATCAAAGAAAGAGAAAGAAGAAAGAAAAGAAAAAGGTGAAAAAAATTTATTAGATTGAATGATAATAATTTTGATTTTAATGTTACTTTTGATTATGCAAATAAAGTGCAAAGTTTTATATATATATATATATATATATATATATATATATCTATGTATGTATATATATATATATATAAACAACAAACATCCCTGACAAGTGAGAGCATCATGATGGTGTTCTCACAAAACTTCAAAGTTGGCATGAATCTGCTATATTAAAGAAATAAATTTCTAACTATCAATACTCTATTTACACCATGATATCAAGCACTTTACAATAAAAAACCTGTTTGCCAAAATACATTTTATCAGTAATAACCACTGAAATATAACAACCTTGGTACTAAATACTCTCACAACTAAACACTATAAATATATACACTACTGTGCAAAAGTATTAGGACAAGAACTATTTTATCTTTTATGAGGCATATTAATAGAAAATAGACAATTTAATTAAAGTAATTTTATTTGATTTACTCAACAAAAGCTTTAACAAGAAAAAAATACTTGTTACAAAATAAATTTGATATTTAGTATAATAGCCTTTTGCATTGATCATAGCCTTCATTCTGTCAGGCATTGACATCACAAGATTCTTCAATGTATCTAATGGTATCTCCTGCCAAGCAGCTTGTATTTATTCCCAAAGTATGTCTTGCAAAGTAACATTAGATTTATCAATTTTGTAATCCAAAATATCCCATAGATGTTCAATAGAGTAGTTTCAAAATAACTTGTTTAATAGAAAATAGGAAAAATTAAATATAACTTCTTTTTGGTACATTTCTTTTGCATCTAGTTTTAAATAATCAATATTTATTTGCAATTTACTTGACTTTTCACCTTGTATTTGAATTTCATTGAGGTTTTTAGAAAAATCACCCCTGTCCTAACACATTTGCACACTACCGGTAGTGTGCAAATGTGTTAGTACAGGGGTGATTTTAAACTTTATTTTGATGTCTCATAAAAGATAAAATAGTTCTTGTCCTAATACTTTTGTACAGTACTATATATATATATATATATATATATATATATATATATATATATATATATAAAATGTCATTATAATGTTTGCCAATATGATTTTTTTTTAGTAGTTTTACTGATAAAAGCTATGTTAGCAAGCAGCTTTTAATTGTAAAGTACTCAATATTGGGGTGGAGATAGAGCATTGATAGTTTTAGTGCAAAGAATATATATATGTATATATATATATATATACATAATTTTTATATATCAAGAGCAGTTTTGAAGGAAAGCTGTATGATGAAGTGGAAAAAGTTTTTGTGTGGACTTAGGACTTCATCAGACTAAGTTTGTTTATGTTATAGTGACTACACATACACATGAATGAGAGATGTTAGGATTTTAAATTTATAAAAAAAAATTTCTTTTATGTGTTCTGAGTGTTTATATATATATATATATATATATATATATATATATATATATATATATATATTTCATTAACACAATATCCATTTATCAGAAAAATTAATATCATATGAACTCCTTGACATTATATAACTTTTATCAATCCTTCTGTTACTGAGTTTTATTAACTTTTCAACTGTTTAAACTTTAACATGACTTTCAGCAGTATTTATTTCTTCCTAGAGAGCTAAACTTGAATATTGTTTTCTGCTCTCATAACCATTTTTTGTAAGATAAACCACAATTTTCCTGTTGATTAATATCTAGAGTGGCTGGAGGCTGTTCCATTAATTTGGTCTCTTTGAAACTTTCTCTGTCAAAATGGACAATAACGAACTTTGCAGAAAGTGAAGAAACGTTGTTTTCTATGAAGAGACTCTTTAGCTTAAATCTTCACGGTTGCAACTGGTACCACTCAAAAAAATCTCATGTTCAAGAAATTTCAATAATTTTATGTATTTATCTCATGACAGCATCAATTTTAAAGGGACCGATAACTTTACAGCTAACATTAATAGCCTAAATCATTATTCCATGTCTCTCCTAATATTTTGTTAGTTGATTATTTTGATGAAGGGCTCAACCTCTTGTCCAGCACTACATTTATCCAATTTAGTCAAAACAGTCAAGTGCCATGTATGATACACACTTAGGGGGCAGGGAATACCTTCTTCAATTGACTAACTGCACAGAAGATTTTCCACAGTCAGATGCTGTTTCTTTCTACAAAGAAGACTATAGGCCTCAGTTTGTCTTGCTAATGAAATCATAGCTGAGACCAGAAGAAATGGATTTACACCTTTTGCCAGGGTATTACTGTGTAAGTGAATGCATTAAGGGAATCTATTTTTATGAATGAAACTTCTCCAAATTCTGGGTCATTTTGATAGAAAACTTTATAGAACTGTTTGATGTGGTTGGATGACCTTACAATTGATGATCTTTCATCCAAGAATTCATATTTTTTGGTTGGTGCCAAAATTAAGTGAGGTGGCTGGCAAAGTGAGTTGTTGTAGAAATCTGCTTCAGAGTAGTCCATTTGCAATCCATTCACTAACATAACAAGTAAACTATACCACATGACAAACTCCAGCAACTCCAGACTGAAGTTATTTTGAAGTATTTCTAACTTCTTACCAGTAAGTCTTTTATATTTTTTCCTTTCTAGCCAATGACCAAATCACTAAAATTAAAATAAAAGCTTTTTTTATTTACTATAAAACTTAGTCTTCCTGTCACTCTACTTGCTTTTCTTTATCTTATTTCTTTTGTTACCCACATTACAAATGTAAAAAATTCAACTGGAATTCAAATTTGGTTTTCTGATTTAACATTCCAAGACATTATTCATTACACCACACTGCAGATATATAGATTCATCCTTAAAAATTAATGTTAAGGTATCAGGATTTTATGTATTACTTCACCCAACTAAAACTGATAGCTTATTTGGTTTCATGCCTTTATCAAATGTCTTTAATATTCTATATCTTTTCTTTTTTTTGTACATTTTTAAAATCAGTCTTTAATATTTTGTTGCTGGTCAGTTCTTTAAATTTGCTTTTTCCCCTTTAAATTTTTCCCAAGTATCTTTTTGTGATATTTTAAAACCAGTTTTTTCTTGCTAACGTTTTCAAGTACATTTTATGTTCTATGATTTTTTCAACTTTCAGAATTTTCACTCAATACCTTTAAAAAATCTTGTTTCTCTTTTGAAGTTATATTTTTAATATAACCCAAAGCATTTAAAAAATAAATATCAGTATTATATTATTTGCAATTTTATAAACAATCTTCAAGTTCCATGATAAAAATCTTATGCCAACATATTGAAAATATTTCTAATAAAAGACATTGTCAACTAATTTTTAAGCAGCCTACTTATTATTTAAATATTTCCTGGAAATTCTACCAATAATTGTTGGTTAAGATTAATTTTATTGTGCAAACACTGGCTAACATGATAAATTTGATTGAGTGTATGGAGAGACATATAGAAAACAAAACGGAAATTGGAGTGTGAAAGAAATGAAGAAAGAAGTAGTTAAAAGAGTTAGACTTTTATTTATTGCAAGCATTTCTTTTGTTTCACTGTTTTGTTGATGGTTTGTTAAAACATCTGTCTGCTCATGAATTTCATCCAATGATTATGTTTTGAATTAGATTGTTTTTTATTTATTTATCAAAAGAAATATATAGAAAGATCAACAGCAAATCTGCAGATAAAACAGCTGAAACAAAGCTGGAAAAATGGAAAGAAAAAAATGTAAAACTCTGTTTAAGAATATTTTTAATCCTTTTTTATTCTTTGTTTCTTTAAAATATTTGAGAAGAAAAAAGACTGAAAAAAATGATTTTGCCTATTAATGTATTTTTCTTTCGTTAGTTCTGAAATTTTTCTTTGTCATTTCCTTATTTTTTATTCTTTCCCTCACCCAAAAAAGATTTTTGCAGAAAGATTATCACAAATTGCTTTCTCTTGTAATTTATCAGGAAACTCTGCGGTTTTTATGCTTCCAAGTTTTGAGTGTTTTCATTTGAAAATCTTTCAGTTTGTATATCTTTTCATTTAATTTATTTTACTATTTCAATGCTGCATCTTGTCTATTCAAATAGGTTTTGAAAGAATTTTTCAACAAAAATAATTTGTCAATTCCCATATTAGAAAATATTGTATGAATATGCAAATCTGCATTTAAATAGTTCTTGCTTTTCATGAACTAATTCCAGTGATGTCTTAATAATAGTTCAATTGTGAAACAAATATTTTGAATGAACTCCATTGTTTATTCCACTCATCTTAAGATTTAGTTTGACAATTTAAATAATTATGATCATTGTCTACTGCTCTACAGTTATTTCTGTACAGATTAATATATATTTCATAGAGAGAAACTGGACAATAATTTCTGGGTTGGTTGTTTAATGTAGAATTATTTAAAAAAATCATATTTTTAGTTTAAGTATTTTTAATTGTAGTTGAAGATGAAATGAAAAAGTAAATAAAGGAGAGAGAGAGAGAGAAAGAGAAAGAAAGAAAAAATCTTTTTTACTTACCCCAAGAAAAGAATATAGTTTCCACTGACAGAAGGAGGCTTAACAAACTGTGGGTAAGAAGACAGCATAAAAAGCCAGAAGTCTGGAAGAAGCTGCCTTTTGTGGATGTTTTGTTGTTAGCATGACATTTTTTGGAACAAAATATTTTAGCATTCAGTTAGCAATGAGATATAAAGTAAAATTTCTCTGGGTACTAACATGGTGAAGTTGTTTACTGGTGATTGTAATATGGTTATGCGACTAAAAAATGTGAGTTGTTGATCTGCAAGAAAACACCATTTTGGTAAGTTTAACTTCATTGCTCTCTATCTGAGAAGAAGAATGTTTATCTGATTGAATTTAGGACTTTCATTCTTGGCCACAAAATACATTAATAAATATCTAAACAAATTAAAATGAGTTTATGAAAGCCTCCAAATCAGTCAAATGTTCTAAACAGGAAAATTTCTGTAAATTCTTCTGGTAATATTCACATTTCAGGCTGAATTTTTTTAATATTCATAAAAGTTTTATCACATTTTCCTTTTATATACATGAAAAATTTAAAATATTTTTATTCGGATATTGGCTTCCATTTTTCACTCTAAGACCATAAGATATTTATAGCATAAATTCACATAGAAATAAAATCTTCGAAGGAAAACATCTTAATGTTATCAACTGCAGCAAAATATTAATGCTTAGTTCATCAGTATTCCTGACTGCTTTGTTTCATATATGACACAAAAACTGTTGCATCAATCAAAGCTTGCAGGTGTTGGTTGAAGTCTCATCATGTTAGGTTAAAAAGATGAGGGTAGGACAGATCATAAAGGTGGTTTAGAAAGAAAAAGTAGAAATGGTTGGTTTTAACTTACTGCTTTGTTTATAGGAGTTGAATATAATTTATCAAGTTGGCTTGCCTCATTCAAAGATGATGTGGGGTCAGTTGCTAAATCTATCTGCTTTCCATGGAAATATAAGTGATTCTGATACCTCCTTGCACCAAAGAACAGCACCCTCACTACCAGAAAAGCAATTCTTGTGATAATTTGCCTCCAGTAAAATTCACATGACTCTCTCTTATCAAAAAATATAGCTGGAGATATAAGTAATTTCTCCAAGCTTTTCACTTTGAGGAACTTGATCAAAGATTTCTTAACTGATTTCTGCTAACTTTGAACAATTAGGAACATGATAAAAGTTTACTTTCCTTCAAATTTTGTCTTTTTTCTGATAGATCTAAAATACTTATTTGAATAAAAATTTATTAGACCAAGATTTCATTACTAAGAACTTGAACTACCAAGCTTTAAAATATTAAAACTCCCTCTGTAATGTGAAGATCCAGATACACCATATTTGATCATTGCTAATAAAATGTTTTCTGCAAATTTATTTTTTCTATACTAAATTTGTAATAGTTTTATATAGAACTCAAATCCACATACTATGATTTTCAAATAGCTAGAAAAAACATATTCTTTAAGATATTAAGAAAAGATAATAAGACCAAAAGCTGATAAAACACAGCAGTAAATAATTAAAGCTAATACTCTTTTGATCGACAATCTTGTCGATGTTATAAAACTATTTACTTGCTTTAAATCCAAATGTCTAGTGTTTGAGTCCAGAGCCTACTAAGGTCAGTCAGTCAGTTAAGTGCCATACGTGATACATGCTTGGGCGATCATGTCTCGAAAGACTGACTGGGCAGAAGATGAAGGTTGCCATTGTTTTCTGCGGTAGACTGGTTGCCAACCAGGGCTATAGAACCCAATCTGTCCTGTTATTTGACCCATAACTGGAAGGAAGAGACAGATTAATACCTTTCCCAAGGGTATTTGCACATATATGATTACAACGAATTCAACTGGAATTCGAACTCAGCTCTCCGATTTCTCGTTCCGAGTCGATATCCACTGGACCACAACGCACATAATCTAATTTACATGCCATAATTAATCTTTCTAATTAATGTTTTCTTCCTAAGACACATCTTTTTTATTCTTGGTCTATTTATTTCCCAGCAAAAATGTATCTTGGTGCTACCAAGCAATTATCTACTAAATATTTCTAAATACACAAAAGCCTAGAGTGTCATGCATATAATGTTATACTATTCTTTACCCAATACAAGTCCCAAGATCCACTTAAAGTAGAAGGTTACTGAATAATCCTGTAAGGGCATAAATTGAAGAAGTAAAAGGTACATATTATGAGGATATGTAGGATAGATAACGGTTGACTTTAGACTTGAAGTTATGTTTATATTGATTGTGAAAGTCAGGTGTTTCTTTAAAAGAAGTAACAGATATGAAAAAGAAACTGTTTCATTGACATTTCCTCCTTACCAGTGAAATATGAAATTTATCATTACTATTGGACTGATTTAGATAAAAGTCTACATCTAAATATAAAACCTTAGTGGTAACTGAGTTAGTGCTGATATTGTATATAGGTATATGATATGCCAATCAAAAAGTAAGATTTAACAAGAACTAAAAGCTTGACTCATTTTTATTATAGCAAAATTACTTGGGTAAGTTTGTCTTCCATTTGATAGAAGATAAAATTATAACATTAATTAATATATATATGTTCAGAAATGGATGATATATGAAAGGAAAATGGTTTACATTAAAAATAGACTTTGTAACCCTGCAGTCAAAATTTTTCAAAGCTGACATTTTTACTCAATATATATTAATGATTTATGTTGATATAATATATCACCTGGCACATACTAATGCTTTTGCTTGCTTGGTCACTAAAGCAGATGTATATTTTTTCATTAGTAATATTGTTAGCTGACCAAGCTCATCTAAAATCTAGAATTGTTCTCTTTAATGATTGGATTCACACAATCTTCCTGCTAATACCCATTACTTGAAGACATTCAGCAGAAACAATAACTAAAATGGATAGCACATGTAACTCAAAAAGAAAATGATATAATGACTTTCACACTATCTTAAAAACTTCATCAGTTGTAAAAAGAGCAATAGTTAGTGGTAATGTGATAGGTGCACCTAATTGAGAATGAAAATGTTGGGTTGTCATTATCTGTAGAGGTGAAATGAAATACATATCAACAAAGTAATATTTTCATGTTTTTTTATATAATTGGTTAACAAAGGAGAGAAAATACACAAGAATCCATGCAGTTATTGCTCGAAAAAAAGAAAACATTAAAATGTAGGAATTGTGTGGATGTGGATATATATATATATATATATATATATATATGTATATGTGTGTAAGAGTTCAATCCCTCCAGGGAAAGACATCCTTATGCTAGTATTCTACCACTTGCTAAAAGGAAAAGAGAGAAAAGAAAAATAAATGAAAGAAAACAGGAAGTGTCCTGTTTTTTATAACTGTTTAATAGCACTACCTAATAGTGAGTCTAGAAAAACCATGTGGAGGTAACCTACAGTGGATTTGAGAAACCTATTTTCCTCCAAAACTGTTTTAATAGAAGTATTGTATAAATTTTAACCAATAATAATGCTTACTGTCTGATCAATAAATGCTGAATGTTTCCTTATAAGGAAAAGGTTAATCTCGCCATTACTATTAGTAAACTTGTACATTTCTTTTGCTTCTGTATTATATATTGATAATTTTTTTTTCTGCTCTTTAGATTAGTTGTTCTTTTTTTTTCTATCTCCTCTCACTTTTCACCTGATTTCAGAATGTTGTTTTCTTCTTGCAAGATTGTCTATGACCTGGTTTGCAGCATTTTCACTATTTTCCATGTTCCAAGGTTGCCTAACTGAAAAGGTGTAGGATAGAATTCTAGTTTGTAGAAAGATCAATATTTCAAACATTTGAATTACATAATCTGTAAATCCTGTTCTCTCATGAAAAACTAAAATGAGCCATGTATATTTACATTAATAAACACTACATTATCTTGAATAGTATTTTTCTATGTATTTCAGATACATTTATATATATATATATATATATATATATATATATATATATATAGTCACTTTCCAAAGTATTCAGCCATTTAATATTAATGAAAAATAGCCTTCCTAGGATAATGACACTCTTCTGTAGGGTTATTCAGTTGGTAATATGATACCACTAACTGAGCTTGTCTACTGTCTTACATTGATGACAGAATACTGCATTTTTTTTTTTTTGTTGGGTGGGGATGAAGAAATTTCATATCATTCTATCTCTACTAGAGTCCAAATTTTTGTACTTGTAACTTCAGGCTTTCCCAAAACTAGAATCAATATTGAAAAACCATGGAAAAGATTAAGGAGAACGTAATGAAGTAGCTGATGTTATTCTCAAAAGTTGTTTTCACAGAAAGTTTTGAAAGTAAAACAGATGTTAGGGCAAGTTTTTGAGATTCCAAGAGGAGTACTTTGAAGGAATTAAGTAGTCATTAAACTAATTTTTTATTAATATGCTTATAAATAAATAAAAGTACATTTATTCTTTAGAAGAGATGAAGGAAAAGAACAAATTAATTTAATACTGTCATGGTAATAGTAATGGTAAAATTAACCGTTTCCCTGTAAGGAAATATTTGGCTTTCATTGACTGAACAGCCAGTACTACTTTTGGTTGGAATTTCCAAAATCTTTTTCTTTAAACAATTTTTCAGGAAAACAGGTTTCTCAAGTCCAGTATCTACTATCACTCTTTCCATTACTGTTGAGGGCTTCCTTCCTAACTTTTTGTTCAAAGTTGTATAGAATGTGAACATCTTGATTATGTCATTATTTACTCTTTGTATTACATTTGCCATCCATTTTAGTTGTTGATGCTGTTGGTAGTCCTCAAGTAATGCGATTTCTGTTATTTGGTACAGTTCTTTGTTTGTTTCACAAACAAAGAACTGTACCAAAGTCCACAATGTTCAAATAAGTATGATCTTTGCCAAGATCCTCAGACTTCACTCACTCAAAGCCTTTTTTAAACCATTGAAAGTGGTTGTATACAGCTGACAGCTTAGATATTTTTGAAAGGCTTTATCACCATGTATGACGTTTATCATAGCACGTTACTAAGTAATCAATGAATACATTAACAAAAAGAAAATACTAATCTCTATGGCTAGTGTCTTATTAAGATCTCTTATTCTCCCCACATATTATATATATATATATATATATATATATATATATATATATATAGTAATTAACATTTTGGTTTTGGTTCTCTTGAAGTATTTATGGCTATTATAACAACTTAGCATTCCAACCCCCCTGTGCTTTAACAGCTTGCACTCATCTGGGTATAAATGCTCCAAGGTAACCTAGCCTTGTATTTGGGCAACCTGAAGATTGCATTTACGTGTATTAAACCCAGGTTGTGGCCAGTTTCAGGTGTTGGGAACAAACAAAATGTAAATTATTATATTTAGCTCTACCACCTTGTGTGGTATTGAGCACTTTTTAATTATTTTGGTGTACCTTCAGTAGTTTATAATTACAGGTTCCCTTTGTGTGTAATATATATATATATATATATATATATATATATATATTCACTTACTGTTAATTTTTTATGAAATGTCATTTGTATTTTTCAGGTCTATAATCTTTTATTTCTATTTGGTGTGTTAATAATTCTTTTTATTTGTTTTTTTAATAATCTTCATAATGTTTTATTCAATTCAAATTAAATCTTTTCTTTCTCTTTACTGACCTCATCATAAGAAAAAAAATAAAATGGTTAGCTTCTTTCAACACTTTGGAGCAGACAATGAAATGATTAATGTAGATAGGAAAAATTATTTAAAAATAAATTGATTTCATTTTTAATGCAATGATGCTGCAACCAAAATTGAAATTAGCAATGACCTTTGAGCTGCAACCCCAATCTCCGACAACACTTTTTATCAAAAATGTTTTTTTTATTCTTTTTGTTAAGCATGACAATACATGTTTCTTTCAACATTTGCTTCCATTTTTCTCAGAAACTAATTCAATAAAATTTATTTTAAAAATTTTGGAACAATATTATTATGAAATCAACTTCACCAAAACAAAGAACAAGTAAAATGGGAAACACTGCAATAATTGCTGGAATTTTTTGTGTGTCTTTGTTGGTTGAAGCAAGTTAGAGATTTGGATGAACGGCCGAAAAGGTTGCAAGAAAAGTAGAATCAGAGCAAAACATGAATATCGGACAAATGCTGTATAACTAAAATGCTTTGTCTCTTTTGTTCCTTTATTCAATTTATGCTTTAGCAATACAAAGATTGACCTCTATAAACTGAATCTAGTCATATTATTTGCTATTTTTTTCTCTCCACTGTTTTTCCCTTGGCTTTTTAATATTCATTATTATATTTATTTGAATTCACATAATTTTAGAGACCTGTGAAATGTTTTTTTTCTGTTTGTTTTTGTGTTTTTTATGCAGTGGATGGAAAAGTAAAGGATCAATCTTGTGTTTTTGTTTCTCTTTTCATTATTTAACTTGTGGGGAATTTCCAGCTTTTTTATGTAGCATTTGTTTTTTGGTTGATGCGTTTCATTTTCTGTTTTTCTCTTTGTTCAACGATTTCTGATTATGAGTGACAGCCAAGCAAAAACCAATATACAACATTTTGACAATCCAAAAAATGATAAAAATCAGTTTTTGCTAAAAAATGCTTACTTGCATGAATCTTGTTTATGTGAAACTGCTAAAGAAAATAATTGGCATGAAGTTATTTCTGCCTCATGTGTTAAGTTCTCCCAAATTCAGTTTTCTGTCTTAATTTCTATGATGAAGAGTTATCATTATTTACAGACAGGCTCAAGGTCTTTACTTTTCTTGTTAGTATCACACTGTTTCATCTGTTGCACTCTAACTACTTTCAGGTGTCTGTTGATACAAATATTTTTCAAGGAATTTTGAACTAAAAGTTTTATTCCATTTAATTTTGATCTTCACAATTGATATTATTGGGTTATTTTTTTATTTTATTAATAATACTTCAAAAACAATGTGATACTAAAAAATACCCTGACTGAACCTGAATATAACAAAGTACAACAGCATATGGACATGTTTTCTGAATTATCTTATATATATATATATATATATATATATATATATATATATATATAATGTTAAATTGTAATGATGCTTACTGACAAAAATGCTGTATTTTCAGAACTTTACTGCTAGAAAGGTATTTTAAACAAGCAAGTTTTTTGTTATACAGTGCTTGATACTGAGATAGAGCATTAATAGAGTTAATATGGAGAGGTTTATCACTTAGATGAGCCATATTATTTCATTCATACAGAAAAAAACCTGAAGAGTGAAGACATCACAATAATTCCTCACAAAACTTTAGTCAGCATGACTGAAATACTACTGCTCAGTTAAGTGACAAACTTCTTCATATTATATATATATATATATATATATATATACCAGTGAAATAGTTAGTGGTTGAACCAGCAGATGTTATATCAAAAAAGAATGCAAAATCAAAACAAATAAACTGATTATGCAGAGCTAACAAACCGGCATGGATAGCAAGTAATTAATGGTGTGTGTTCAGTTGTTTGATATATATATATATATATATATATATATATATATTTGTTAAATTCTTCTTGAAATTCACACACACACACACACACACACACACACACACACACTCACATATATATATATATATATATATATATATAATGAGAGAATTGAACAAAGATTTGTGATATAAACAGATTTGGATAGCATTTGAAAAGTTCTACTGTGCACCTGTTCTGACAATGTATGTATCCAGTGTAGATGTTCTAAATGACAGTCTATGCATAAAGCTTATAAGAGGAATCTGTTAAATTATTGAAAATAGAAAGAAAGAACATTGAAGTCAAATAACCCACAATATTCTCATCTTTTATCATCACATTTTGATATTAAAAGTTAGAATTATTATAACACTAGATGGGGGAAAAATGGGATCATGAAGACTTACATTAATATGACACAAGGCCAGATGTAGAGAAATTGAATTAGGAACACTCGTACACTAATATGGTGCCAGCTAATATGTATACAATGTGATACAAATGAATGGATAAATATTAGCAGGGAAATAGGGGTTTAATGGTGGCAGTTTCATTAACAGGATTCTTTATAGAGTGTGGATGTTGTTGTTTAACCCTTGCACACAGTTGTAACAGGTGAAAATTGCAAAGTGAAATCAAAACAAATAAACCAAACAAAATTATAGAAACCAAATGCAAATGCTTTTTTACAATATCAGCAAAATTATATATAAGACCAACTGCCTTAAGCTTACAATAAAAATTAATTAACTAAAAAATTCTCAAATGATTTCCATAAATTGAACAAATGAAAGATCTATCTTTATTTCTTCTTGATTTGAATTATAGCTAAATTGGAATTCACAAGAAATATAATTTTCAATGATTTACAATTAATATTGCATTTTAAGATTTTTTTTATGTTTAAAAACAGCATTTGCCTAACAGGATTCTCATTGTATATTCATAGAATAAGTCTGAAATTCTTTCCTTTGTTTTATTTTTTGAAAACTTCGAATAATCTTTGGAAGACTAGTTTCTATTCCCCAAAAGCCATGAAACCATCTAATTGCTTGGTTTCCAATTATTTCTGAAATTGTAGTTCAAATTTGTGCGACACTGTCCGGCAGCAGTACCTGCCATCTATTTGCAAAAGTAATTTCCCTATTTTTTTTGTATGTTAGATACAGGCTAATAAAGGGCCACAATAAACTTCATGCAAATTATGATGGACTGAGTGAAAAGTGCCAGAAAATCATGACCTGATAATGAGAAAAGAAAAAGCGGAAAATAATCGAAATATTTTAAATGTTTTGCTAGAAGCTTTTCTCTATTTGATACAAGTGCATGATGTCTGTCCTCCTGTATGGTAGTGAATATTGAATAATCTCCTTAAAGATGATGAAGAGACTTGAAGCTTCTGAGGAAATCATGGACTGAACATACGAACAACAACAAAGTTTTTGAGAGAAGGGAAACAAAACGGAAACTCATACACAACATCAGGAAGAGGCTGTTGAAATTTCTGGCTGTGGCAACAAGGAAAGAGGGCTTGGAAAATCTGATACTCACAGGACAGATTGAGGAAAAGAGAGACAGAGGAAAGTAGCAAGTAGCATACTTGATGGGTTGAGCAAATGGATTGCAGAACAGAGTTCAGGAAATATAACAAAAAGAGAAAACCTATTAAAAGCTACAAGGGACAGGAGAAAGTGGAGGACCATGATCACCTATGTCCTGAAGGGACATAGGATATAAAAGAAGAGTCATCATTTTACTTGATACAAGTTGAGTTCTTGCCATAATTTCATGCTATGAATCTAATCTGTATGTCAATATATCTGCAAAAGATCTGATTGGTTGATCAGAAAGTCACACATTTTGCACAGATACCAAGAGTTCAAAAGCAGATAAACACAGATGAAAGCCAGGATTTCAAATATAAAGCAGGCTGGTTTTCCTGATTTGATATATTGATGCAACATAATCTTCTACCACTCGCTTGAAAAATAGGCTTTGTATATTCTTCTTCTTCATGTGCCATATCCTTTCAGGACATAGGTGATCATGGATTTCTATTTGCCCTTATCTCTTGTTGCTCTTAATATTTTCTCTCTTGATAACTCTCCCAAACTTTGCTTTACCATCCATCTACTCAAGCCCATCAAGTAGGTCTTGCACTGCTTTCCCCTGTCTCTCTTTCCATCTATCTGTCCTGTGAGTATTAGGTTCTCCAAGCCCTCCTTATATGTCCCAGAAACCTCAGCTGTCTCTTCCTGATACCAAGTATGTTTCCTTTTTATCTGCATCCTCTCTTAAACCTTGTTGTTGCTCATATTTTCAGTCCATGGTATACTCAGCATGCATCTGTAGAACCACATTTCTGTTGCTTCAAGTCTCTCCTTCATCTCTTAGGAGATTGTCCAGCATTCAATGCCATATAGGAGTAAAGATATCACATAGCAGTCCAGGCTTGTATATATCTAACTGTTAATATATTTGCCCTATAGTATGAGAATTTTCCCTTATATAAAAAATAACATCAATTAATTAGCTAAATATGAAATTAAAACATAAATGTTTATTTTTTATTTACAAGAATAAAGGTGGTGAGAATTGCCCAAAATTATCAAATATATATTGTTATTGTGTTTGCGTGTCTATTTATATTCAAATAGTTATATGAGTTTTGACATCTCTTTTGCATGCATTTGTGTGCACACACACATGTATATTGATATAGATATTTGCTAAATTGAGTTTCAGTATGTTGCAAGTCTAGGGAGATTTAGTAATAAATGACTTGAAAGACTAGTTTTTTTCTATAACTCTACAATATTTTCCTCAGAGAAACATGATGTAAATTTTAAAAAAATAGTATACTGGTCGTGTACTACATGTTGCTTCAATAATGGCTGGATGATCAAATTTTAAATCTAAATTGTTTGTTCATAAAAATGACTTGAAAGGGCAACATTTTTCAGCTTACACTCTTTTCTTGAGTATATATATATAATGAAGATTAACAAAACTGGTTATAAACAACCGACAATTTGAAATGATTTGTTTGAACATTATTTTTGATCGATACTTGTATTTAAGTAGATATTCTGTTTATAATAAAACAGTATTATATATTTATTTCTACTGGCCTGATTATTTACAATAAATTTTTATTACGAAAATGTGTGTCATTTGACAGGATTCAAACCTGCGACCCCTATTCACATAGGGGAAGCCACTGTGGGATCTGGCATGTCTTAGACCTCTCAACCACAAATGACGATCTGTCTAAATGAAGTCAAATTAAAAGACACGCCGGATCACATGGTGGCTTCCCCTATGTGGATAGAGGTTGCCAGTTTGAATCTTGCCAAATGACGCACATTTTTATAATAAAAATTTATTGTAAATAATCAGGCCGGTAGAAATAAATATATAATACTGTTTAATTATAAACAGAATATCTACTTAATTACAAGTATTACTCAAAAATAATGTTCAAACAAATCATTTCAAATTGTCGGTTGTTTATAACCATTTTCGTAAATCTTTGTTAATTTCCACAACATGTTTACATTTGTTGACATTACGATACATAACAGGGCAGAGATGGTTATTACGATGAATTCGAAAATTGTGTTATAGGCTTAATTTGACTTCGTTTAGACTGATCATCATTCAAATAAAAGTGATTTTACTGTTAGGACAATACTCAATAGTTGAAGGATCTTTTTGAATTAGAATAACTTGAACTATAGTATGCACATATATATATATATATATATATATATATATATATATATGTACTGTCTATAGAGTGACAGTTGACAGAAGAAATAGTTTTTGATGATACCACCGAAGAATATGCCAACAAGAGCAAGAAAATTTACTTTGTAGAAAGTTGTAATTTTCATTTCAGAAATAAAGATGGTCTTAATTTTTTTACAATTTTCCCTGTCTGTCATTTTTGTGTTTTAGTTGTGACTGATAAACCATAAGTATGTTTGGCTTGGATTTAAAGCACTCTATATTTGAGATGTATGTTGTAGTGCAGTGGATATCGACTTGGAATGAGAAAATGGAGAACCGAGTTTGAATTCCATTTGAATTTGTTGCATTCACTTATGCGCAAATATACTCGGGAAAGGTATTAATCTGTCTGTTCCCTCCAGCTATGGGTCAAATAACAGGACAGCCTGAGTTCTATAGCCTTGGCTGGCAACCAGTCTACCACAGAACGTAATGGCAACCTACTGCAGGAAAATCTTCTGCCAAGTCAGTTATGTCTCTTTTGAGACATGATTGCCCAAGCATGTATCATGTATGACACTTAACTGATTGACTGATATTTGAGTTTGTGATAGTAATATTATAATGGTACATAACCTAGTTTTATAATTTTAAGAGTAAGTTACTATGTATTTCTTGTGGAGACTTAGGGCCAGTAAACTCAAGTGCTCCCCCAGGCAACACCCTCTAGATATGCCACCGCATGTGTGTATATAATTTATATATATATATGTGCATGTGAGTGTGTGTGTGTGTGTAAAGGCACACACACATATAGATTAATCACACATTGCAGATATATACATATACATGGCATATATCCTTGCAACACACAGACTGTATGTAACAGATAATCAGCTCTTCTTTTATAATATAGATTCTTTTAAAACTTTGTATTAACCTCAGGCATAATACATGGATAGATTAATATATATATAAATACAAGCCTTTTCATGTTTATGCAATTGTGTATTGCTTGTATATAGGCATGTCAAAACACCTTCCTATGACTACCATGAATAAAGATGTAGAAACAAGGCAAACCATAATTCTCTTTTATATCTTCAAAAATGGAAAGTATAAATATAAAGCAATACTGTTAAGCAAAATCCAGAACCAAAGTAAAACTCTTGGAGCAGAACCATTTCAACTTTTAATACATTTGAAATGTTTCAGACTCACTTTTGAAGATAAGTCATGAGAACACTGTATTTTAAGACTCACCCCAAGAAACAAAGATGGTAATGCCTTGATCAAACCAGGAAATGAGACTATGGTAGGAACACTTTCATATGATGTGCATCACTGACCATAGTTTTGGAGATTACATTCTTGACGGTGTATGTGTAGTTTATTCATTGTCATTGCTGGCTTCCATATGATTCTTTTCTCTCTGTCTCTGCATGGGAAGCAATTTTGACATGACAAAATGATCCAAGAGACAGGATTAAATCAAATAAAAATATATTGATAAACAGAAATGAATATTTCATGTTTATATGCACATACATGAATTTGTGCATATACATGAACAGATATACAAATGTATATATGTATAAATGGATAGGCATATATGAATATGGCTACTTATGCCTGTAAATACTTAAAATTATTTATATCTATTTCCAAATGTATAATAGATTTATCTATTTGTATATAAAAACAAAGAAAAATAATAAGTTAGTGAGGAAGAGAGTATCTAATAATGTATGTAAGTACTTAACTATTTGAACACGGACTTGATACCACAGTGCATAAATGTCAATTTAATTAGGTACAAAGGCATTTTTTCTTTGATTTTTAAGAATTTATTAATCCTCATTTATTATTCTCTGTAATCAGTTACCTTTTTGCTTTCGTCAAAATTATGCCAATAATTCCTTCTGAAGATGCGTTGGACTGAAAGGATTCCTAAAGGTTAAATGATAAAATAAACGCCTTTGTAATTACTTAAATTGATTTTTTGCCTACTAAACAAATGCCCACTAAATAGACTTTGTAATACAGAAGGGGTGATTTACAAAGCAGTGGTACATGACATAGATGGTCAAAGTAAAACATATTTGGGATCTATCAAAAACCTTTTTAAAATCAGATTGAATAATCATAAATCTACATTTAAACTGGAAAATCATAAATGTTGTACCAAACTGGCTAGCTACATGTAGAAATTAAAACTGAAATATGAAAAAGACCCTGATATAACATGGAGCATAGTGAAAATCACAAAATCATACAACAGTGGCAACATATACAGATTGTGCCAGGAGGAAAAGTTAGCTATTATGCTGTTACCAGAAAGAAAAGAAAATTACCAAATGAAAGATCAGAAATTATATCCAGATGTAATCATACGCATAAATACTTACTAGGATCATAAAAACATGGATGAAAGTGCTCTAAAATCCTTAAATAACACCTACCTAATTTTGAAAGTTTTCAGTTGTTTAAAAATTCCAGTCGCTTGTTCAAAATAAATCCCTGTTGAGGGTTTGTAAAATGGTAAAATCAGTTATTGTATATCACCTAAAGATCCCATAAGGTTGAAACCTTGGTTGCAAAAATAACTCATTTCCAAATGAAAAATATCCAAAAGTTCTATAATATAATTTTATTGAACACTTTTTAATACAACTGTGAATTATGATCAAAAACTAATTATATATATATATTTACCTATTACCTTATATACAAAATTAGATTAATTAAAAAACTGTGCTTAAATACAAAAATATTCTATAGTTGTACAAATAAGGGGTAAGTCCAATCCCATCCTTCCCTTACACCTCCCTACTCTGCTCCTCTAAGAAATGCAAAGGATAAAGGCTAGTCACAAGATCATAAAATTTACATCCTATCTGCTAATATTAAATCTGTCTACAAAGTTCCAAGACACTCATAAATCAACTACATTCACTACCCACACCACTTTCTTCAAAATTCAAAGGGACAATTCACAAGACTTATTCCCTTATCACTAACCCTCACCAACATCCCACACACAACTCACCAAATATAAGAAAAGAGGCTTTCCATTCCTGTCCACACCACCTGATGAGATATTGTAGTTTCAATGTCGAAACAAATGTATGATTTGTAGAGAATATATAAAAAAATTGTACATGTTCTAAAATATAATTTATAATAGATATATATACATAATATATATATATATATATATATATATATATATATATATATATATGGTTTCTCAACCTTTAGCAGGTTATTTAAAACAAGAAAATATTTTAAATTGTAATAACTTTTCTGGATAATAATGAGTTACTGATACAATTTCTACTAATTAACTCATAGCTGAAAAAGAAGAGTTGAATTGATACCTTTTTCAAGGATATTTTCATGTAAGTTATCTATTGCATTAATTGCACATCCAAGATTAAAACACCTGGTATTCTTGTCTAGTTCAAGAGCCGGCTTGATATTGCTTAATTTTGGTGATTGTATGAGAGCTGACACAGCTTCTTAGTTGTGCTTAGAATTTCCAGCATTCTCTTGTGTTTGTTTGTTCATATATATATATATATATATGTATGTATATATATATATATATATATATATATAAGGCTCGATTTGGTTTTATTTAGACTGTGAAATCATTTGTGTTTGAGCAGTCTAGGATGCATCAAATCAATCGATGTCTTTCTCTATGTTCTTAGGGGTTGCAGGTTTGAATCCTGCTGATTGACATACATTTTCCTAACAAAATTTTTTGTAAATATTCAGGCTGGCAGAGTTATATATATATAAATATACTGTTTAATTTAAAACAGAATATCTATTAAAATATGAGTATCAATTAAAAATAATGTTCAAACAGACATATATATATATATATATATATATATATATAAAATAGTAATGCTGCCTACTTATATTTTTTTCACAGAAACAGATAGAAGGGATTGTGATAACATTGTATTCAATAAAGTAAATCTTCAGTTATAAAATACAGTTTTCTCACATAGTCATCACCAGTAGCAGTGCATTTTCACTAGCAATGTACAAGAACCTGCATGCATGATGTGCTCATAAAATTATGCACTGGCAGAAGCTACCCCACTCATCTCTCATGACTGGTCAAATACATTGCCTATAACATAGCTGTATACACATCCACTGTTTGGTCTCTATAAATGTTCAACAAGTCATAATAAATGTCAATGGGTACAGTTTTTCAGCATGTTAGAATTCAGCATGATGATAAACCGGCTTCATAAACACTTTCATGTCAGACTTTATTTTGCTATACAACTGCTCAGGTGCTCTCTGTAACAAAGCAAAAAGAAAATTTCAGGTTACTGACAAGAATTTTCTACCCCCACTGCTATAAAACCAATGTCTGCTTCAGATATTTTGATCTGCAAAAATGTAAATGCAGTGTCAATTGCTATCTACTGTCCTCCTGATTATTCTTTTCTCTTTCTGCTCATTATTAATGTTTCTGTTCCTAATTCTTCCACACCCTGTAACCACTTGCATGTTAATGGCTTTACTGTCTTGTGTAGGGTCATATGATTAAGAAAAAAATCCATCTGCACTGCAAATGCATTTGGCTTGTAGACTCCTTAATGTATATAAATATTTAAGTAAATTTGTTGCTGCAGAAAAGTATTCCAAAATATTTAAAATACATATGATTGTACATCGCTCTGCAATATATTTGCATTTATCAAATCTGAAATCTAAAGTTGTACAAAACAAGTGTCTTTATGTGGAGTGGAGACGATTGACAAAGGAGAATGTTTTTCAGAACAAAAACAGATTCAGGAGATGGTTATAAAGTCTATATTTGAATATTTATCAATAAAAATTATACTTTCAAGTTGCAATGAAAAACAAGTCAGACTATAGACTGTTCATGAACAGAAGAGAGAAGAGGGACACTGAGAACTTTAAATTTAAAAATAATTTTCTTTTATGTGTTTTGGGTCTATAATCTAACCAATTTCATTTAGGTTTTATTTTCATCATCTTTGTTATTCAAAATTAAATCTAAAATTCCCAGCATCTTTCATTCATGCAAATATATAGTCACATCAAATCTAGTCCTGTAAAGTCGTAAGGGATGAGAGATGTCGCACAAAAGGTTTTTCTACTATGTAAAAATTTATATATCATTCATCCAAATATATATATATTAATCATTTCACCCCAAGTAAGGTGGGACTGCCCCTAGTGTACAAGAGGTTGCAGTGAGAGAAAAGACTGGGTACAGAGGTTATTGAAGAAAGAATGAAAGATGAACAAGTTTCAAGATGATAGAAGAAGACAATTGGCATTGCATTTAAATTTTTTGAGACTATAGCTATCAGGGAAGCAACTAAATGGTAGGGAGCTCCACAGGTGAGAAGTATGAGAAAAGAAACTGTTAAAGTAGAAGTAGTGTTTACATTTAACTATTTCAATGGCAAAAAGGTGGGAGCTAAATACCAATCTCGTAGCATGCTTAAATTAATATATATAAGTATATACTCAATATTTTACAGGTTTATAAATAATTTAAAAAACCATTTAACATTTTCTCCCAACTTCAAAGAGATACTGTTTTAGGATGATCAATTTTATCCCTAATAAAATACATTTAAATTTGTGGTTGTAAAGTGACAAAAAGTAGAAAAGTTCAAGGCAGGAGTGGGTTGAATACTTATGAGTAACACTATGTTTGTATATATATATATATATATAAATATAGACATGTTGGTTTACACCAGTCCCACACTTTTAGAAAAAAAACTAACTTGCCACAAGATCTATTTCCTGTGTCTGCATTTCAAAGTACAGGGAAATGTGCACACACACACACACACACACACACACACACATATATATATATATCTATATTTTTTTTTTATTATTTCTATATTTAGTACCAGATTTTTTAACTTTTGTATCAGTACTCTGCCATGCAAAATATTTCCACCACAGATGAACTCATTGAAGCAAAAGTTAACTTCGAGATCCCCGTTACTATTTTTAAATCTGCAATCCAAGAGATGTGATGGTTAGATAAGATCAATATTTCTTAAGGACTTAGAATAAAAATATAGAAGCTGGAAACACAGAGCAAATCTGGAGTCTTATAAATGAGAGTACATCATAACATGATATTCAAATGAGTAGGAATGTTAGTTTTTCTGGATTTATTCATGGGAATAATTCTGTATAAATAAGGATTTTCTTTGATAATTTTATCTGATACACTTAGCAGGACCTGCAGATCATTGTATATGGTCAACTGCCTAGAGTTGGGAGATAAAAATAATATTTATATTCAATATACTAATATATATGTGTGTGTGTGTGTGTGTGTGTGTGTGTGCATGCGGGTGTGTATATTTCATATATAAATTCAATGTTTTACATTTGGGAAATAACCATTTCTACAGGTTCTTAGAACTCATTTTATTTAACACCAGTCAGACATAGAAATGTAAAAATGGCTATTCCCCAAATGTAAAATATTAATTTTACATATGAAATAAATAAATTTCTGCCCTATAAATTAAATTTACATGGAGCTCTCTGCTAGATCAGTTTTAATATTTAACCTAATATTACTAAGATCCATTGGAAATACTTACCAAATATTCTCTTGTATTTATTACTGTATTCATTACTGCTGTGTGTGTGTGTGTGTGTGTGTGTGTGTGTGTATTAATCAAATTCACCCATTGACCGAAATTGCATTTAAGTCTTTCAAGATCAAAGTTGTTCAGAAAACACAAATCTGGAATAGAATTCTACAAGAAGTGCAAGAAAAGAAATTTTAGCTAATTCAACTATAAATTGATGATTTCTTGTGACAATGCTAGTACTGTACTTAAAAGTCTAGAGATCGTAACTAAGAAATTATCTAAACAATTATTATGAAAGTATTTATAGAAAATGCACAGGGAAGTAACTTTATAGTGATGAGAAAGTGACTGAAGCTTAGCTTCCACATCAGGACTAGCAATATTGCTGATTTTTTTTTGGATTTTATCAAGAATATTTCAATATATAGCAGGAGAACTATACCATATGTGGCAGCAATATTTTAAGATTGGCAAACGGTAGACATAGATAGGCAAGATAGTTTTTGAGGAAAAAAATTGTCTTGGACAACACAGTGAACCAACTTTATTAGCAGCAGACCCAGCAATGAGTTCAATATAGTCTTTCTGTTTCATGGCATCTAAGAATGTTAACCTGAGAAGGTGCAACAAGTTACTTTCCTGGAAGTCAGCATCATCCATGCTGATGGAAGGTAGAATGCCGACTCTCAGATGATTAATAGAGAAAAGTTTTCTTTTGAGAGTATTAAAATTAACAAGACTGTAGGTTATTTTTTAAGTTCATCTACCAATTTGACTTTGAACTGATCAGACTTACTATTGAGAAAGGAGTAAATGGTTGTATTATCAGCACAGATACTAAGTTCAGAGCACTTAGAGGCTGAGTGGCAATCTGGCAAATAGCATGTAACATAAAAAGGCTAAATGCCTTTTTATGTTACATGCTATTTGAGATATTTCACTATTTGAGATATTTCACTGATTTCCTCAAGGTGGAAAAAAATCGCATTTGCTGACATTCACAAATGCTTTTTGAAAGCTAATGAAAAACAAATAGTGGATATGAGCACAGTTAGATAAAAAATTTCAGAAAATAAAGAGGAGTTCTTCTTCCTTGCTGGCAAAAATTTGTAAGCCACATCTATTGAACAGGTGAAGAGGCTCATCCCTTGTTCCCTGTTTAGGGTGTGGTCTCTGGCTTTCTCTTTTTCAATGTTTTCACTCTTTTTTCTTTTTTTTTCAATTGGAGTAGATAGACTAAACTATCGCCCAGTTCACACTCTACTCACGTCTGTTGAACAGGTGAAGAGGCTCATCCCTTGTTCCCTGTTTAGGATGTGGTCTCCGGCTTTCTCTTTTCCAATTTTTTCACTCTTACGTAGCCCCCTGCACATCAGTGGCGTTACCGCCTTGCTCGGGGTGATATGGTTAAAAAAAAAAAAAATGATGGAAATATCTATGCTGAAAATAGTTGCTTGTAATTGAAAACCTTCTGTAACCAGTGGTGTCATTATACCTCTAGTTACTAAGCAGTAAATAAAAGGCATTTCTTTCCAAGCATTACTCATATACATTATATTTGTATTTTGCTGTCCACTGATTAAATACCTGTGTGTCCTAACTTAGATGTAATAAAATACTTTTATCCATGGCTTATAATGACCTAATCTCTCTCTCTCTCTCTCTCTCTATATATATATATATATATATATATATACACACACACAAACACACAGGGTAATTGAAAAGAAACACCCTATTTTATGTATGAATGGCTAATAAGGAGTCCCAACTTAACACACTGGGACTTTTTTGTAAACTACTTTTTTTGGATGATGAAAGGAGCAAGACTACTATACCAAAACAAGTCTTTAGAAGAATTTGAAGATTGAAGACACAAAATTATATCTTCCCTACTAGAAGAAATTTGGGACCCATATCAAATTTTAAATAAAACTTCATACTAAATGCTTTCCTTTCATACTCATTTCTTGTAAAATTATAGTTAATAATCAAATTATACGTATTTTAAAATGGGGACATATTTTTCAATCATCCAGTGTGTTTGTGTGTGTGTATATATATATATATATATATATATATATTAGTCATCCACATACAAGCCGGGTTTTGCTGTATCACAGCTAGACATCCACTTGCTTGTCAGTCAAAGTTGCTACTCCCTAAGCTATGCCTTGATAAAGTCTGTCAGCAGATGAAACAAGTAGGCAGAAATATAGTTTTCCTCTTGTATTTGTTTATAATCTTACTGTTCTTTTCCCCAGATTATAATTGAGAATTTTTACTCATACACACACACAATATATATATACTGAGTAGACACACACAAATCTCCAATATGAACATTTCATGTTCATATCAGGGCCAAGCAGTACAGCATGCCATTTCAAAATTTTTGGTGGTGTAAATGCCATCTTAATGGTCTTTTTTATCATTGATAGTGCCCAACTGACCCTACTGTACAGTGCAGTTGACAAAAGAAAAAAGAAACAATGTGCATCCACAAAGTTAAAAATATCTATAGCAACAATTTAACCATCATACCCTATGTGTATATATGTGTGTGTGGGTATATATATATATATACAGCATTGTCACTCAGTTTTTACCTCTCAAGCAATCTTTAGACAACCATAAATGCTATATCTCTGATTTTAACATATAATTATGAAGGATCTGTAATTTTATTTTATAAGTCATTCAACTTTGACATTTCTCAATAAGCCGCTTTTCAAATCATTTTACTGAAAGACCAAAATTTCTCATTCAGTTTATCAATTTAAAAATAATATTATTTTATTTTAAACATTACAAGATATTTACTGATTAGTTCTACTGTTATCTTCTGTCTTTCTGGTAACTTTATAATTCCATCCTCACAAATCATTTTATCTTTCTCAGTAAACAACTACTCCAGCTGACTTTTGCCATCTTCCAGGAAATTAAAATCCTTTTCTTAAGAGAATTCTCTCAAGACTGGAATGAATGGTAGTCCAACTCAAACAGTTTTTCTTTGCCACTAAATAAAGTTCTGGGGAGCTAATGTTCTCCAGATTAAATATAAGATTCTTTGTTTTAACTAAATTTATTAATTGTTGCCTTCAGGTGGCATAAATGTGTTCAGAATTTGTGTTCAATCAAGCTTTTATTTCTCTGTAAGGAGCTCAAACGAGGATTATTTTCCAATGTCATTATAATATGCTACATCCCCATTTTTGATTAATAAATTTACTAGTGTTTCTTGTATTTCATGTTGTATTGTATCAACTTTTCATTGCCAGCAACAATTTGTTTAAAAAAACAAAACACTTAGTTTTTTTTGTTTTGTTTAATTATATTACAGATTCACAGTAAAGTAACTAACATAACAAAGTTGGTAGATATCATTTTCAACATTTGATTTGTATATTTTGTCTAATATTGTTGATATTTCTATATTATATAAGCATAGTTTGGCACTATGTCATAAATATGGCTTCTGATAGACCTACCAGTGACAAATTTTTCAAAGAAACTCAACTATATTAAATAAGATTGACTTTGAGAGATGTTGACAGCAAGCAGCTAATTTCATTCACCAAAGGATAACATCATAAAACTACTCTGTTAGTCAAGAGAGGTAAATTAAAATTAGTGATAAGATGTTATACAAGTGCAGCTGAGAAAGGGTTGATGCAAGTACAAATCAGCAAAAGGGAGAAAGAGAGGAGCTTTGTTTTTTTTATGTTCAGTTTTGATTTCTGGTCTTTATCAGGTGTTTGTCAATCTGAATAATCTTCAGGGAATTTCGAATTGAACCCTAAACAATATGTAATGTACAGAGTCGAGTGTTCCTATTCTATGGCCACTCAAATAAGAGACTAACTGTTTAAAGTATTCCTTCATGAATTTAATATTTATACATTCAGACTCTGGGCCAGGTAGTACAGACTTAGACTCAGTGAGAACAGGGCAAACAATAATAAAAAAGAAGGCTGTGATATTCTGGTGAATATGGAATTAATAGTAACTCTCTTCTTTACTTTTTACAAAATTCACAATCCAGTGTGAAATCCTAATTTTGACAAATAGGAAAAAGGATTGACCTCATACTGAAAGAAAATGATGAAACCAAATTTTGCAATCCAGTGTTAAATTTATTTTCTAATCAATGAAAGAAACTGATTTGCAAAACAGAGAAATTAACAATCCAGTGTGAAAAAGTAAATCGCTATAAACGAAAGAAAGAAAGTCAAATCAGTCAGTCAGAAATTAGAGATGACAACTTCAAAATGTGACTGAAACTTCAAACCACTGACTCAGACATAAGGTCTTATCACATATTCATTCTCCTTCTTCTCGTGTGCTAATTTCCTTTATCCCTTCTTCTTCCTTCTCACCATTCTCATAGTCAACAAAGAAGAAGATGACTACAACTGTAACAACAATGACAAGATACTTCAACCGACTCCTAAAAATTAACATCACCATAAGTAATATCTTTTTTTATTGATTTACTTTCCTTTTCACTTTCTTGCCGGAACACAGACTTTATTAGTAACCTGTTAATCTTTCTGCATAAACACATTCTGCTACCTACAACTAAATGCTCTGGATTCACTTAACTCCTTACTACTATTTCTCTTTGAACATTTAACTCCTATAAATTGATGTTATTCTGTTCTGTTAATAAAATTCTACTTTAACATACAAATGAAATACATTTATTCTTCCAACCTTCTGATGATATCTGATAATCCTTAAGTTGTAGGGAGTTTGGTTATGTTTGACACAAAGCCAATTTAATAAACATTCAACCTTCTCTCTACTTCAATATCAGCGGAACAAGAAGAGTCTACCTCTGTAAATTAAATATAGGGTTCAGTTTGAAAATCCTTGGTGGTTACTTATATGCTCAGGCACCTGATAAAAAGCCATAGGGGACAATAACAGAAATGTAAGAATAGCAACAATGATGAGGACATTAATGTAAATAAGACATAGAAAAAAATAAGTGTAATTTTCCTTTATTATTGAGTTTTGCAAGCTGCCATTATGTTTAGGTTAACATTATAACGAGGTTACAGGTGGCCAGATTAATTTCTGATCAACTAGTACTTATCAAAACAAACTTAGCTTGATATAAAATGATAAAGTAGCACTCAGTGACCCAAATCCTTGCTTGATCTGAGAAAGAAATGAAAATAACAAATAATTTATTTTCTTCTCTTTACAGAAAAGGTATAATCGAATCTTTTAGATAAATGTCCAATGTTATGACTCTTCTGAGGTAAATTTCAATATCTGTTTGTGTATATGTTAGTTATGTTATAAAATTATTTGAATTAATCATCTTGGATTTTAAAAGGTTTTTATAGAATCAATGTTCAGCTGATAACAAGATTTTTTTGATTTTGCATTACTTTTTTGGTAAAAGCTGATATTATAATCTGGAAAGATATCAGTAGCCAATACAGACAAGCATAAACATATATATCTATATATATATATAGTTTGTATGTGTAGTATTATCATTCAAACCTGATAAATAATTTTGGGAAAGTATTTTAAGGGATGTACATTTTGGTGCAGTGAATATCAGCTTGGGATGAGAGATGGAGAGCTGAGTTTGAATTCCATCGAATTTGTTTTATATTCACTTATGTGTAAGTACTCTTGGGAAAGGTATTAATCAGTTTCTTCTCCCTCCAGCTATGGATTAAATAGCAGGACAGGTTGGGTTCTATAGCCTTGGTTGGCAACCAGTCTACCACAGAATGTAATAGCAACCTACTGTGGGAAAATCTTCTGCTTAGTCAGTCATGTCTCTTTTGAGACATGATTGCTCAAGCATGTATCATGTATGGCACTTAACTGACTGACTGATTTTAATGTAGGCATATTACTGTCTCCTAGAGTGAATGAAAAAATACTTCTTCATATGGATATAAAGAATATTTTTATTTCATTCTAAAATTAAAGGACATCCTATGCAGAATACGTACACACACACACACACACACACACACACATACAAACACACACACACACACACACATATATATATATATATATATATATATAATAGTGGATACATAAACCCAAATATTAAATATGTTAACAAGAAAAGCAACCCTTGAAGGAAAAATAGGAATAGGAAAATCATCTGGTACACACCCCCTTACAACCAGATGACAAATGGTAGATTGGGAAGAAAATTCCTCGAGTTAATTAGGAAACACTTTCTGGAAAAAAATCCACTAAGTAAGATCTTTAATAAAAACACTATAAAATTAAGTTACAGCTGTATGAATAATCTGGAAAAAATTATAAAAAAACCACAATAATAATATTTTTTTAAAAATTCAACAAAATCTGTAAAAACAACCAGACAACAGAAAATAATAATTTAGACAAGAAAAAATGTAATTGTAAAAACCCCATAGACTGTCCGCTGAAAAACAGGTGTTTGACAGAATCGATAATCTATCAATGCGAAATATCAACGAAGGAAAACTCAAACAATATAAAAGTCTATATAGGGAGTACTAAAAACACTCTAAAGCAGTGAATTTACCAGCACACCTCTTCATTTAATAATAGCAAATACAGAAATAGAACATCCCTATCGAGATATCATTGGTACCTAAAGGAAACAAAAAAACCACCCACAATAAAGTGGAAAATTCTAAAAGAAGCTAAAACATGTAAGTCCTTAAATGAACCATGTTCATTATGCTTATATAAAAAACTATTTATTATTAGATCCCTTAAAAATAAAAATTTATTAAATAAACGCAACAAAATTAATGTCATATGTAGACATTGTAAATTATTCACATTAGAAAATGGATAAAACCTAAATTAAATAACATGCATATAACTAACAAGTACAAAGGAAAAATAATCACTGACGAACTAGGTAAAAATAAAGCCAAAAATAGAACAAGGTTTTTTGTTTTTTTTAAATATTTCCCCCCCTCCCCTTTGGATCAGGATAATAAACTTTACGACAAATGGATAGATGGAGCAAAAAAAATCGCAGTTTAGGTTTTTTGGAAAAAATCTTTTCTTTAACAAATAGACTAAAGAGGACAAGAAAAGAAAGAATAGGAGATTGGTACTACTAAAAAAGGAATATCACATCAAATGTAATAAAACTGAAGGGAAAATGATAAGATCAGATTAATAGGAGGCAAAACATTAAGGAAGGAAAACAGACAAGAGAAAAATAGGGTCAAGGAAAAAGAAGAAAAGAGGAGGAAAAAAGTAGAAATTCTTCGGGGTCAAACCCCAAAGTGAATCTCGATTCTAATTAGCCACACAAAAAAACACCCACATACATTCACAGTAAACCGAAAGAATTTGTCATTTAAATGTAAATCATCTGCACAACAACACCAACATTGCCTGATGATGAGAACCTATCTCGAAACATAGAAATTTCCATGTCGCAATGTAAAATTGATATAACTATATAATTATATTATATTAAGCTCTATGATACTCATTATATTGAGCACTGTTTATAATAAAATAAATGCCAGAGCACTCAAAATAAAAAACCTTGAGTCCTCTTCACTTGGAATTATATATATATAAAGGTGTATGTGTGTATATAAATTTGGATACCAATCTATATGTAAAAATAATCTAAATAAAAGATTTGGAAAATCTTTTCATGCAAAGGCATATTTTTTAGGAGAGATTGCAAAAAGATGAAAATTATGAAGACTTACAAAGGGCAAGATGTTGTGAAGAGCTATGATAGCCAATTTTCTTAAGGGACACAACAGATAGAAGTAGAAAAACAACAACTAAAAACAACTGCTTTTTTTTCATGTGTTTTAATAGTTTTTGTTTTTTTTACAGTGAGGTTTGCCCTGTACAAGGCTCTGGCGCCACTCAAGGTAGAGCGAGTTTATATGAATAGGAGAGGAAGATAACAGTTAATCCTAGACTTGAACAGGTTAATATTAGTGTGTTCAAGGAAACATCCTCTTAGAATTTGTTTTCACAGAGCTGTGATTTGTGGGATATAGGTGTTTGAGTAGAACAATTCTCCCTGATGGAATATAGAAAGAAAGTGGGTGATTTGCTACAATGTAAGTGGCATGGCAGGTCCTGACTCTGAAGTTTAAGGCTGTTAGAACCAAGGACTGTAGTTCATAGCAATAGAGCAGTGAGTGGCTTGCTACATCCTACCTGGAAGAGAGAGGTTGTAGGGTGGAAAATAGTTTGCCACTCAGAAGGACTCTGGGATACTTTTGCACTTTGTCGAGACTCAAAAGTGAGGACTTTATAGCTCCTACCCCAATATGGAAACACTGCTCTATTCTTGGCTTAATCTGGCTCTTGTAAAAGTAGAGGATAATAGGAGGAGTCAGGTACTTACTAGAGAAGTGCAGTGAGCTTATCATTTGGCCAACATATCTATGGATCATATCTATGTGTTCCATTTGAGGTCAGGTTTGACTTTCAGGATCAGTTGTCTCTCAAGGCACAGAGCCTCCACAAAGGGGCTATCTGTTCATTGTGAATGGTGGTAGGTCAGGTTTCAGTCAACAATGACAGAATGTAACTAGCTTGGTTTTTGAGGTATTGAATGTAACCATCCGGTTTTTACCTCACTGAGAAGTTAGTGTTAAGTCTGATGAGAGATCAACTGCCAATCTTTGATTATCAAGAGTTTTAGAGGCACACTAATCCATCATTGTATCATCAGTATAGGTGCTTACAAATGATTGGAGTATATTCTTAGGCAGATCATTTATGCAAATGAAAAAGAGGATTGGTGCAAGAAGTGATGCCTAGTAAATAACTGCATTGAACTACAAGCTCCCTGAATGACTGGCTATTAATAACTACCTTTAGCTACCTATCAGTTAGGATACTACATAGACATTCTTTCATGTTACATCCATCTATGTGTCTGTTTTTTATTACTGTTCTTTATTATTATGTAGTTATACTCATATCTAAATATGGATGTTTATTATATATAGATGATAACTGATGATTGCTCGGTTTTGTCAGACGAGTGCCAATTTTTCATTTTCTTCCTCCATCTGCTCATCTCATTTGTGCAATCTTAAAGAACTGCGAACAACCTGCATAGTTTGTGACATGTGGCATTCCAAGTGATCCCTCAAGGTGGCAGCAGCAGAATTGTCATCCAATTAATCCTGAGGTTTCACTTGGGTCTTTTGGTTTCACTTACAGATTTTGGGGCAGAATGGGCATTGAGTAAATACATGATTCAGGTGTAGGATCAGCAAGGGGAGCAACAAGAATGATTTTGGATTTAATGGTCTGATGAGACTTCATATGATTCACCAGTCTTGTTTTGGACAACAGAGACCGATCACACACCTCACAAGTCCAAACAGGAAAACAATCAGTTGGCAAAGATCTATGCCTTTTACAGATTCTCTTAAGTTTAGCATGAGAAATTCTGCTCTTTTCATACAACTTGGTACCTCCAAAGATCAAACCCCTCCATTGCTTATGATCAGCAGTTAATGCCTCCCATCTATCTTCAGCAATTCCCATATGCTACAGATTCCCCTTAACATTGTCCTTGAACCTTTTTCATGGCCTACATTGAGGTCTTTCTCCAGATGACATTTTACTGTAGAACAGCTATTATGTCTATTATGTTTAATCATGAAGTGTTCTAAACGTATTTTGGCTTTAATTTCAGGTGAAAATAAGGACAAGAATTGTTCAAATTTGAATATTTCTTTATTATGCTGGTTCTAAGGTTTCGGCTCACATGAGCCATTTTCAGAGAGGTTATAGGGATTTAACATAAATACATTCACCTTCAAAGATGATATTATCTTGTGTTGACATAAAACATTGCTATGTAATTATAGCAGTCACCAAATAGCAGACAGAATTCATAAATTTGTAATGCAGTTCTATGATGTCACACTGTGTGAGAGACTGAAATGTTAACAGAACCATATGTCTAAATGCAATGTAATGTGTTGTGACTAGATTGAAATGGTATTTTATTAAGTGTGTGTTGATTTGATTTAATGTGGATGGCTTCCTTTTTACTGTGTGTATGTGTCAGTATTATTGTGTTATCAATTAAATGTGTCTAATATTTTATACATGGCTATGTTTTTCTAAAAAATATTGTTTCATTGAACTATGATCAGAAAGGTAGCAGGTAAGTCTACGGGAGAGTGTGGTTGTAGTAAGACCAATATATGTAGTGGGTTTAATATTAGTACCAGAGATACAATCTCTGAACGGGCATGTAAATTGATACACTGCATTAGTTTTATACATTAAATCAATATGACCCACACTTTATAAAATCCCATTTCAATCTCATGATTAAACATAACAGCCTTTCATTGTCTGATCAATATACTATATATATATATATATATATATATATATAAATCTCACCATGGTTAATTAGTCAGAAAGGTGACTTTTTGATGTTATTATTCTGGAGGAGGCAATCCAAGCATGCAGCAACTTTGGAAAGTGCCTGACTGAAACCATACCATGGGTTGACCCAAGCCTTGTGAGTGATATTGTGTAAACAGCTTCCTTTGAAGAGTCGTCGTTTAGTTGTGCTAGCTTGGTCAACAATACGGTGATCCTTACTCATACACACAGTAAGAGGAACCTGCAGATATTGGAGGTCATGTACATCAAATCGAAACAACCAACACTCAATAAAATCAACTTTAAAACAGGAAATAACATATTACATTGCATTTGACTACATGGTTTTGTTGTCATTTCGCGCTATCCCGCGGTGTGATGTCATAAAACTGCGTCACAAATTTAAGATCTGCGTTTATTATTTTTGGTAACTATTGCCGTTGCCAAGCGGAGTTTTATGTCAACACAAAATAAAATCGTCGGTGATGCTGGATTTTATAATATTTCAGTTTGAACGACCTCTCTGAAGATGGCTCATGTGAGCCAAAAGCTTAGAAGAAAACTAATAAATAATTATCCAAATGTTGGAGAATTTTTGTCTTTATTTTCAACTGAAATTAAAGCAAAAATACGACGTTTAGAACGGCTCATGATTAAACATAATAGACATTTATTGTATCTTATATTTAACAACATATGTTTAGAAAATTACTTGCTGCCTCGATATATATATATATATATTATATCATTATATCCTCCCATATAATATCTCAGTTATTGTATTTTCTTATTAGTATTAATTTAATAAGCAGGAGAACCCAGTCTTGGATGTGAGACAATTTCTGTGATGATATCACTCGTTACTTCTGACCACCTAACTCTCCAGGCTGTAACAAATTTGATCATTATGTGTGGGGTGCAGTTAAGAAAGAGACCAACAAAACTTCTTGTAAAAACCAAAGATGAACTGAAGGTGGTGATTTGGCAGCATTCAGCAACATGAACAAGGAAACTGTCCAGAAGAGATGCAGGAGATTCAAAAGTCATCTGAAGACTTTGGTGATTTTATTGGATCAGTGCTATTTTTGTTTTTGCATAATTTAGATTACAATTCATCCATCACACACTGTACATATATTTGTACCAAGGATTATAGATACGAGCTAATGCACAAATGATATATCATTTGTGCATTTATGTAGGTATTTATTTTATTTTATTTTTATCTGTAATTATTTCTACATCCACATATACACATATAAAGAAATATATACATGTGTAGAAAATATAAAATATGAACAGATGCCTAAATTCTGTTTTTCTCTCATTTCAAGCAAACATGTTTGCATCTTTATTAAGACATTATTGATTTAAGTGGATGAGAAGCCTCTGTCTTGTGTTTTTCCAAAATGGCCTCCAGTTGAAATGCACCAGATTTTAAATCTCCCAGAAATAAAACAATGTGGTACACGTAACAATGTTGCTTAAATGAATTCTTGCATTTGTAAAACTTCTCAGAATAAGTTCTGCTTGCATTCTCATTGGAAGGAAAAGAGGAAAAGCTTGATTGTCTTATCGTATTCAGTTTCTTGTCTTAAGATATGAAATTCTTCAGAATAAAACAGACAGTTTGTGAGAAGGGGATTTTTTTATTTTCATTTTCAGTGTTGGTAAATTTTTCATTTTTTTATTCTTTTGACATAGTCTTTCCTTTTTTGCTTCTGTTTATAATTTTTATATCCTTTTTTAACTTTTACATTTTTTATAAAAATCATGAATCTTTTTATATTTGACTAACAAAAATCTTTATGTATGTTACAAATCAGAAGCATCTTTTATTATGCATGTCAGTTTTTAATTTTATTTTTTTTTTGTGCCTGCAAGTGCTCATCAGTGGCAGGGTATTGGACTGCACTTTCCTAGGTTCTGAACTCTTTATGCTATTTTAATCTTGTGTGTGTGTATGTGTGACATAATTAAACCATACTATATATATAATATATATATATAATGTTAGAACATGTCAAAAACTACAAACTACTACATAATAGTACATTTTGTTTTGACATTGAAAGAACAACTTTTCATCAGGTAGATAACAATGGTGGTAATACATGTTTTTATTTAATTTTTTTATTATATAAAAACAACACTTTCCTTTATTTTTGGATAAAATCTTTTCTCTGTATGAGGTAAGAAGATATTAAAAAAGAAAGAAATTTTTGTGGAAGAGTATAGTTGTTCTAGAAAAAAAAATAGAAACAGAAAAATCATATGGTATAATCCTCCATATAATCAACTAATTAATATTAAACTGGGACATAACTTTCTTAAATTAATAGATAAAAATTTTTCTAAAAATAATATTTTAAGTAAAATTTTCAATCAGAACACTCTAAAACTTAGTTATAGTTGCACTAATAATTTTGAAAAATAATTAAATTACATAAAAATAAAACATTGGAATTATATAACAGTAATAATAGTAAGTCTACTACTCATCTTAATTTGCCCTATAGTAAAAATTTATGCAATTGTAGAAATCTCAACCAATACCCTTTATCTAACAAGTGTTTAACTAACTTCCTTGTCTATATGTGCCCTATCTCATCCATATAAAATCCAAGGGTTTCTAAAATTTATATAGGAAATACAATGAACCATTTTAAAAATCTATTTTACAATCATTTCTCATCCTTTACTAAGGGCAAACAAACTATGACCTCATTTTATAAATACTTTTGGAAATAAAAAGAAGAGAATAAAATGCCTAAAGTTAAATGGAAAATTCTCAAACAATTTAGAATCTTTAAATTGAACAAACTCTGTTTCCTATGTCTGCAAAAGAAAATAGAAATTATAAAGCACATAAAAGGGAGGGACATATTACTAAATCAATTGTAAACATATTAAAGGATTAATCCTACAATCTTGCTAGTATTACTACATCTCAGGTAAGGAACTATAGCAATTATAAACATTTTATAGTATTAACTTTACTATCTTGATAATTTCTTCCAACTATATAATCTTTCTTCTTATGTTGGTTGGTTGGTTGTTTGGTTTTTATGGTATATCAACCTCAGCAGGTCATTTATTGCCAACTAAATTTTTTATTTATTGCTGGTAATACCTTTTTCTTTCAACAATTTATTGTTGTTTTTATATAAGTTTTGTGTCTAGTAATACTTTTTTCTTTTCGAGTATCAAGATTCATTGGAATTTGTTTTTAAGGGCGGGATCCACAAGTCCTACCCTTGTTATTTATTCCATAACTGGAGGGAAGGGACAGATTAATACCTTCCCAAGGGTACCAGTGCTTAAGTGAATGCAGGGTATTCAACTGGAATTCGAACTTGGCTCACCAATTTCTCTTTCTGAGCTGATATCCACTTACAGCACCTGGTACTCCCAAGTGATCACCCATCTAAGTACTGACCAGGCTCAATGTTGCTTAACTTTGGTGATCAAGCAAGAACTGGTATATTCAACATGATATGGCCATAAGCCTCTTCTTATGTTATTTTACCTTAATTTTCTGTTATAATTTGTGATCTATTTGTTGCCTTAAGTATTTTTATTGAACTTGATAATTACAATTAGTATGTTTGCCCATGTATTGTTATTTTTATTTTATTTTTATTATTTTGTTATACATTTTATATTTAATATTATTTTTTTTATTTTATGTTTATTTTATTTTAATTTATTCTATTTTTATTTTTATACTGATTTATAATATTAAGTCTAATTAATTTACATCTTAGTATTGTTTTTTAAATATCCTATATTTTACATTTTATGAATAATATTTCTGTGTATGGAATTTCATCATTTTTTTTTAAAGCCAAAAGATTTGATCTGCAACATAGTAACCTATGTCTATATCTGTCTGAAATCCATTTTGCTTCAAATTTTAAATTCTTTTGTTTTCATTGGCATTTCCCTCTACATTTTCTTACTTATTTTTCTCTTCACTTTCTATTTCTTCTGTATTTCTCCTTTATCTCTTTTTTTTTCATTTTCTTGACTTCTGAACTTATTTTTTCTCTTTTCATCCCTCTTTCGCTTTTTAATATCTTTTTAACTTGTATGGAGAAAATTTTTTTTCCAAAAATAAAGGGAAGAGTTGTTTTCATAAAGCAATAAAAACAATTAAAATCAAAATGTTTATTACTATCATTGTTAACTACCTGATGAAACATTGATCTTTTAATGTTGAAGCAAAATGTACACTTTTGTAGTAGTTTGCAGCTTTATGTTTATGACTCATTCCTTCATGACATTGCAATTTTTTCTTCATTCTTATTCATTTGGATATATATATATATATATATATATATATATATATATATATATACACAGTGAGATGGATAAGATTATGTAAAAATTAACATAGCTCTGACAACTCATTTTAACAGATATATTTACTGAAATTATACAAAAATATTTTGAAATAGTAAATTTATTGAGCAAAATTGCCATTGGCTTCAACCAAAGCTTCCAGACAACTTTGGAATCTCCTGCAAACTTTTTGGGTGGTTTCCTTGTTTAAGTTGGTGAATGCTGCTATAATCCTTGCACTCAGTTCATCTTTGGTGTTACAAGGAGATTGTTGGTCAACTAAAATTCATCAACTCAGCTGCACCATACACATAATCAACAAGGTTCCAGTCTGGAGAGTTTGGTGACCAGATGTAAGGGGTGATGTGTTTACAGAAATGACAGCCATGACTGAGCTTTCCTGCTTGTGTATTATAGAACACAGTTCTATTGCCAGACATAAGGTATTCCAGCAACCACCCTGTTGACCCAGTACAGCACTACCTCTTCAAGGCACTTGATGTAGGCCTCCATGATGAGTCTGAGGTCCTGTGGGAAGATGAATAAAGGCATGAATACCAAGCTGTACAATATGCTCTTTGAAAACTTTTAGCAGAGTGAATTGTGTCATGGTTCTCTTTTTTTTCTCAACTGACCCCACTATACTCTGCAGTCAACTACATCAAAAACAATATGCATGAACAAAATAAAAAATATAAAATGGTGACAATTTACCTATCACACCCTTCGTATATGTACTTTAAAATATTTTATAACTTTGTTTTTGCTTTAGTCATTATTATTAAGAAAAAATTTCACCATATGAATTTTACAATCAAATTTCTTGATAATGCCACTTAGTAGGAATTAGATTTTACAAGCTTATAAGTTTCTTCATGTATCAAAGCATAATCCATCTATTTTAACCAAATTAATCAATAAGTGTAATATATCTTCAAAAGCTGAGCTAAATTACCATTCAGACTTTGTCCTTTATTGACTTTAGCCAAAATTTTAGCTTCATTTCAATACTTCCTTTGAAAGCAACTTCTTTTTCAGTAAAAAGTAAAGAACATCTTATTTACATTTTATTACCTACAAAATCTTGAATGAAGTCAGTTACTTCCACAGCACAAAGCAAGTCTACTTTACCAGCATTAAAGCTGTACTTAAAGATAAAGAGTAATTAATGATTTCTTTTTGTTTTTTTTAATAAATTTTCACCTAAAATAAGGCCCAAGGGCCACCCAAAGTAGTGGGTTAATTACTGGTGTTATTATACTGATGTAAATATAAGAATATAAAGTTTGCAAAATAATGGTTGACCCTAGACTTGAAAACATTAAGATTGTAATGTCATGGTATGTCCTAGTTATAAAGGTTTAATCTGGTGGAACAATGTAATGTAACCTCTGAATATTTGTGACAAAAATAGCAACAGACTTGTGATAATCTTGGATGTTTTCCTTTATGTGAAAGGGGCTGCAGGATTGAAAATAATTCCTTTCCACCAAAGCCAGGTAAACATATTTGAACTCTGGAAAGTGAGGATTGGGAAAATCCTGCCCAGATATGGCAGCAATATGCCATTATTGGTCTGATCTGACTTTTGTAAAGATAAAGCATGACAGGATGTGTCAGACACTTACTGGAGTGGTAGAAAGAACCAATCATTTTTCTAACCTCTTCACTGATTTATTGTATATAGGAATAGCACTGGAGATCTGGGGTAAACATTTTTTTAATCATTTTGCCCTGAGCAAAGCAATAAAGCCACTAAGATGCAAAAAACAACTGAGTGTAAAAGAATACTAGAAAAAAATTATGAGAGAGAGAGAGAGAGAGAGAGAGAGAGAACAATAAAAGAACAGGAATTAAGAAAACAGAGGAATAATTTACATTGTATTTAAATTTTTGAAAATCAAAATTATCTGAAAAGCATGAGACCAGAAGAGAGTTACACAGGTGAGAATAAAGAGAGCAGAAGAATTTACCATTACATGTTGCCATTTCAGCTATAAAATGATGAGACTTATCTGCCAATCTAGCACTGCACTTAAAGTCATAAATTAAGATACCAAAGAGGAAAAAATATGAAAAAAAAAATACCATGAAAATTTTTTCCAAAAAGTTATAAGGAAGCTACATTATGATGGTGGGAAAGTGACTGAAGCCGAGATCCCAGATACAGTCAAGAATTTCTAAATACTTAGCAGAAGCACTAAACTAGATGTAGCAGCAATATTCAATGGATGATTGGTAGATTTATATACATGCAAGATAGATTCTGGTGAGAAATATTGTCTGGTATGAAAGAGTAAACCAATTGTCTTAGATGCAGACCTAGCAATAGTTTTAAAATAAACTTTACACTTCATGTCATCAGAAAAGGTTAATCTGAGAAAGCACAATGAGTCATACTGATGGAAGTGTAAAAAAGATCATTTAAAGAGTGCTTAAATAAATAATTTGAATCCCAAAATGTGTTAAACCTATGATTGCTTCCATTCTGAAGGAACACAGCACATAAAAAGATGATGATGGATGATGATTGCAGATATTTATTGTATCATGAATCAGGGAAAAAGCAATGAAACAGATGAAAAATAAATAATAATTTTAGTTGATATATATATATATATAGTTATGAATTAATTAAGCTCTATAATACTCATTATATTGAGCACTGTCCATAATAAAATAAATGCCAGGGCACTCAATTTATAAAACCTTGAGTCCTCTTCACTGAATGATCTTCCCTACCTAAATATATCCTTGTGCAAACAAACTAATTGAAGCAAGTGCTTTAGTTTCCTTTCTTTGACCATATGGTCAGTTTTAGACCCAATAGAGTGCGGGATGTAATTGATTTCTATTTTTTACTCAGATCAAGTCTTTTGCAAGTGATGTGGCATAATATGAATCAATTTTTGGGGTGTATGATGAAATTTGTTTGATCTAGAAAAATATTGTGTCATCTGTATTTGCATCACATTTTTATCAGACCCAGACACTATTGACTGGACTGTCCATTAGTTGTTCTATGGCCATTGTCTGCAATGGACCTTACTCCAAGAAAGCATACAAAAATTGAAACACTGCGTGAACACACTAGCAACCTTTTTAGAGAGATTATGGATATTCTTGGTATCAGCCCTTCAACTGTCATTAAGCTGAAAAAATAAATTGGGTCTATCAGTTCAAAATGAAAAGGAAAATGCAGTCAGAAGAGAAAAATGATACCAAGAGTTGACATATCCATGGTCAGGGAAAGTGTGAAAGATCTTATGAAGACATTATTTGATTTGTTTCAATTAATTTGCACAAGGGTATATATATAGTCATCTGCAGACAGATCTGTTTTGCTGTATCACAGCTCATCAGTACGGTTAGACTCCATTTGCTTTTAACCCAGGATTGAAACCCGACCGAATTGGCGTCAGTCAATTCTACCTCTGGGCTATGGGTGCTTGGTATAAGAAGACATACTTTTTAGCATGTATATTATCATTATACATGCTCAATAGCCAGAGTGCTCTAATTAATTACTAAATGAACAATGCATATATATATATATATATATATATATTAATTAGTTTTTGGTCATTATTAAATTAGACAAGTACACAGTTGTATTAAAAAGTGTTCAATACAATTTTTTTAGAACTTTTGAATATTTTTTATTTGGAAATGAGTTTCAACATTTCAGTATCTTCAGGTGATTTACAATAACTGATTTTATCATTTTTGAAATGTTTGAACAGGGATTTTTTTCAAAAGTGTAACTGGAATTTTCAAACAACCAAAAATTTTAAAAAATTAGAGGCAAGTTATTTAAAGATCTTAGAACACTTTCATCCATGTTTGTAGGATCCTAGTAAGTATTTATTTATTTAGTAAGTATTTATAAATAGTAGTAAAATAGTTATAGGAAGAACTAATGGAATAACAATCCAGAGTTTATAGCATTTACTTTTTTAAAAGTTCTTGATACTAAGTAGAGCAATATATATATATATATAGAGAGAGAGAGAGAGAGAGAGAGTAATATTTTTATTATTATAAATATTTATAATAAAAACATTTTTTCACTGCATAAATATCTATAATAATATTTTGGTGACTGGCATGTATATGCCACTTATATATAACATACTAAAATTTCCCTTCTCTCATTCCATGCATTTATGGCTTAGTGGTTAGCAACTCTGACTGACACCAAATCAGTTGAGTTTCCATCCCAGCCAAAAGCAAGTGGATGTCTAGCCACACTGATGAGCTGTATTACAGCAAAACAGTCTTGTATGTGGATGATGAATATATATATATATATGCATAATTAATCATATAAAAAATGTGTACTTTCGATTCATTTAGAAAGGAAAAATATAACCTTAATTATTAATCCACAATCAACAGATAGGAAATGTCTCTATCAGTCTAGAAACAGAAAGAAAAGTATGCTGTTACATTTTCAGAATGAATAATTTTCAGTAACAACAATTCAAAAAGTCACAGGCCATCTTTTTTAAGATTCCAGTTTGCCATATTCTGATTGGTGGTCTGTTTATCTAAGAGATTAAATTTCTGTTACGATTTTTAAATTAAAATATGAGTTTTTGTTTAAATATTTGAAAAGTAACAAAGCATTAATTCATTAAAAAAATAAAAATACTGAAAGCTGAACCAAGCTGCCACATTATAAAATAAACTTAAATTATTCAATGAAGAAATGATTTCTTTATAGCGTCTTCATTTGCATAGACTTTATTTGTATATTTTTTTGTAATGTCTTATCTTACAAGTCACATTTAATATCAGCTCAGTGAATTTGAAGTTCTTCATTTATCAGAATGCTACAGTTGTTACAGTTGCCACTTCCCTCCATCGATAGACAAAACCAACCACATTTCCAATCAGTAAGTAATAATGATAGAACATACCATACATCACAGTAGATTTAATTATTTCAACCATTTTTGTTTTGATTGTAATGAAAACGTCTAATTCATCCTGCAAACATTGACAAAGTTGACAGTTGTTTAGGATCAGATCCAGTGGGTTCTGGATTAATAATTCATTTTTTATCTTAATATCCTTATATGATCATGAAAAAATATGTTCAAATCAAACTTTATATCTTTAAGTGAAATTTTAATCAGCAATCTCAAAATCGAAAAAGAGTGAGAGAAAAAATGTTATCATTTAAAAAGATTTGTATGAAACCCCACAAGCATTGGACCATCAAGATTACATCTCCAGTCAAAATAAAATGCCTAAGTGTTGCAAATTTGGAACAGTCTAATATTTTGTTGTGGTTAAAGATTCAATCATGAAACAAATTATTCCAATATATGTTCCACAGACAGATAATTCTGATCTCAAATTAATACCAGCATTTGATGATACAAATCCAAATAGACTAATTGTGAAATTGATTGAAAAGGTTGTGTTGGTGTACAACATTTGTGAGGTGAAAAAGACAGAATGTGGGTTTCCTGTGCATCTGGATGGGAGCTACATTCACTAAGTATCAGTGACTTTGTGAAGATAAAAAGGAAATTTCTCTAGCATAAAGGACACACTGTATATGTGAGATATGGACATTACATAACACACCACTTTCTACCCTCGGAATTCTGTAAATGTTTATATCTAGAAAAGTTGCAGAAACTTTCAGTAGAATGACTGAGGGAGGTTTAATATGCATCTTTGTGGTTAGAATACTGGATTATACCAAGCACTTTCTTTTGAAAATCTTCTTGACAGGAGATGCTGGACATATTAAAAGATGACCCTTCATGAACAAGACCAATGGTAGCAATATGTGACCAGTGAATAAATGTGAAAGAGTTTTTGTAGACTTTTTCAGTGGTAGTCTGATTCATGTTAGTTCGAGATTCATGCTCTGAATTAGTAGCAATTTTTGTTGTGATCATGACATTTCTAAAAACAATTACATGTATAATATTTATTTAAATAGTAATTTTAACATCACTAGAAAGTAGATATTTTGTTTTGACACTTCTTAATAATACACAAGAAATGTTAAAACAAAATAGCTACTTTGTAGTGAGGTTATAACATACTTACATTACAAATTTTAACTAAATATTATTTGCTCTACTCTCTATTGAGCACTCTTTTAAGGACAGTGGTATTTTTACTGATAAAATTTATTTTGGCAAGCAAAGTGCTTGATATCAGGGAAGAGATAGTGTTAATAGGATTAATGCAGAAAACAATACAACACTATCAAAATACATATGGAAACTGAAAAAAATAACATTTCCAAATGGGAAATTGTAAAAAGAGCACCACAACACAGCAGCAAACACAACACAAACCAAAAATCTACCACATACAAATATACAAATAACCAATCACAACAAAAAACACAAAATATTATAACAACCATCAAATGGAAAAAATCATACATAAAGCCCACAATTACAAAATACACACAAAAACATACTCAAACAGGATCTAAAAATGAAACCCTTTAGGCAGTCATATACAACAACATGGTAAGAAAAAGCCAATAAAAAGTGGTCAAACTAAATGACAAGAACAAATCAACTAAAAAGCAACTAAGAAGACACCCATTTGATATAAAGCCGTTAAGAAAATTAAAAACAAGGGTAGCAGCTCAAACATGTCAACACAAAAAATAATATTTATAATAATAAGAAATAATGTCAGATAAAAAAAAAACTTAATTTTTTTTTTCAATTTATATATTGTGTCTCATATTATTATTTTTGAATCCTAAATATTTATAAGCTGAATTATGGTAACACATAACTGAACAATATGAAAGTTTACTGTACACAAATGGAAACAGATGGCAGACAGTAATTATCTGTGCTTCTGAAATGAGGTAATATTTACATTGTTCGAACTAGACTTCTTCAGGTTCTACCTGAAGAAAAAACAGATTGACATATGCTATCAAACTATAAAGAAATTCTGTGCTGGTGTGATATTTCACAGACTGGCACTGAATATAAATTAACCTTATCTTGTCAATTTGTGTTCTGTATCAAGAAAGGAGAAGCCTTTTTTTGTATGTAAATGATGCTATTATATTTGTATTAACAATGAGTTTGTTACAGATAGAATTTGGTAGGTCTCAATATGTGTTTAAATGAGGTTGAATTGAGCTGTAGTCAGACATGTAACTTGAGACCTCTCAGCAAACAGTTTGTGGTGTATCCAATGTATTTAAGAACCTGGATTAATAAAAATCACAGTTCTTCAAAGGACATATAAATTCTTAAATAATATTTGTTCTCTGATTAAATAAATATAATATTATATTATATAAATAAAAAAAATTCTAAAAATATTGAAAGAATTATTAATTAAAAATGAAAAATCCAACACTTAATAATATCAACTATGAACATAATAACAATGTGCTTAACAAGTTTGGAATGAAAGAACATGCACATTACTCTACACATATAAATAAACACTGCATGTTCAGTTAAAGGTAAAATAAAATTCCTCCTTGACAACGGCTAAAAGTATAACCGAAAGCACACAAACATTTGGGCAATTTTTTTTATATATGTTCTGAAAAAAATAAGAATTATAAGATCGCATGAAAAATTATATAAAACCTTAAACATAATACCTTGTTTGTCATTTTTAATGAAACCTGTATATATATATATATATATATATATAATCCAGATACTTTAATCCAAGTGAAAAAAGCAGGAAGGTAAATTCCAAAAACCCAATCCTAATTAATATTAAAAATTTTATTTTAATATTAAAAAATGATACAGGAAGAGAGCTCCATGTAATAAAATATTACAGAGTAAATATAAATTAAAAAAGGATTAATTCAATGATGTTGAATCACCATTTCGATGTGAAAATCCCCATGGGGGATAACACATCACCTCAGCAACCAGTTTCTGAAAGGATTTTTCGGTTGCTGAGGTGATGTGTTATCCCCCGTGGGGATTTTCACATCGAAATGGTCATTCAACATCATTGAATTAATCCTTTTGTGTGTATATATATATATATATAAAAATTAATATATATATATATATATATACACACACACACATTTTGCATTTTGTATATGCAGGTTTCATAATATTAATATCTATTGTCAGTGTTAAATCAATAAAAATTATTTGTATGAATTCTTGGTCTGTAAATACTATTTATATAGTTTTAAGGTATGCTGTATTAATGGGTTAAAGTGCTCAATATCAGCAGTATATATAAATATGTAAATATAAAAGTGGATATTGAAGTTAACACCCAGGTGATGGTCTGTTTATATATATATATATATATATATGTGCACACAATTTGAGCATATATGTATATTATCTTGTTCTTCAGCCAGTGTTGATAGATAATAGCTTATGTGTAACAATGCTTGTAGGTAATCAAAAGTTGATTGAGTTGTGGACAAGTAAGTTAATATTTTCATGTTTATTTACATTATCATCAAAACATCAAAAAAAGAAGTGATGTTGCCTCCCCAACAATGAGAAAATAAGCAAATAGAATAAAAAAAAAGACCAATGTGCTCAGAGACATGATTGGCATCTTCTAAGTATGACTTACAAACACATGATAGACGAATGTATAGGGCATGTGTAATGAATTGTAAACTCTTCTTCTATTTCTTATAATACTTATCACATTACTTATGAAATGCTAGTAATTATTTCTGTCAATTCCAGTGTTAGTTTAAGTGAAAAAATACCTATATTAATATTAACTTTCATTTCCAATGTGAGTGCAAGTAAATATATCGGTGACAATGGATAAGTTATTCTTCCTTAACTGAATAAAGGGATTCGTAATATTAAAAGTATTCATTTTAAGTTTTGTTTTTTTACCAGTTTTGAATAACTTTCCAAACTACAGTAAACAAAAGGTTAGGAAGAAAACTCTTATCAACACTGGAAAGAATAATAACACTTATAAAATTTTAGAAAGTTATTTTTTTGAAAAACTGTTTTATAAATTTCAACCAAAATAGTACTGTTCAGTAAATGAATGTCAAATATTTAATTACAAGGAAACAGCTAATATTACCATTGAATATATTTCTGTTTGCAAAACAGAGACTGTATTTTGCCAAAAATTTTTGATCAGTGACTTTTTGGAAGATAACATATTTAAATCAAGTTATTTTGCATTTACGGTCCTCAGTACCAAGAGATAGAACATTAATAACAAATAAAATACATTCATTTATCGATGCTCTTTGTATATAGCAGGTGTTTCCAAATTTGAATTTAGATTTTTTTTCTTCATAACAAAATCCAAAGAATAATTGAAAAAAATTGTGTGTAGGTGCATACACACACATATACATATAATTGTACGATTTTCCTACCCTCCAACCTCTTACTCACAGGCAAGATATGCCAAATCTCTCATTGCTCTATTGCTTCTACCATGGAAAGTGCTTGTATGAAATGCATTTCTTGGTTTCACCAAGTCTTACCTTCAAAGCTTGGAATCACCATGCTACTTACTATGTGAGTAGCATGGCGATTCCCTATCCACATTCATTCTGTATTGTATTAATGAGAAGTATGTTCCACTCAAACAGCTTCTTCTCACAAACCACTGTTTTATGGAACAAACTCCCAAGAGGATGTTTTCCTGATCACTAAAATTTTAACCAGTCCAAGTCTAGAATCAACTGTTATCTTCTCCTCCTATTCATATAAACTACCCCTTAATGTAGCCCTCTACCTTGAGTGGTCCATGAGCCTTGTACGAGGTGAATCATACTGTAAAAAAATCTGATGGGATTTCCTCCTTCTTCATATTTGAGAAGGATTATTTTTAATATGGAAAAGTCAATGGATAAAATTTTTCAACACAAAATATCTATTTTTTTTTAAATAACATTTGCCTTAAATAAATAAAGCGTTTATATATATATATATATATATATATATATATATAAACACTTTATTTAAGCTAGGGTTAAATAGGGACTTGGGTATTTTCGATCTTTATAAATATTTCAATAGTTAAACATTTTTTATAAACACTTAAAAATTTTTTCTTTAAAACAACATTTAAAAGTATTATTATAGTTAGGTTTATGTTTAAAAATATTCAATCTATTGCTTTCTACATCACATGATGTACACATCTCACGACAGACACTTCTAGTTTAAAATCCTTTGTTTCTGATGAAAGGCTGAGTCAGTCAGTTAAGTGCCATACGTGATACACGCTTGGGCGATCATGTCTCGAAAGAGACATAACTGACTGGGCAGAAGATTATCCCGCAGTAGGTTGCCATTGCTTTCTGCGGTAGACTGGTTGCCGACCAAGGCTATAGAACCCAATCTGTTCTGCTATTTAACCCATAACTGGAAGGAAGAGACGGATTAATACCTTTCCCAATGGTATTTGCACGTAAGTGAATACAATGGATTCAGCTGGAATTCGAACTCGGCTCCCCGGCTTCTCGTTCCGAGCTGATATCCACTGTACCACAACGCACATCCGAAAGGCTGAGGCTAGTCTGAAATATCAAATATATATATAAAATAGTAGAAATAAATAAATACTGTCAAAAAAAAACATTTTTAACTTACAACTTTTTGGTAGTTTTTTCTATATATATATATATATATATATATATATTCATTTTTATTTTAAGTGATTATAATAAAAACATAGTTCACTGCAATACAAGAGCCATTGTGTTTTGGTGCTTACTTATTGGCATCTCATAAGCAAGCACCAAAGCACAACGGGTCTTGTATTGCAATAAACTATGTTTTTATTAGAAACACTTATAATAAAAATATTATTATATATAATGCTCTACTAAGTATTGAGCACTCTTAAAAAAGTAAATCTCTACAAACAGTGGACTGTTAATCCATTAGTTTGTACTACTTCTAAGATGTAACTTAACTCTTTCACTCTCACACTAAACATCCCTCATAAACCAACAAGAAATAAGATACACAAACATGCCAACATCTTATTACAATCTCACCACTACCAAAAAGGCCAACTATAAACCAAACATACATACACAGACACACTCACATATTAGCATCATAAGGTAAAGATGCATGAGGTCTGCCTGACAAAAACAAATAACACACGACTAAAATATCATAATTTCTGATGTAGTATAAATAAAAGCAAAACCTTTCTTACTTGTTCCTTATGCTGTTGTACATTCATACATATACATATGTGTGTGTATATATATATATATATATATAGTGAGAGAGAGAAAAATATCTATCTAGAGAGAGAAAAATATATAGAGTGAGAAGGGAAAGAGAGAGAAGTATATATATATATATATATATATATATGCATGCACCTAGAGAGAGAGAGAGAAATATATGTACATCCTCTATTATAATAAAAACTATTGTGTATTGGTTTATATATATACTTCCCTCCTGTTACACTCATGGAGAGAGAGACAAGAGTGAGGCAGCATTGAATCAGTTCATTCTCTTTACTACCAGTTATTTAACTTTACTATCAGCTATGAAAGCTCTTATCATATTTGCTCTTTAACAGTGCCTTATTATTTTTATATTGTTGAGTAGTGAAGAATATATATATATATATATTCTCTATTATAATAAAGAATGTATTAGTCATACACATACAAGTCTGTTTCGCTGTATCACAGCTCATCAGTGTGGCTAGACACATCCACTTGCTTCTGACCAGGATCAAAACTTGACCGATTTTGTGTCAGCCGAAGTCACTATCCCCTAAGTCATAGGCACATGGAATCAGAGAAGGGAAATTTTTATGTGTTGTATATAAGCAGTGTATACACACAATAGTTACCAAAAGAACTGAAGAGTAATGTATATATTGCTGAAATGGAAACTGTTTTTAAAATTTTCTTCTCTAGAGAGCTCAATCTTAATGAGAGCATTATATATATATTCCCTCCTGTCATGCTCAAGGGAGATAACCTCTGAGGAAATATCTAATAATTCTTGCAAACATTTTGCCATCATTTTTTACAGTAGGCTACACTCATAGATATATAAGCGAGAGAGAATATATATATATCTTGATAGATAGATAGATAGATAGATAGATAGAATAAAATATAGCTAGATAGATAGAAATATATATATATATATAGATAGAAATTGATATATAATTGATAGATAGATAGAAATTAATATATATATATATAGAGAGAGAGAGAAAGAAATATATATATATATATATATATATATATAGATAGATAGATAGATAGATAGATAGAAATTAATATATATATATATATATATATATATTAATTTCTATCTATCTATCTATCTATATATATATAGAGAGATAGACAGAAATATATAGATAGATAGATAGACAGTCATCCACAGACAGATAGATAGATAGAAATATATATATATATATATATATATATATATATAGTCATCCACAGACAGACAGATAAATAGAAATATATATATATAGAGAGAGAGAGACAGAGGGAGATAAAGAGAAATATATATATATATATATAGATAGATAGATAGAGAGAGAGATAGAGAGAGAGGGAGATAGAAAGAGACAGAAAGAGAAATATACCTATAGAGAGAGGGGGTTAGAAATGTATATAGAGATGGAGATAGAGAGAGATAGAGAAATATTTATATATTTTATAGAGAGATGGATATATATATATATAGAGAGAGAGAGGGGGGGAGATAACTAGATATAATGTGAGACTGTAATATATCAGTGTGAACAGATGAATTGTTTACCATTAGAACTATTAGTTATGATTTGCCTATTGTAACCTGGCCAACAATTATTGTTTCTAATTGTGTTCTACTTTCTATCAACAACAATGTCACCTTTTTTTTTGTGTGGCTAAGTATCAATCTGTCTGGAAAAAGCCTTAATATTTTTGCATTCATCATTTTCTGAAGAGAGTCTTTTACTTTCTTCCCTTTTTGTAACAACCGCTATACCTTCTTCCTCACTTACGTATACATTATTTATTTTATCAATCTTTACTGACATATCATAAGTATGCTTATGACTGACTGATGTGACAAATCTAAATTTGTTATGCGCAGATTACAGATATTAGTAATATTTTGATTATATTGCCAATTGTGTTGCTTTTTGTTTGATTAGTTGCAATCAAAAGAATGAAAATCACTCATTATACATTGTTTGTCTCTATTATTTCTAATCAAACAAATAATTATAATAATATAGAAAAGGTAAATCATATTTAATTAAAAAGACTAACAGAAATGCCAATAAGGTTGGTAATTATGAATGCCACAAGATAATTACTGGACAATCTTTCCAGGCATGAGTGGTTGCTGAAAAGTTATTTGTCTGATCAAGAAGCCTTCCACTTTAGATGTTCTGTTATTTTGGGATTTGTTGAAAGTGGGTTTTCCTGAGAAACTTTCCATTCCTTCTTGTACATTAGAATTCAATAAAAATCATTAGAATATTATTATAACAGTCATCCTGATGGTTTTAGAGACACTTGGCCTTATTTGAAGTAGTATATCAAAGAAGAAATAGATTTGCATATATTCACCCTTTTCCTGCAATAATTTCATCATTTTTATTAGTAAGAAGGAAGTTCACTCAGACAACTACTCAAGAACCACTACATTGTAGAACCGCATTACTATCTTAACATCTTTAAGTAGAAGATAAACCATTATCTATCATACATATCCTCATAAATTGTATTTACTTCTTACTAATATCAATATAAAACTTCCTTCAGTCTTCCCCTGCTTTGAGTGGCTCTTGGCTCGAATGAACATTTAATGAAAAGAAAATATATCACTCTTGATACAGTACTTAGTTATATAATTCAATAACAGATTCAACAAAGAATTAAAACTGGCAGAGACCTATCTTTGAAAGAAGTTTCGAAACAACCCTACATTTCCAGTATTTACGTTATTCGGACTATTGTCCTCATTTTTGTTGCCATTTGTACGACGTTTACCTGTGTTTTGCAGACTAAGCCAAGGTGTTTGACAAAGTACGCTACAAGGAACTGATAGAAATGCTCAGCAACCTCGACATATTTGGCAAAGACATAAGAGTAATAAAAAAACCTTTATTGCATACGAACAGGAAACAAATTCACAGATATACAAAAATAGAAAGGAGCATAAGACAAGGATGAGTTTTTTTACCAGATCTTTTCAACTTGAACAGTGAGACTATTATGAGGTCTCTAGAAGTTATGCCAGGATTTGTCATTGGTGGTCACAATCTGAACAACATAAGATACACAGATGATACTGTGCTGATAGCTGACATGGAAAGAAAACTGTAAGACTTCCTAAAAAAGGTAGATGAAGAAAGTCAAAAAGAAAGGACTATGAATAAATTACAAGAAAACCGAATATTAGTAAACAGAGGAGCCCAAAATGCCAATTACAGGTTGGGGATACTTAAAGCAAGCAAGCACAAAAATTTAAGTTATTGGGAAGATGGAAGTGTGACACTGAGATCCGAAGGCGAACTGGAATGGCCAAGGATGTATTCCAAAAGCTGAGCAGAGTATTAAGAGACAGGAAAATTTCACTAGAAACAAAGAAGAGAGTTCTGAGTTGCTATGTGATGTCTGTCCTTCAATATGGCAGTGAATGCTGGACAATATCATCAAAGATGAAGGAAAAACTTGAAACAACTGAAATGTGGTTCTACAGAAGGATGCTGTAGATATCATGGATCAAGCATGTGAGCAATGATGAAGTTTTAGAAAGGGTGGAAATGGAAAAAAGAAATTAATACTGAGCATCAGGAAAAGACAGCTGAAGTTCTTGGGACATGTGATGAGGAAGGAAGGCTTGGAGGATTTGATACTCACAGGTCAGATGGAGGGAAAGAGAGACAAAGGAAAGCAGCAGATAACATATTTGAAGGGCCTGGTGGATCACAGAGCAGGGTTTGGGTGGAGAAACAGGAGAAAGCGTGCTAAGAACTACCAGGGATAGAAAGATGTGGAAAGCCATGATCATCTATGTCCTGAAGGGATATGCCACATAGAAGAAGAAGAAGAAGAAGAACCAATTCAAACAAGAATTAAAAATGGAAGAGGCCTACCTCTGAAAAACACTTCAAAACAGCTATAGATTTCACTTCCAGTTAAGTTATTTCTTTGAAAGTACATTCAGAATAATTTATTTGGAAAGCTGAATTGGCAGCCCACAGAACTTTCTGACCATGTGATATTTAACTAACATTATAATATATTAACAAGGAGATGAGTTATTAGAAGCCTGTCTCTAGAAATGTGCATAAATGGCCACTTGACCAAATAGAATAGCAACACAGTAAAAAGGAAAGGAAAAACAAAAGAAAAAAATGAACAAGCTTTTTTTCCTGGTACTGCAACTAAATGAATTTAAGTGTGCTACTAGATTGGCTTCCAGATCCCACACGTTCACTGTTGAAATAGTTAAATGCAATCATCACTTCTACTCCAACAGTTTCTTTTCTCACACTTCCCACCTGTGAAACATTCTTCTGTTTACTTGCTTCCCTGATAACTGTTGGGTTGTCTGGAAAGTTCATGCTGATTTTTAAGGGAAATTAAAACACAACATAATTATGATATTAAATATTTAACTAAATATGAACCATTTTGTTGCAAAACCTTTCTTTATTTTTCCTTCAACTTAAAAATACTGCTGGTGGATTTTGATAAATTTAGTGCTTTTGCCAATTCCCATGTTGTGTAATGTGCATTATTTTCAATCAATGTCTTGATTTGGTTGTCATCTGTATTTGGGGATAGAGATCTGCCTGAGCATTCTTCATCAATAAGACTACAATCACCAACTTAGCGAACGAATTCCATACATTTCCATCATTTAAACCCCTCCACCATACACAGCATATATCTATTCTGTTGATTGTGAAGCCTTTACAATAATAAAAAGCATCAAGTGACCTAAATAGACCTTATAATCTTTCATTTTCATAGATATGCAGAATTGACACAAATTAAGTAATTTTAAATTTTCTTTCTCAAGAGAGAGTTTAAAGTGTGTTTTAATTGGAAATGTAAGCATATTTTATCCGTCAATAAACTTGATGTGTTCTAACATGAACAACTAAAAATCGGCATGAACTTTCTGGACAACCCAATACAATCTTCAAAAATTTAAATGCAATGTCAGTCACCATCTTTAATCTTCCTGAATCTCATTCATCATTTATCCTTTCCTCAATCTCCACTATACCCAGTCTTTTCTCTCACTTTCACTCTCTGTAATCCTCCTGCATACTAGTGGCATTTTTGCTTTGCTTGAGGTCAGTCAGTTAAGTGCCATACGTGATATATGCTTTGGGTGATCATGTCTTGAAAGAGACATGACTGACTGAGCAAAAGATTATCCCGCAGTAGGTTGCCATTGCTTTCTGCAGTAGACTAGTTACCAGCCAAGGCTATAGAACCCAATCTATCCTATTATTTAACCCATAACTGGAGGGAAGAGATGGATTAGTACCTTTCCCAAGGGTATTTGTGCATAAGTACATGCAAGGAATTCAACTGGAATTTGAACTCGGCTCACTGATTTCTCATTCCAAGCCAATATCAACTGCACCACAATGCACATCCCTGCACCACAACTTGAGGTAAGATGATTAAAAAAATAATATAGCTGTGAAGCAGCCATTGCTTCAATAATTAATATTTACTCTAGATAAAAGTAAACAGCCATTAACAACTAATAGAAAATATTAATTTGAAAAATAATAATAATAATAATAATATTACTAAAGTTTTCATTCCAAAATGTAGAGAGAGAGAAAAAGAGAGAGTGAGAGAGTAAAAGGCAAGGAAAATCAGTAATTCCATTAGTATTTGGAGCATTACACCTTAGAAAAATATAAAAAAGTTACAATATACATATTTTAGTGTTGTTTCTTTATTCAATGAAAGAATAGCAACATTATGAATGAGTAAATAAGCTATAAGTAAAATAGCACATTTTTCAGACAAAGCCATGTCTTTGGAGAGTTGAGAGTTTTAGAAAAAATGCATGGAGCAAATATTGAGAGACAAAAACAAAACAGTGCATCAACATTAAATATAATATATTTATTGATGTAAATTGTTTTAAAAACAGCCATGAAAAATTCAATGATAATTTTTTTTTTAATCTAAAAGTTTTTAAGTTGGAAGTTGTCAGTAGAATACAGTTTATTTATGTTTTATGAATGGAAACCATAAAGAGACATTTACAAAAGAAAAAATAAGTTTTGTCATATCTGATAACTCAATCCCCAGTTTTGTTAGATAATTTCAATATAGATTTTCATTTTTTATCTCTCTCTCTCTCTCTCTCTCTCTCTCTCTCTCTCTCTCTCTCTCTCTCTCTCTCTCTATATATATATATCCCCCGTGGGGATCTTCATATCGAAATGGCCATTCATCATCTTTGAATTAATCCTTTTTTAATATATATATATATATATATATATATATATATATATATATATAATTTGTTACATTTTGCTAAATTTATATAAAATTTATTTTAAGTCTCTGTGTTAATTTTGCTAACTCAGTTCCAGTGTCTGTTCTTGTTATCAAGTGATTATAATTATAGAACAAACACTTCATTTATATTGCATTTAAAATGACATTCAAACTGATCATCTCTTAATTATAGCATTCAAATTAGTTACTTCTTGATCATAGCATTCAAACCAGCCATTTCTTCATCATAACATTCAAATTAGCCAATTCTTCATCATAGCATTCAAATTAGTCAATTCTTTATCATAGCATTCAAATTACTCACTTTTTGATAAAAGCCTTTATTTCTGTAATCCTTTTTGAAATTAAAAATGTGGCATTCATTATATTTTTTTGTTACATCATTTGACTTGTCAGTTTTCCAACCTTCTTCATATATCTAAAGTATATGCTGTTTAGTCAAATATACACCTATTTTTTATCACTTTTCAGTTTAGGAATTTGCTAAACCTCTTTCACTGGATATGGCAACTATTAAATACAGTTTGTATGAAATTGTTATACAAATCACATAAACTTCAATAAAAAACTGCAATTTGAATTTATTATACAAAACCAAAAAAAAAACACTTTTTCAATAAATATCATAAACTTCATCAATAACTATAATAGAATAAATAACAAACACATATAAGTCATTGAATCCTTTATATCATGACTCTTCTTCTCAATAACAGCCAGTAATCTATTCTTCATTGATTTTTCTAAATTTTTTACTTCTACGGATTCAATTACCAACATAATGTTTTTAATTGCTTTCCATAGGTCGTCTTTTCTGTCATATTATTTGCTACTTTCACATTAACTTCATTTTCACAATTGACCATAGATTTTTGATCAAATTCAGATTGCATTTTGATGGCAGTCATTCAGTTATCTTCTCTCCTGAAACCTTTTATGCAAAAAATTCACAGGTAACCTTAAATACATGAGAAGAAGCATTTTCATGTATAAATACACACTTCACTTTGAAACTATGAAGCTGGAATTTGTACCATTCAAAGAAACTCTTGTTCATGAAAAAGCAGTAATTCAATTTAACTACTTCATCAGCTTTGAATGGTCTAATAATGGTTTGATCAGCAATTCCAGCCCATATCATCACATTCCCTTTTTCTGTTGATTTCTTTTAGCCACAGGCACATCTACATTGGATACAATCTATCCTTTGGACCATCTATCAGGTCCATCAAGGTTTGTCTCTGAAAATTACTTTAAAAATGTCAATTTTCATGTATTTCTTGGTCCAATTTTTATGTGCTAAAAATATTTGCCTTACTGAGGAGTTTGCCCAAAGAGATTTCTTAGCAAATTCCAATTTTCAAAGTGTTCTACATCTTTTCTCCTTACTGACAGCCTCAATTTCAGTTTGTTCAAAGTTTAGAGCACTGGTCAAAAGTTGTTGTTTCATTATGACTCACTTTATGTTCACCTTGCGGAGACAAGTTCTTGAAACCTTTTCCTAAGCTTTTAGTTCTCAACTTAGTTATATTATCAACAACCTTCTTTATCGTTCAATGATCTCTGCAAAGCTCCTTTGACATCTCCAATGCACACATTTCCTCACTCAATAACTTTGTTATTTTTTGTTTTTCAGCATTTGTTAGATCTTTTCCATTTTCTATGTTTCAATATATATTATGAAAAAAATAAGTTTTTATAACGTTTTAGAGGCCTTAAAGTAATAATAGTTTAATCTGCATAAACACTTCAGACTGCAGTTTTTATTAAAAAACAAATCCAATAACTTTAATAAAAACTGTTCAAACTACCTAAAAATTTGACTCAATCTTTGTTTTGACATCTAAATTAATTGTTTAAAATTTGGCAAGAACTTTTCATACCAAATTAGAGTTATTGAGGCTTATGTGATTTGCATAATAACTTCAGACCTAATAAACATTTCTGACTATTCAATAGCTACCACATTTATTTGAAAATGACTGATAAGTTGACCAGTTGAATTGTTTAATAAAAGTAACAAAAATGTGAATACGATGTGAAAACAGAAAAAAACAAGTGATTGAATATTTTCTACCTTACTTCTACAAATGAAATGTCAGAAATTTTATAGGATTTAGCTTTTTAAGCAGATTTGCTTTCACAGTTGTGATGTTAAGGTTAATCTATTTTAAGTTATTTTTTATACAATAAGCAATTTCTGTTTGTATGGAGTACATTTCTATATTGAGTTGACTTAATCTACTTTTTGTATTAGGGGGCATCTGTGTTATATCTTTTGCCTTTCAAACTTTGACTTTATAACTACCTAAAGTCAAAACATCAAGTTTGATTATTGATAAATATATCAGATTCAAGCTTCTTTGTCTTTAAGTTAATTCTGTTTTCAAAGTTCAGATTTTATCTATTTTTTCTGCTCATCACAACTAAATTTGCCGAAAGCCTATATCTGTGGCACAGATGGTGAAGAATGACCTAAATGAAAACTGCGAGTCAAGCTGTTTTATAGTCTTCAAGAGAACATTTAAAAAAGAGGCTTGAAGATATTTAGAAGTTAGATATTTCACAGGCTTTTTTCTTTCTTTTTTTCTTTATTTTTTCATGTATGCTTTTTCAACAAATTATTTTCCAGAAATTGTTTTGTTTAAATGTCAAGTAGCTACAATGCTTTAAGTTCATTGGTTTGTGTTTGTATGAAATTTTGTTTTAGATTCACTTGAACTTGATTAATTCAATAGATTTACTATTTCTACTCCTTCAGTTCCTCCTTTGCAAATCAGTCTTTTTTATTCTCTTAGGAATCATTCTACTTGAAAATATTTCATCCGTTTTTATAGTCAAGTATATAACTCGTAATTTTTTTTACCAAACTCTACAGCAGATTTTATCACTTATTTAAAAGAGTAAGCACAAAAAAGATTAAGCTAGTGAAAAATTCTTTATCTCTGTCTGATCCAGACAGATTTTAATATTTATGCACCTGACTAAGTAAGCAAGTACATATGATATAGAAACAATTATTTCAAAATGAGTTTGTCAGAGGGGTTGAGGAGGCCGGTATATACCCAAAATGAAATGCAAATAAATTCTCTTTCAAATATTCACTAATCAATGAATATTTTAATAACTGATGAGATTTGGATTGTATTGAATTTAATCTAGAATATAGAATACAATTATGTATTTTCTTTGGAATTGGATTTGTGCAGGATCTTGCTTTCTTAACTTCAAAATGGGTTAATTTTTCCAAATCAGTGGTGAGTTTGTGGAAATTAACCTGTCTTTTCTGTCAGAATGCCCATTAGATGTCATTCTGTTTGGGAATATAAAAGGACAGATATAAACCTTCTCTTTCTCTTTTTGCTTTATGATTTAATAGCAACAACAATTCTTGGGTAACCAAATAAATTATTTTAAACCAACCATGTGACCTTTACTTATACATATGCTACATCTTTAGACAGGTGGTAGGTAGTTTTGGTGGTATTTATCAGAAACATAGGACATAAAATGAAGTGAATTAAGGGTATAAAATAGATAATATATTTTGATTTACTTTCTTTAATATTCAGTTTAGAAAAATATTCATTTATAAGGCAAATATTAGTAGTAACTTGCAGAAGGTCCTATAGTGTAGTTTTGAAGTCAGACCATGTTAAGGGTAGTAGTAATATTAGAAATAGGTCAGTGTTGATCTACTGTTTTCTTGGCCCTAAGCAGGACAAAAATATCATTAGCAGATGACCGCTTAACTACTTCTTCATTTGTCACACAAGGCTGGTTTCTCTTTGTTCGTATCGCTGTTCATCACTCTGCTTATAGCTCAGAGGTGTAAATTTATATCCAATTGACCAGGCTCTGATATTCTGGTAGAAAATTTGGTGTCAGCAAGCATCAAAAGTCTCTTTGTTTTAATTTTTTGGATTGGCCAAAATTATTTTATTTTCTGGCATTCTTTTCTTTTTCATTTCTTTTATAATGTGTGCAGCCTCTCTGATTTTTTGAGTTTTTCAGTAAAAAGTAAGTCGACTTTTATCCTGCAAATTTCCAGCATTTTTTGATTGGGTACAGTCTTTTCTTCTTCCTCTTTTTATTTGAAGGTTTCCTTCTCATTAGTTGAAAGAAACATAGGAATAAAATTTTAGAGGAGAAAGAGAGAGAGAGTAAGAAAGAGATGAGTTTTAAAGAAAAGCACAAAGGTTTTATTTTAATTTGAACTCTTTTTATTTTTGTTTATATATTTTTATATTTTATTTCTACCAGGACTCACTACACATCTAAGCCTATAATTTTGTTCTTCATTTGTATAAGCTCTGGCTACCTTGTATATATAATTTTCTTATGTTCTTCTTCATTCATCTATACCATTCTTTACATGAATGTATATGTATAAAAATCTGCTTGTATTGAATGCATTTATTTTGAAAGTTCTGTCAACTGCTTTCCATCACAATGAGAGTCCACTTCCATTACAAAGTGGTGACCAACTACCTCATCCATTACAGTCATGTAACATATCCTTGCTATAAGTCTCTTGATATCTCTGTGACATCTCAGCTTTCAGGCATTTTTTGCAGGCATAATTAGAATTCTAAATGTGAATACAACCTAAGCAGTTTCTTTTTATATAAGTTTGGCTTTCTTTAATGAGTTCATTTGGTTCAACTTTGATAAAGTGAGATAAGACTCAAGGTACAAATATTCTTGAAAGACTGACAAAGTGCAAAGAACTATTGAATCGAGGGTTGAAAAAGAAGTTAGCGATTCTATACAACAAATGTAAACAACAAGAGTGATGATACACATTTGTATGATTTATCCAAGTGACAATTTAAATAGAAATATAATTATGACATTTTAAAAGTGAATGATTTTCTTACTAGTAAAACTGAAGCTGCACAATATAAGGTAACTTAATCAAGAAAAGAGTCATTAAAAATCATTGTTTATTTATTCCATAACAAATTTAGTATAGAATATAAGGAAAGTGAAAATAGAACAGGTTGCACTAGAGGTAATTTCACACAACATGACATTTTGCTACAAAACCAAAATATTAACCTGAAAACTCAAGTCATGTTTTTAAATAGTCTCGTCAGATTGAAACTTTCATATGGATGTCATGCATAGCGCCAAACCTGTTCAAAGATAACTAAATTTTCAGCGGTATACAACTGCTTTCTAAGATCAATGATTAAAAAAGACATTGAATGGGTGAAGTTGATGGAGCTTGGTGAAGACTACACTTTTCTGAATCTTGTGAACTAACATGACAGAAAAACAAAGACAACAGAAACCCAGCTACTTGAGAGCTTTCAACAACAGCAAAAACTAAAATATCACATGTAATTTGAAGAGAAAATATTACCATCATTAAGATACTGACATTCAACACTATTTCAAATAAAAGGTTAAAAAATGAAACCTTCATCAATACTGGAAAGAGCTATAACAGCTATTAGACCTAAGAAAACTATTTTCATGAAAAACTGTTTTAAAAAGAAATTTTATAAATTTAAACTGAAAGTAGTACTGACTGCTCAATCAATGAATACCAAAATATTGCTTTACAAGGAAACAGCTAATATTACCATTACCATATATGTATAAGCAATGTTTCTATTAATAATTCTTCTTTAATTCATTGCGTTTGCAATGAAAAAATTGATATGCTCATTCAACATGCGAGTTAGTAAGTTAGAAAATGAAGGATATTTAGGATAATAATCATTGCTGTCATGATATTCATTTTGCTACAGATTAGTTGAACAAATCAAAAGATATTTATTCAATTATATAAGTAAATCAAAAAAATCTATTTAATTGGATTTAAAAAAATTGTACTCAATTATTTAAATAGCTGAAAGTTAGTAAGTTTTATGAATTATTAATATTATTAATATAAACAGGATGTGCATTGTGGTGCATTGGATATCGGCTCGGAATGAGAAATCAGGGAGCCGAGTTCGAATTCCAGCTGAATTCATTGCATTCACTTATGCACAAATAACCTTGGGAAAGGTATTAATCCGCCTATTCCTTCCAGTTCTGAGTTAAATAACAGGACAGATTGGGTTCTATAGTCTTGGTTGGCAACTAGTCTACCGCAGAAAGCAATGGCAACCTACTGCGGGATAATCTTCTGCCCAGTCAGTCATGTCTCTGTCGAGACATGACCGCCCAAATGTGTATCACGTATGGCACTCAACTGACTGACTGAATATAAACAGAAAATTATTCAGATATTTCTTTTTTAATCATCTCTATATCTAGAGTATTTTGTTTAGAAAATTCAAGTTGACTTTTCACAATGGCAAAAAGGACTTTAGAAAATGTTTTTGACCCTATTTACATCATTTGGACTGTTGTCCTCATCTTTTTGTTATATTTACGATGTTTTGGCCATTGTATGTTCCAGCATTCTTCAGCTGATTGGAATTTTAAACCAAAACCTTTAGTTCAATTACTGAGGTATATTGTTCTCATTCCATAAGTCATGTCACTTATGGATGCCTTAGTTATCTCCCTTTAACTCAACTCTTTAAGTTATTTGTTCACCACTGTCATAGCCAGGTATTAAACTCACGACTCTTTGGGTCAAGCCACTAGAACTAACCAACTCTTTTATCTACTGGGTAATGTGTTCTTTAGGATAAAAAGAGATGAGGACAACAGTAAATAGTGTAAATGCTACCTCATTTCAGAACTACAGACAAAAATGTTTATACAGAAATTATAGAGAGGTTCTTACATCTTATAAGATAACTTTTTTTGTTTGTAGATCAAGTATTTGGCAAATACTAGTAAAAATGCATATACACACTATGATGCTTATAAGCATTTACAATTATTAAGCATGAAACAGACTTGCAACTGGGTGTTGACCTAATGTCTACTTCAATAATTGCATATGCTTTATTTCTGATATTGAGTATTTTCATTCATAAATATAGCATACCTTAAAACTATATTTTACCATATACACAGAATTATAACAGTAAGACAACTGAAGTATGTGGTTACTTACTTCAATAGTCTCCTTTTGACTTTTTTCAGATGAAAATGCCAAAGTGACACTACCTCCATTTCTTACTGAGTCAAATCAGCTGTTTATTCACTAGGGGAAAAATTTTCTTATTGTAATAAATAGCACAATATATGCTTGTGCTCTGTATCAATTCTTTTTATTGTGACCCAGTAAGGACATTTTGCCAATTACTTGTCACTGATGGAAAGGGTGACATGAATGAGAGAACTTCTCTTTTACAGATCCATCTGTTTGTAAACAAGTGAAAGATTCTCACTTAAAGATTTTTGCAAAAAAAAAAACCTCTATTTTTAATAGGAAATTTCGATGTTTGCTGATTGGTAGATTCACAGGCCAATAAAAAGGCAGTCACATCCTGCTTCTTTTCCTTTTGTCTTGCAGGACTTGTGACCATTAATTGACCCTGCCAAATATATCAGATTTCAGAACTATGATATATTTCCCATAACCTGTGTGGCTATTTATTACTTAGGAGATTTGTTCTTATTAATCCTTGACTTTATATTATTCTCCCTCCTTTATTTGATATATTTTGGGATGTAAGTATGTTTGGGTAAATATTAGTCACCATTACGTTGCAGGAATTAACACTTTAGATAGTAAATATTACAGGCTCTTAGGGCATTTATCCTATAAAGAATATTGGTGGAATCAATGATAAATCCAGGTAAAAAAAAAAAAGCAGCAATGGATGTATTAACAAAAGGAATTATGTTATTATATATACCATTGTAATGAAAGGAAAAAACATTAGGACAAATTATTAGTGTGTGTGTGTGTGTGTGTGTGTGAGAGAGAGAGTTCAAAAGTCAAAGAAGGACCAAAGAAGTGAATTTGTCTTGTCTGCAGCATTCTTATCTATGGGTGACTACATCTGAAAGCCATAGTTTAAAAAAACAAAAAGGTGGTGAGTGAGAATATCATTGCATATTTGTAAGCTTAAAGAGTCTCCTAGCAGCATTTTGTTGAAGTGGGATAACTCACATACACACACAATATTACACCTGTTAACCAAAGTACCAAGATCCAAGGGAAGTACAAAGCATTATATTTCAAGCCAGCTTGGCTGTATGAGTTGCTCAAAATATGACAGTGTTGACACAAACTGCCTTAGAGATTCCACTTAGGATTTTTTTGTGTAGATTTATCCCCTAGACTTTTCCATGTTTGCCAGTGTTCACAAGTTATCAAAGGTTTAAAATCAGGATTTTTTTTTTTTACTGAGGTGATCTGCTATCCAAAGTCGTATCTAATTGAAGCAACTGGTAGAACTTTCTGTAGACAAAGCTAAGTAATGAACTGTCTTTCATTAATTCACCATATCTGTAGAAAGTTATACACAGCTTCCATTTAAAATTTCTGTTAAAATTTGACAGTTCCTTAAGACTTCAAAAGAAAATACTATGCCTCTCAATTGCCTTGTGATTATAACTTAATACATTTTTGAAAGTGGAATTATGACAAAGTGGAAAAAGTTTTTGTGTGACATGTTTCAAACTTCAGGATGTCATCATATTAAAGTGTTGTTTATGTTGATGTGAAGGAGAAGGGATGATGAGAATTTTAAATTTTAATTTAATTTTTTTTTTTAAATATATGTTTTAGGTATACACACTAGCTGGTTTCATTTATATTTATGTAATAGAAATAGAAAAAAAATTTGTGTGCCAACACTGAATTTTATCTTAGATTTGATATGAACAGTCTAGCAAGCAATATAGTAACAAAAACAGGGTCAGAAATCCAACCTTAATACAGCTTAATGCATAACAATGACAAATAGGAGGAAATTATAAAGTAAGGAGTATGTCCTTCAAGCTGGAGAGATTCTGAGAGATTTTAAACTTAGTCTTGACTTTGATCTGACCTCAAATGGTGATTATGAGCAATACCAGTGGAAAAGACACAACTATTTCAGTCAGAAGGTTTACTATAAAGTAAATTAATTCAACATCAGTACTTTTGATTTTTTATTTTGATTTGTGCAATTTTATCCATAAATATTTTCTTTCATTTTTAGTGTGTAGCCTACCCAGATTGAATTAATAAATATTCCTTTGATGCTCACCTTTACTCACCATTGCTGCAGCTTGCCATATGAAAGTTAATCATTCAATAACAGCAAAATATTTTCAGAAACATTTCTTATTTACTTTCAAGTGTACAAAGATTGTATATAAAAGTGATCTTTTTTCCACTTACCATCATTTTCACTTTAACTTTCAGTTTCTACCTGCCAAAATTGTATAATTCAATGAAGGATTGATATTTTGGAAAAGAAATCAAAACAAATAGTGAAGCTTTACTGAAATTTTAAGATAAAGTATTTTCATTATTCAATGTGATTTTTAGACATATATTTTCATCCTAGTTTTTGTTGTCAGGTCATCATGCCCCCTACATTCAGCTTTCTTTGTATTCTCTAAAGTTCTAAGATAAAATATTTTCACTGTTTCACATGTTTTTTGGATTTTGTTGTTTTTAACCCAATGTTAAAACTGATATTTTCTTCAACCTTCCTCAAGTGTTCATTAAAAATTGTTTTTCATTTTGTTCAGACAGCATTACCTGTTCTTCCCCTTGAAACTGGAACAGTTAACAGGACTAAATGACAAAATTGGTTTCACAATTTCTAATCAATAGTTGATACAAGATCATCAGATCTAAAATATATTTGAAGACCAAATATTGAATCAACCAAAATATTAGAAATAATAAAAATGAAAATATAATTTTAAAAATATATTGAAGATTACGAATAGTACACATGATATTACTCATTTGCATTTGATTATTTGCCTTAAAATACACAAAATCCATAGTTAATTTGAATAGAATATTTTACTATGAACACTTATCTATAATAAATGCACAAAATTTTATTATAATTTGACTTTTGTTTATCTCTATTTGCAGGTGCAACCATGACTACCTTGATATTTACGCTGAATTGCAAAGTGATTCTGATAGCCTTCTTGATGCCTCACTGACTGGTCGCTTCTGCGGGGATCTCCTGACAAATCTTCCTCGTCTAGTGATATCATCGAGGAATGTGCTAATGCTAGCCTTCTATACAGATGATTACAAAGCAGATAAAGGCTTCTCAGTGTCCTATGAATTCATTGATGGCAGTAAGTAGAGTTTCTTATTTCTTTATTTTCAATTTTCCTTCAAGAAACTGGTGACACACTCAGATTGAAATAGTTTGGTCATTAATAAAAAAAACAAAAAAACACAGAACCTATTAATTTCATTTTCAGATATTTAATTCTGATTTTCATTCTGGTCCAGCATTTATCAACAGAAAATGATTTGACAATTCAAGTTCAAATGCTGGCTGAGTCTGCTTACATTTATTAAACATTAATACCCTTATGTTGGATGGTAGCACCTATCAGGGTCCCAGCTATGGCGAAATAGTGAACCCCCAAACAAAAACAAAACACCGAAATTATAAAAAACATATTTTTATAATAAAATTAGGAACAATACATATTTATAGCAAAATGACCAGCTATAGATTTTATAGGAGAATTACCAACAAGACATTTTATCTGTAGTTGAAGGCATGCAATTGTGTTCAAAATTTATTTTGTTGAAGCCATAAAATTGTGATCAAAATATTTAGATTTTAGTATTAAATAACCCATAGCGGTTGATACATCACTAAACAAAATCAACCAACCGACCAATGCCCATGTGAAAGGCATAAAATTCTTTCTCCTAGTACTCTGCTCACCTCCCAGATACCTGTATAAAAGTATAATCAGTAGAAAAAAGTGCAGTCAAATTAGAGGTTTTTTATACTAGTATTAGTCTGTAAGCAAATACTGACTATCTCAGGGCTGGATGAGGGTTAACTGTTACTATAAGCATAGCCAACAAAAAAGTTCTCTTCTGCCCTTCTTAAGTTTATAGAGTTACTGCTAGAAACAAAGAAAAGAGTACTTAACTGTTATGTAATATTAGTCCTCTAAGCTTTGAAATTTTGACACTGACAAGACATATTGAAAGCAAGAGGGGCAAATAGAAACAGTGCATAAACTACCTAATGAGTTTATGTAAATGACAGAACAGGCTTTAGGAGAGATAGTAAAAAGACAAAATTTACTAAGAGCTACCAAGAGGAAAAATATTAATAAGAGCTACAAATGACAGGAAATTGTGGAGAGTCATAATCACAAATGATCTGAAGGGACATGGAACATATATTTGTATTGTTAAAATATTAACATTATTGTCTTTATGTTGTAAATGTGATTTACTTAATGAGAATTTCAGAAACTTACTTGGTTTTACATTTACTCCATATCATATCTTCTTCCACTTGTCCTGTCCGTTCAGGATGTTGGCAATCGTGGCTGACCAAAATTTCCTGTCCTTTGTAGTTCTTAATATATTTTGTCTTTTTGTTATCTCGTAAAGTAAACTACAGGACCTCATAAACAAGGTGTTAGAAGAAAGCAAGAAAAATGTACTATCAACAGCAAGAAGACAGAAAGTATAAGCTAAAGAAAAAGCCCAAGATGTAAGTTGTAAATTGGAGATATCAACATCCTGCAGATGTAGAAATTCAAATATCTGGGAAGTGTTTTAACAGAGAACGAAAATTACAACACTGAGATCCGAATATGTATTAGACCAACAAAAAGAAGAAACAAGGTGCTGAGAAATGGAAATATTTATTTAGAAACAAAGAGTGCTGAATTGCGACATGGTATCCATATTCTTGTATGGTAGTGAATATTGAATAATTTTACTAAGGGTGAAGTAAAAACTACGAGCAGCAGAAATGTGGTTCTATAGATAAAATGCTGAGAATTCCATAGATGGATCGAGTAAACAATGAGGAAGTCCCAAAGAAAATGACAATAGAATGAACACTTACTCTCAAAATCAAAAAAAGATATTCCTGGGACATAATGAAGAAGTAGGGGTTGGAAAAGTTAACTCACAAGGGCATATCACCCGGTTCACAATCCACCCACGTCTATTGAACAGGTGAAGAGGCTCATCCCTTGTTTCCTGTTTAGGATGTGGTTTCCGGTTTTCTCTTTTCCAATCTTCTCACTTTTTTTTTTTTCATTTGGAGTAGATAGACTAAACTATTGCCCAATTCACACTCCACCCATGTCTATTGAACAGGTGAAGAGGCTCATCCCTTGTTCCCTGTTTAGGATGTGGTTTCCGGCTTTCTCTTTTCCAGTCTTTTCACTCCTATGTAGCCCCCTGCACATCAGTGGCATTACCGCCTTGCTCAAGATGATATGATTAAAAAAAAATATCAAGAGAAAGAAAGATAGGTGAAGGCAGTGACTCACTTTTGAATGAATGAATGGCAAGACAGGTGGGGGGGTCCTTAGTAAAGAGAAGAACCTACAAAGAGCCACATGAGTTAGAAAATTGTGGAAAAACCATGATCACCTATGTCTAGAGAACATAAACAAAGTTAGTATTTTACACATTTAGAGTAAATTTTCTGAAACTGTTTCAATAAAAATTGCAATGTATTTGAAATGCAGTGGTTTATGTTTTTGTAAACAAAGTTTGCAATAATATTAGAATTAATAATACTTAAATCTTGTAAACATTTTTATATACTTCATTACATTAACATTTGTCATGTTTCTATACAAGTGTATAAGGGGAATATTTTAATATAAGGTGAATCTTTGGCATGTTTCACTACAGGTGTATAAGGTCAATATTTTAATTTTAGGTGAATCTTTGTCATGTTTCTGTACAGGTAAAGAAAAATGTGTATCTGTTTCTATAAAAGCTTGCAGAAGCAATCTCATTACAAGATTCAATGGCTTTGTGCAATGAAGTAAAATCAACATTGAGAACTACCAACATATGAAGAAATGTCATCATTATTGTCTCACATATGTAGGAAAAAATTATCATATATTTTTCTACTCTGTACATGCAAGATTTTTTTCTTTGATTACCTTTGCCTGTAGGAATCACATTTAGAGCTGTATGTAATTTATTTAAAAATGAAATTTCTGAAATTTAGTAATATTTGCTAAAGAAGTCTAAAAAGTGGGTAACTTATATATTTATATAAAATAAAATGAATAAAAATTAAAAGTAACATTTTGCGACATTTAGATTTCAAGAAAAATCTGAAAAATGTATTTTTGAAGAAACCTGTCTGTATAAAAGAGTTTGTATCTGAACAGAAAATCACAGTATTTATGCTTTCTCTTCTTTCACTGTAACAAGGTATAGTGAGTGGATTTTCACAAGCATTTTTTACTCTGATCTTAAAAAGAATTGGAAATTTAGTCAGGATATTGGGCTGTAGATTTAATGTCATTTGATTATTGTTCTTTCAGTCAATTTTACCATTTTTTTTTTTGTATTTTATTAAAGCTAACCCAGATATGATGTACTGAGGGAGAAAATAGCAAGAAGTAATTGTAGATATTCATATATATATTTGTGTGTGTGTGTGCTTTTACAGATATTATTTAAATAAGTTTATTAAAATCAACAGTCTGGACTATTGAAGAATTTTAATGATCAACTTCATCCTATGCTTCAGTGCCATCTTTCAGGATAATAATGCATCCACTCATACTGCAAAAGCTGTAGCTGAATGACACTAGGAACATTCTAGTGAAGTCAAACATCTTATCTGGTCATCAAAATCCCCAGATATCAACATCTTTGAACATTTATGGCAAAATTTAGAAAAGCAACTGAGGACTCCATTTCCTCCTGCACCATCATCATTAAAAAAATTGAAGACTGTTTTAGCTAAAGAATGGATAAGAAATACCTTTGGAAACAATTCAAACTTTGTACAAGCCAATCCCACACAGAATTCAAGCTGTAATTACTGCCAAAGGCAGTCCTATCCAATATTGAAATAAATTTGCTTGAAATTTCTAAGTGTTTCCATTACTTTGTCTAACTCCTGTGTATATATATATATATATATATATATATATATATATATATATATATTTATATATATACACACACTGTAATTGTGTAAAATCTAATTTATATTATCTTTGTTCCTTTATCGATAAATATAGTATTAAGATAAGTTATTACGAGTGATTGCACACAAATCTGTCTATACATTACCTCTTGATATATTCCTAATTTGAATCTCTATCACTGGTCCATATTCATGATTTGATTCATTCAACTGTAAGTATTTGTGATATTCTTTTTTCAGATATTGCTCTCGATGTCGATGCATGAGCAAAACCTTTAAAAACAGACAACAAATAACACCTCAATAGAAAAGTGTCTGTTTCATCTCTTTTTATATTTAACTTCACAAATTTGTATTTTTTCCTGAAATCTCTGAAATACAAGCAACCACTCACTTGTGTTCTTTTTAAAGCTACAATCTCTTTCTTTTATTTTTTCTTTCATCTCTCTCTCTATCTATCTATCTATCTATCTATCTATCTATCTATCTATATCTCTTATTATTTGAGTTTATTTCAAACATCTATGCATAAGAAGATAATTTGTTTTATTTTAAATTTCTCTAAATTATTAATGGTTCATTTGGTTTCGTAATTAAGTCAATACAGCAACTATTTAATGCTTTTGTATGCAGGTTTCTAATGATCTTTGTCTCCATCAGAGCATCATTGTAAGTTTTAAGTTATGTCCTGGTCTTGTATTGGCATGTATTGACTACTTGCTATACAAGACTTTCATATGGATGCCACACATCCTGCCAGATTTCTTCAGAAATATCAAAGCTGTATACAACTGCTTTCTCAGATCAATGGTTATAAATACCTTTGATCAAATGAAGTCTGTTGCTCTTAGAACCTTGCTAACTGGTACTGCAGACTAACAAACAAAGAACTGTCCCAAATCACAGAAATCACATCACTTGAAGAAAGTCATGGTGCACATTGACCAAAATGTAATCCAAACAAAAAGGAAGATACCAGTTTCAATAATTCACTGAATAATAACTTCTCTTCAAAACTTTTTTTTAAAAATTGAATCACTTTAATTATATTAAAACAAATAAACAACAATTATTCTTTTTTAACTGTGGCTTCAAACAAATGAAGCCTCTAGGTCTTGGTGAGGACTACTCTACTTCACACCTCATGAACTGGTAGTAAAAAAATCACATATGAAAAACTGTATCAAATAATAGTAACTATATCACTTGAGAAATTTCAACAGTAGCAACAACTGTTGTAGTATAATCAAGATGTTGATGTTCCACATTACTCCAAACAAAAGGCAATAATGGAAGCCCTCATCTAAACTGGAAAGAACATTAACTGCAATTGAAACATATTTTCCTGAAAATTGGTTTTAAGTGACAGACTATTTCAACCAAATGTCAACCAACAGCAGTACTAACTGCTCAGCCATTGAATACCAAATGTTTTCTCAGAAGGAAATGACTAATATTATCTTTACCATTATAGGTTACATGTAAAGACACAAGGCACATTTCTTCTTTGTGTGCCATGTCTCTTCAGGACAAAGGAGATCATGGACTTCCACTTACCCCTGTCTTTTGTTGCTCTTCATATTTCTCCCAAACCCTGTTCTACCATTCATTTGCTCAAGCCTATCAAATATGTCCTGCACTGCTTTTCTCTCTCTTTATCTCTTTCCCTCTATCCATCCTGTGATCATTAGATTCTCCAGGCCCTACTTCCTCATTAAGTGTCCCAGAAACCTCAACTGTCTCTTCCTGATGTTAAGTATGAATTTTCTTCTTGTTTTCATCCTCTCCAACACCTTGTTGTTGCTCACGTGCTTGGTCTATGATATCCTCAGCATCCTTGTGTAGAACTACATTTTTGTTACCTTGAGCCTCTCCTTCATCCTTGAAGAGATTGTTAAATGGTTCATTTTCCCATGTCACTATCTTACCGTAAATGTCCTATAAACCATCATTTTGACCATACACTTTGTCATGTTGTTGTGCAATGGATATGAACTTGGAGTTTGAAGTCAGAGAGCCAAGTCTGAATGCCATTTGAATTTGTGGCATTCACTTATGCACAAATACCCTTGGGAAAAGTATGAATTCATCTCTTCTCTCTCCAGCTGTAGGTGCAATAGCAGAACAGATTGGGTTCTGTAATCTTGATTGGCAACTAGTCAGCTGCAGAAAGAAATGGCAAACTAGTGCAGGTAAATCTACCTAGTCTGTCACAGATTGAAAGAGACATGATCACCCAAGTGTGTATCACATATGGAACTTAACTGAATGACTGACTTTGTTAGAGGTGGCAAATAGAAATAGGGATATTATTTAGCTCCTTCGATCTGAAACCTGTCTTGCACATGCATTCCTTAAATCATGGTTCACTGAAAGTGATTAAATATGCTTATCATATTGTATTGTCAAGAAACTTTGTCAAGGTGGCAAAAGGCATTTCCTTTCATTTCACATGGTCATCATATAGATCTAAGTTTTATAATTTGCCTTTATTAGGAGCCCCTTCCTACTTAAAGAGCAAATGTTTTCTCATGATATTACAGTAACAATTGAGGACAAAACTGTAATGATATGGCTACTATTACTACTTCTGATGCATAAAGTACAATAATGTTTCATATTGTATCAAGAGTATCTTTTATGCCATGTTTGCAAGAGATAATATATCAGCAGAAGAAATAACAGTGGAAAACCTTTCAAAACCTTTATCTGAATTTTAATTAAGTCTTATTTGTGATGTGAGTAGGTCATTATATTTTATAAGATGATATTGTGGTATATTATAAAAATAGTTATGCATAATGTATATTATTTTATTAAATATGAAGATATTTTTGATATTCTTTTAAGATGACCTTTGAGTTCATTAGAAAACAGATGCTCATTGTTGTCATGTAATAGATTATCTGATTTTGTTTGTGTGTTCATCCATAAATAACAAGTTATTATTTTATTAAGATTTTGATGTAACTGAACTTGAATGTTTCTAGAAGATATGTTCTTAGAAATTGTTTTTCTTACCAGTGTTCAGATATGAGATTATTCTACAACATGATTTGATTCTGTAGTTGGAAGAAGTGTAAATTTAGAAAGATTGTGTTGCGACAGTTATCTTTGGGAAGAGGAGAGAAAATTAATAATTCTATACCTCACAAATGACATCCCTCTATTTAATTAAATTTACATTTTCCTTTGCATTAATTCAACAGGTGTAAATTTAGAAAGGTTTTGATGCAAAGTTTGTTTTTTTTGTGCAAAGAGCCCATCTCCTTCAATATTCAAAATTCACAATTTTATCTGGACTTGAATACCAACAACTGAAACATAAATATTTAGGTCATCAGTTAAAAAAAAAATTTAAGGAATATTTTCACTCTTGTTACTTTTTAAAGACTAAATATCTATAATATTTTTGTTGTTTTTCTATTATTACTACTGCTACTAATTAACCATCAATATTAATATGGATTTATTTGAAATAGATGCAATGCGAGTTGAAATCAGAATAAGAATTCTGTTTACTAAATTCTGCTCTACTTTTCTAATGTATTACCAGATGGTGTGATGCAAGTTTCACCATAACCTGCCATTTTGAAGACAGAAAAAAAACATTACCCCCAAAATATTATTTATGAACAAACAAGATGAAGAAACTATTCTAACAAGTGCATGGAATGATCACTGGATTTAAGATATATTTTACCTTGTTTAATTATTGTAAAATGAATAAATTCATGCATTAAACAACTTTGTAAACAATGTAAACAATTTTGGTAACTCTTTGTATATTCTTGGAAAACATCTCTGTTTGCAGAATTAGATTGAATATCAGATTAAGAGAATTGTTGCTTTCACCTAATCATTTAGATGCTCATTCAGTTTTTCAGAGACACAAAATTATGCAGCATCATGGTATTTTGAATGTATTTGAACCCAGTTTTCTTCATTTCTTTTTTACTTTTACAATAGAGTAATTGTCTGTAATTGCTAGAGTTGCTTCCCTTTCAAACATTTCTTTAAAAAATGTAATAAACACTTATTTCAGTTTCATATGATTGAACAAATATCATAAAGACGAATAAAGAAAACAGATTGAAAAAAATGTTTTCTAAGTGTTTAATAATTATTCTTCTCAGGAATTCCTAACAAATTGTTTTAGTTCTTCTGGATTATATTTGCAAATCTAATTTTGAAACAAATATTTATTTTTACGGGAATTTTTTTCACCAAACTTATACCAGACCTTGCTGCCCCCACATGTACCACTCTCACAACTTAATACAGTTTGGTCCTCTTTATATCAGAGTATATTTAAATTATTAATTCAGCAAAAATGCTTAAGTGAATTCAGTGCATGTCCTGTGAAAAGGAGGAATGGCTGCTGCTTGTGATTTTCTTAATTGTTTTATTTTTTAGTTTTTTTCAAAATTCCTAACGTCACAGCTGCCTTTTAATTTCACATTTTCTTTTTGTGTATAGAAAATGTATCTCATCTGAATTCTGCCTTGATGTCGTGACTAATCAAATAATGTTTTGTATATATGAAGTTTCCTTTTCTTAATTCTTTTTTTTTTTTTTTTGCAGTTGTGAGTATTCATTGCAAAGCAAAAATCATATTTGGAATTTTCAGATGAAATTAGTTTTTCTTTTCTTTATGGTGAATTTATGCGTGTGCAAATGATGATACTTAGAGAAGAGCAGAATATGGCTTTCTGCTGTTTCCATCATGTTATAATGGTTATATCATGCCAAAAATATTTTAGGGAGATTTTGACAGTCATGTTAAAACTGCAGAGGAATAAATTTTTATTCTTTGAAATAGAATTTAATTTTTTATAAGCTCTAGCTTAGAGAAAATTTAATATTGTACCTTATCCAAAAGTGACTTGCATCTGTGCAAAGCAGGTTAATATTATGCTATTATATAACGTTTTATTCAGTTTCATAATTGATAAGTGTACTTAATGCTGATTTCCTCACAGAACATTGTGTATATAAATACAAATAAATATAAACCATGAATACATATTTAAGGGCTGCATCAATATTTTAATTCAAGATGAATATTTATGTGTACATTTATCTGTTTATGCAATATTATTTTTTATGTCCTATGTCCCTTCCTGTTATTTGTAGCATTAACTAACACTTTTCTTTTTATTATCCTTCCTACTCCCTGCTCTGCCATCCAGTTACATAAGGTTTTTAGGTAGATTATGCACTGCTTTTCCTTTACTTTTCTTCCCTTCAATATGACCTATGAATGTCAAATTCTCCAAGCCTCCTTTCTTCATTATGTCCTAGAAGTTTAAACTGTCTCTTTATTAATTCTAAGTACAAGGGTACATTTTGTTTTCATTTTTTGTAATACAAAAAAGCTTGTTCATTATTCGCATTTCTCATCTATGGTATTCTCATCATTCTTCTGTAAAATCACATTTCTTTTTGATTTTTTTTTTTATTGTAAGATTCATCCTATACTGAACATCTGTGACCACTCAAGGTAGAGGATTATATTAAAAAGAAGTTTATATGGACAGGAGGAGCAAATGAAGAGGTTAAGATGGTAGTGATTGGTGGAATCAAGGAATGTAGTTTATCCAAGATTTTGCTAAATGTCTCATCTTTATTTGTGAAAAAAATTGTCCAGAATTCACTGCCATATAGGAATATTGAGATTACATTGAAGTTCAATGTACTTTTCTTTGTTTTTAATGAAATTTTTCTGTTTTTTAATACTTACAATATTAAATACTTTCACTTATATAAAATTATATTCTAAAATTGATATCATCACATTTTTTATCTTCTATGAAATTAATCTTTGTGACTGATAATTGGTTGATTAGCTCAAGTGTTTTTAAATACTTAATGTCAGACAAAATTACCATTGTGTTTAACTTAGCGCCAAAAATGGATGAATTGAAGCGAAAATAGGAAATGGAAATAACGCAAAAGCCCATTGGTCTAAGACAAGAGAGATTATTTAAGATTTTCTCTTCCCTGTCAGAAAAACTTAACCCAAAACTTTTACATCAACAATAAGACTGACTAAGAAGTCTGATTAATTCATTGAATGTCTTTTTAGCAGAATGATGATGTCTGTCAGAAGACAGTTCATTTATCAAAACCTTCCTCTGATTTTGTTTTAAGAAAAAAAGCAACCAGAGATTATTTTTGATAAAATTGGTCTAATATATTTCTGCATATGTGTTTTTGTGTATATAGACATTTATTTGCATTTGAGTGTACATATATATAATGAAACAAACAACATTTCTTTTCATTAACTTTTATAAAAGAAAATGAAAGCTGATTTCTTGCAAGCTTTTTCTATGGCCACACACACACATTTATTGTTACTTTTGCTGGGTGTAGTAGAGGTTGTTGCAGCAGCAACCAGAATAGATTCAAACCAAAAAAAAACAAACTTTGGATCTCAAAACTGAGATTTGATGATTAACTAATAAATGTCATTATCATCATCATCATTATTTCCTTCCTTTCTTGAAAAGACTTAATCTTTCAGCACCATATAGACATACTTTTTATATCCCCAGCTGAAATTACATATCTAGCCTTTTTTTGCCTCTTAAAGTAGAAGTGTTTTGTTTGAGGAATTACTTAATACTAGTCATTTTGTATGCATGTAATTCTTCTAAAAAAATAATAAATAATTGGTTAACTATTCAGATCCTGTCACCCTGTGTTAAAATATTAGAACTTTCTTCTAAGATCAAAAGAAAGCAATCTTTTTTGGTTTCATTCTATTCAAACAAAAATGTTATGACATTTAAATAAAATTTGTTAATAAGAATAACAATGGATGTACACACTAATCACTAGATGCCTCTTTTAAGCAGCAACTTCCAGTATTAATGTATATTTTTGCTCAATATATGTCCATATGAATTTTAGCATTGTACTTGATTGGCATCTAGGTCCCACATTTTTACTATTGAAATAGTTAAATGTAATCATCACTCCTACTTCAACAGTTCATCTCTCTCACTTCCTGCCTGTGGAACTCCCTTCTGTTTACTTGTTTCCCTGATAGCTACATTCTCCATAAATTTAAATGCAACATCATTTGCCATCTTCTATCTTCTTGAATTTCATTCATCTTTTATTTATTTTTTTCAATATCTCCTGTACCCTGTCTTTTCTCTCACCTGGACACTAGTGGTGGTCCTGCCTTGGTTGGGGTGAAATGATTAAAAACAATTCACCAAAATTGTTGCTTACTTGAAACTAATACAGGCTCAAATCTTACAATTCTATTTCTATAGTTCCTGCAGTGCACACACACATTCAAAATTTCTACTACAACTTCAACAATTCAGTTAGATATTGCATTTTTGTTAGATTATAACATGTCATATTATTAGATTATATAGTAAGAACTGAATAAAACATATCTGACCAACATATTATACTCATAAAATATCTTTTAAGTACCATGAATGGCTACAAAGTCAAATAGTCTATAAAGCCTGTTGATCAAATTTAAGGCAGATAATAAGAATGTCATACTACAGGACTTGTAGAATAGCTTTGAGGAAATACATAATAAATATAAATAAACTATTTTAATCACATCTTGGTCAGGTTAGTGAAGTTGAAAAGAGCAGTTTGACTTTGTTCTGATTTGGATTATATAAAGAAAGAGATGATATCAAGTAAGAAATCATATAAAAATAATTTGGAAAACTAACTTGCTATAAAGAATGACAGCCCATATATCTTAAAAAACTTTTTTTTTGATAAATTCTATATATACAGTAAAAAACAATAGAATTATTTGTGTGGCTGAATAAAATAATTTTTTCATTGACTTTCAATGTTTCAAGCAACTAATTAATGTGATGACAGATTTTTTTTTTTTCATAATTTTCATGTTTTATATAATTAGGACATCTTTGTGTTTTTCTGCAATTTTAATTTTCTTGTAATTTGTTTCACTTCGTAATAAATAAAGTAAGATTTATATTAGTTAAAATCCTTGAACTCTGAACCTCTGCTGGAAGTATCATTTTTATATTAGCTTTCAGTTTTTCATTTAGCGTTTAACTTAACTACACTAGCCTAAGTGTAGTACAAGGTCAACATTTTTTAATGCTTAAGACAGAAGACAAAAAGGTAAAATGTATGATTATCAGCAAAAAGAAAAGCCCAACATATGAATTACAAATTGAAGATACCAAAATCAAACAATTACAAACTTTTAATTTTCTAGGAAGTGTATTAACAGGGGACAGAAAACAGGATACTAAAATCTGAATGTATATTGGAATAGTAAAAGTGACTTCCAAAAGTTAAGCAAAGTCTTAAGAATAAGAAAAATTTCATTGGAAACAAAGAAGCAATCCTCCTGCATGGCAGTGAAGGCTGAACAATACAATTAGTGATGAAGAAGAGACCTGAAGCATCAGAAATGTGGTTCTACAGAAGGATGCTGAGAATAACATGTGAGCAATTACAATTTTAGAGAAGATGGAAATAAAAAGGACACTTGTACTTAACAGCTGAACACATAAGAAAAGAGGGCTTATAAAATCTGACACTAACAGTACATATTGAAGGCAAGGTAGATGAAAGCTGTGCATAACCTACTAACAAGCTTATGTAAACGGTAGGCTGAACAGGGATTAGGAGAGATAGCAAAAGGACAAAATTTACCAAGGAGCTACAGAGGAGAGGTAAATGTGGATAATCATGATGATCTACTTCCTGAATGAATCAAAATAACTGATTTGTATCTTTATAAACTTTTGATGTAATATGTCTAATCAAAATTCTGATTGGTTTGATAAAGTCAGATTCGCAGATGATCTTGAAAATGACCTTAAATCTGTTGTTAACTGGGGCAAGAAATGGCTTCTTAATTTTAATGCCTCCAAAACTAAATTGAATTAAAAAACTTTATTTTGCTTTCAATAAGAATAGCTGATGCTAACCATCAGGAAAATAAATCCCCATGCTTCATTTTCCACTGATATGAATTGGAATAGTTACCTCTCATCAGTTGTTAAGTCTGCTGCTAGGAAATTTGATTCACTGTTGTTCTAGACAATGTTTCTTGCCAGAATCTATTTTGCACATTTATAAGTCTACCACTCATCCTTGCACTGAATAATTTATGGTCTCAATATATAAATAACATAGCAGAAATCAAAGTCATAAAAAGAAAAATCACAAATTAAGTTTGGGGGTTGTGAAAAAGTTATAGAAAAATATATTTTCCTTTAAAATTTGTAGTATTTTCATTTAAAATGGATAATATTTTCATTTAAAATTAGTCATTAATATTTTCAATCAAAATTGATTATTAATATTTTCTTTAAAATCAGTTGGTAATGTTTTCATTGAAAATAGATAATTTCATTTAAAATCAGTCAGTAACATTTTCATTTTGAATAGGTGAAATTTTTATTTCAAATTAGTAATAATATTTTTAATGAAATAAATGCTTATTATCTTTGTAACTCTCAAAGGTTACTGCATGAGTAATCACCAAAATGGAGGTTGGGAATAATAGTGTATCACAAATACAAGACTCGCACATTGCGTGAAGTAGATACACTGCTAGTAACTATAATTACTTTACCCTACTCTACTCAATAGTGTCCACTTACATAAGATAATAGGAACATCCCATTCCTGTTTACAGGTAGGTATACAACATTATCAAAAAGTGATATCTTGTACCAGCAGATTCATCATATAACATGTGGTAGCAATCACTGCAAGTGATACTGCTGCAGATTCAGTGACAAATGAATCTTTATATGGTTCAAGTACCAATCTGGCATCCTAGATGAATTCCATGATATAGCTAAAATCTCTTGTAGTATGATATGGACAAACAATGAGGAATACTTATATATAAAAATATCTAAGGCTTTATCTATGGCTGGATGTATCTGTCAGTCACACCCAGCTTATTGCTTTCCAAACAGGTTGTCGCTTTTTTTCATTGCACTTTGTAGACATCATCTACGGCCAGATAAATCTGTCAACCACTCTTGCCATTTGTTGACTTTTATCTACGGCCAGATGTATATACCTTTCCCAAGAACATTAGTGGAAAATGAACAAAAACTATTCTTACCAAATTTTGGACTCAGTTTAACTCATTATTAAGCTATAAACATTATCATTGGCCACTTTATATTCTTTTATAATCTGTATCATCAAAAAGAGATGAATATTTGGCGCATCAAGTTTTCCTTCCATAATTTATTAAAAAATGAGATTCCAGTATCCAAATCATTATTGGTTATACTTGTGAATCAGTGAAACTTTTGTAAATATATTAAAAATCATATACAAAAATGTAGAAAGTATTAAGAGAAAATTCAATAGAAAACACAGTTTTTCTTTCTTTTCCATGAAAAGTTAATCCTTGTGAAATATTCATGAATCTGTCATAGTCAGAAATTAAAAAAATTTACATGATCACGGAATTGTATTCTTCAAAGAAATTTCTATCCCAAAATAATATCAGCATCAGACAATTCATAATTTTGATTTTTCAAATAAAATGAAATTTAAATTTATTTTCATTCTGTTAAATTATTCAGAAGAGCTTCTTGTCTGATCTGACCATATTTCAAGATTACATTTTCTAAACAAAAGATGTGTCATGCTTGTCATGCATAAAAATTACCCAAATGTTTTCTAATTAACTCTAGTGTCTATCTTCTCATTTACCCAATTGGAGTTAGTTTTTCTTTGTTTTAGAAAAAAATATTTTGTCTTAGAATAGAAAATATCACCAGTAAATAATCCTGTGGTGAGATTTCAGTCATGTTAGGTTTTTTTATAAAAAAAAAATTAAAAATCGAGTATTGCATGTATGGCATAATTGGTAGAGGAAGGAAATGGAAATAATACAAGGCTTACGATTTACATAGTATAAATATATACAAACAAGCTTTAAGTTTAAATTAGAGTGCAGAATCTGTTATCCCACTTATCTTCTAAGTTTTAGAAAGTGAAAGATTCATAAATTTTTCAAAATGTTTTTTGACCATCTAGTTTCCAGCCTTCTTCAGGTGTTTCTTATGGAATTTTCTTGAATCTTATCTTGTGAGAATGAGCATGTCTTTGATACCATTCCAGAGTGCATCAGAAAGCTGAGAAAGGCTAAAGAAAAGCTAACATACTGTGTGGGGAAAAAAAATTAACAATAATGATGAAATTAGCCTGAAAAAAAAACAAGCTTATTTAACAAAATTTAGAAAAGAAGTTGATATTGAATGGAACAAAGGAAACTTTCACTAATAAAATGGGGTGCAAAGCTTAAGGTTTTTAACTTTTTTTAAAAGTTCAATCAGTGCAAGGCTCAAGAAACACTCATGGTAGAGGGTAACTAAATGAGGTGTGTGATAGGACATAAGAGGAAGTGCTAGGAAGTGAAGATTATCGAGATAAGAATATATACTAAAGAATCCTTGACTTGAAGTTAAGATTGTAGTGTACAGGGAAGCACTCATGTGGGAGTTTATTCCAGAGAGAAGTAGCTCTTTTGGAAAAGCTGTCTGCATAGAACTTCCTCTTTACAAAAGAAATATGGAGGAAACGTGGATAATTCAACACCATAGATGTAGCATGGTGTGTCATAGGTAGCAAGATAGTTAGTTTACTAAAAGATTTATGTCTTAAACTGCTCTACATATTATTTTTTTGAAAATTGTATTGAGCACTTTTTCATTAATATATTTCTTGACAAATATTACTTTTTGAAGGCTGGTAGATGAAAATAAAAAAATATACTCTTTAATAAATACATGGAACATCTACTCAGATATGAGTATTCATTAAAGTAATGTTTAAGTAATCAAATCTGTTGGAATAATTTAAAAAATTCATTACTTCTCTAAAAATTGGTTCGTTTACTGAGCAGATATGAATGTTTCAAGAACCGGAGAAAGATTTGTGTTTATATGACATTATTAAAACTGATCAAGCTTCATCAGTAATGCACTCTGTAGCTGAGTCAATATAAGCACATCAGATCTATCAATGGTTTCTTCTGCCAAGGGGAAGGCAAATTCAATTTCTGCCAAAATGTGCATATTTTATTTTAATAAGATTTCTCAAATATTCAGTTTGGTAAACAAAAATAAATAAATGGAGCATATATTCAAATAATAATATCCACTAAAAAAGATGTTTAAGTAATAAAAATATATATGAGTGTGTGTGTATATTTTCATTTACTGAAATAGTTTATGCATGTTTATATGCATTTACTGAAATAGTTTATTATCAGAGCTTAAAGCCAAAATTTGCTTTTGATAAATACTAAATGTAGGATAATTGTTTAAGGTTAAATGTGATTGATAAACTTCTCAACAAGAAGAATTAACAAAGTTCTAAATATATAATAAGAAAAGGAAGAAAAACAACAGGAGAAAATAATACTAAGCAAACAACACACACAACACGCCTACCTATATATATATATATATATATATATATATATACCATGGTTGACCATGGTTAGCATCCTAGTTGTCTGTTTGGCTGGAGTATTGGCATCTGTGACTGTAGAAGCTGATGCAGGAGTGACAGTCTCTGTTGCGGAGGCTGCATTTATGTTTTGTTCCTGGTCTGTCGGAGCTGTCACTTTGCTTTCTGTGAACCCGCCTCTCCATGGCAACTTGCATCAGCAGCTCCTCCCTTGATTTGAATTGTTGGGCCAGGGTTCCTCCCATGATTCCATGTTGCTGCCCACAGCCTTCATGTTGTGTTTTATGATGTCATGATACCACAGTTGTGGTGACCAGTGGGTCTTCTTCCAGAGACCAGCTCTCCATACTGGAGGTCTTTTGGAATGCAAGCATCTGGCATGTGATAGATATGGCTTAGCCAGCAGATTCTACACATGGTAGGCAGACCCACACAAGACAGGACCTCAGTGTGCACCTTGTCTTGCCATGAGATTCCCAATATGCGTTAGATAATTCTGATGTGGAAAATGTTCAAACACCTATCTTGGCTGATCGATGGATGCCTACTATATATATATATATATATATATATATATATATATATATATATATATCAAATATAGAGAAACAATTCAACACATAATTAAACGGCTATAAATCCAGAATTTATTTCAGAAATTACAAAAATTACACATTGCCAAAAAATCAAATGTTACATTTAACTCAGAATATTAAAAGAAAAATTTGCACTGAGAGAAAATAAGGTTAGGTGAAGGGTAGAGGTGTATATAGTTAAACATTGCTACAACAATACAGGAAGTGTCACAAAATTTAGAACACATATACCAATTCACACATAAACACAAAAAATCTTAATGTATAAACACAAAACAGGAGAATAGATGTAACCAAAAACAAAATTAAATTCTGGATTTATAACTGTTTAATTATGTGTTGAGTTTTTTCTCCATATTTTGTATTGCTCTGGATAATATTCATTGATCTCTCTATTTTTATCTATTTAATATTTTATATTAATTAGATACAACCTTTTGGATTATCCTCTCGGTTTTTACAAGTTTGTCATTTTTTCTACATATATATAAAATTCAAATCAAAAGTAGGCAAAGCAGCAGTAATAAAGCAAACACTTTACCAAGTAAGAATTGTGTTCACATGCAAAAAGGATACAGTCAAGTGGTTATAGTGTTCTAACATCAAGGAAAGAACAAAAATGTGGTGGATGAGACCAAAGATTATCCATTTTTATTTATCAGAAAAAATTCCATCATGCTTCTGTAGGATTTGTTTATAACTTTGGGGAAAGGATGATTTTAGCAGTCATTCTCACAGATTGGAACTAATGTGGAATATGCTAACTTAGCTTAGTTAGGCACAAAGCAATGATAGTGAATTTCTAAATGAGGATTGGTTTTATAAGAAATATTTCCTATGACACAGATTTTGTAACTATTGCTCGATGCAATACACTGTAAATATTTACAAAGTTTTATTTGGCATTAATACCACCATAGAAACCCACTAGGAATTAAACTTACTCTCTATGGATTAACAAGACTATCTTGTTAGCCATTGCTCCATTCCAGGCACTCAAAAGTACTTTACTATATTCTTAAAGAAAAGTAGAATTCATATTAATTTTATTTACTTTTATAATTTACAGTTTGTATAATTCAGTATGATAAAATGGTGTAAAGCAACAAAATTGTTAAATTCTGAAATGAAAGTTATCCTGGATGGCCACTCTTCCAGATCCTTTTGTTCTGATGCAAGTATTTTCTCAGGTCTCTATGCTTGATCCTACTTTGTTTTTTATTTTCATTGATGACCTTCCTGATGACATCAGTTTTCAACTTGGTACCTATGCTGATGACACAACCATTTATTTCTGTCTTGATAATAAGTTCAATTGACTTGATGAGGTCAAATTAGTAGTTGATGCCAAAAATGATCTTAAGTCTGTTGTTAACTAGGGCAAAGGATGCTTTGTTAATTTTAATGCCTTTAAAACTAAACTATTCTCTATTAATCAGCTGAGAGGCTCTTTTCTGACTTTATCAGCATAGAGAGTGACTTTTTATGATTTTTTAGGTTAACATTCTTAGCTGACATTAAGTGGACAGACTATATTGAAGTCATTGTTTGGTTTAATGCCAAGAAAGTTGGTTCACTGTGTTATGCTAGACAATTTTTCTCTCTTGAATCTATCTTGCATATCTATAAGTTTACCATTAACCCATACTTGGAATAGTGCTGACACATATGGTCCAGTGCCACTGCTGTTTACTTTGAGCTCCTAGATAGAAGAATCTGTAATATTACTGGTCCTGATTTGTGAACAATTAAGAGTATGAGACTCACCTTCACTAGGATGTTTCCAACTAGCGTTCAGTTGGCAGACAAAAATAAACAGGGTTGTAACTCAATATATGTCCCTCTCTCCTCTCGCCATAGTGTGAATATTGTGCTGATATTTATTGAGCACAATATTCACACTGGAATCATCAGCCAATCAGAACCTACAGAATAGACTTGCCTATAGCAGAGTGGAATCTCCCAGGCTTTTATATAAACCATCTACCAATCTGCTGGGATTGAAGAGCTGTCAGTTTCAACTTAAATTGATTACTGGCTGTTGCTATCTAAGGATTCTACAATTTGGCATCTCAATTTCAGTTACTTTCCCATTGCTGTAAAGTTGCCTCCTTTTGCCTTTTCAATAAATACTTTCATGGTAATTGTTAGTATGAGCTCTTCACTTTGGTATCTAGACTTTATGAATTTAAGCACAGTACTAGATTGGTATTGAGATCTCATCAATTTATAGTTGAGCTTGCTAGATGTAGCTGTAAGTACTATGCCAACAGTTTCTTTTGTCATACTTCTCAATTGTGGAACTCCCTTCTAACTCCATGCTTTCCAGTTAATTTTAATCTTCAAAAATTTAAATGCTGTGTTGGTATATACTGTCCTCTTGATTACTCAAGAAGAGCACTTGCACCTTAGTGATGTTTCTGTTTTTTACCATACTTGGTAACAACCTTGTATCTCAGTGGCTTTAATGCCTTGCATCAGGTGACATTGATTGAAAGTATCATACATGCTTAAAAAAACATTTTCTATTTAAGATATTTCAACTTTCTGTCATGACGTTGATAATGTGAACCTTATAAAAATGCTTCAAAATTACTACTTCATCAATTAGATGCTATTTCTCAGCATATATTTACAAAAAGCACTGAATATTTGTCTATATTTCTGAGATGAAGTAGTATTTACATTATTTAAACTGTTGTCCTCATATTTATTGCCATATTCACAATATTTCAGCAATTGTATGCTCTGGCCTTTTTCAGGTGCTTAGAATTTTGAACTGAACCCTTTATTTTGATCATTGGGTTATATCATTCTCAGTCCTTGTGCCATGCTACTTCCGAATGTCATGTAGTTATCTCCCTTTAACTCAACTCTAAGTTCACCACTGCTCTAGCCAGTTATTGAACTCACAACTCTTTGGGTCAATTCACTGAATCTAACCAGTGCTTTTATCCACTGGGCTATAATATGGATAAAATAAATAGAAAAAATAAAGGGTTTGGTTTGAAATTCCAAGCACCTGAAAAAGGCTGGAGCATACAACAGTCTAAATGTCATGAATATGGCAATAAAGTTGAGGGTAACAGTCTGAAAAGTGTAAATAATGCATTGAATCGTTCTATTTTCAACATTTTCATTAATCCTGATTGTTTCATTGCATATCTAATGAAGACATAAAAAACAAACTCTTTGTGTTGCTAGCAGTTTATGTTTTTATTCTTAAAGAAATTGCTTACAGTAAAAAATGTAAATATTTTCATGTTAGCTCCACTTGAATTTCATTTGCATAGTATTTTGACAAACTTTTAGAGATTTTCAAAATGATGCCAAATTTTCCTATTTATCATTACTGTTATTTTAGATTCTGATTTAAATCTTACTTAACATATTGTTAAATGTAGATTCTGGAAATAACTACTTTTTACATTTTTAATCCAACCAGCATAACAATACTTTCAATTAGTTTCCCTTTGATCTTTTGGGATACATTTAACTTGCTGCTTGTATAAAATTAGATTTATTGTTTAATGTATTATTTTTAATCAAATATTCATTTAACAGTTTTTCAAATATAACAGGACCAATTTCAAACAAGTGTTGGGCCGAACAAGAGAGTGTTCTAAATTTTGAAGATATGCTTAATCATTTTGCAAGCATTCCATTATAAAGTTAAGTCTTGTATGATTAGTGATATTTATCTGTGTTTTGTATTCTGGATAAATACAGATTTCTGATTCAATATGCATAAATAATTTAAAAGAAAATTTCACAAAGATGTCCATCTGTGATTTGCTAATTAAGGTTCCTTTCTGCAAGATTTAAACACTCAGATTACTTTTAAAATTGGTTTCAGAACAAAATACTAAAATTTTATTAATTCTCTGATGCGTTATCACTGCTGATAAAGAAGTGTATTTTGACAAACAAAACCTCCAAAAAATGTACATTTGTGCATGCATGCACAATCATGCACAAACATCCTATTTAAATATATTGATGCACTTTATGCTCAGATATATAGAAACATCCATAAATAAAACATGCACTCCAATGACATTTAAAATTTAAATTTTCAAATTAAAACACTAGTTGCATATATTTTTCAAATACACACACATATATTTAAAAATAAGATGATTATATATATTTCTATATATCAAGAACAACACTGGATAAAAATATATCACAAAGTAGAAAAAGTTTTCTTGTGACACATTTCATCTTGTAAGAACTTAAGGATGAAACGCATAACAAGAAAACTTTTTCCTTTTGTCATATATTTTATCACACACACACACACACACACACACACACACACACACACACACACACACACACATATAATGTATGTGTATTCAAAACTGTCACAAAAATAGTTTGAATTATATAGAAACAGGTCTCTATCTTTCTTTACATATGTGTGTGTATGCATTTGTTGAAGCAGATTTTTATGAGTTAAGAAACAAAAACTAGTCTTAAATCAGTATTTAATTCTCTTATATATATATATATATATATATATATATATATATATGATAGTGTAAAGAACAAATAGGAAATCTTTCTCTCTTATAAATTATATATATATATATATATATATATATATATATATACATGATAGTATAAAAAACAAATAGGAAATATATCTCTCTCTCATATATATATTAATAAATATACATATTATCCTACATATATGGCATGACTTGGAGTTTCATGTGTTATGCAATCATCAGTATATATATATTTGACACTATCCTTGTTACTGTTCCACCTATGCCATCATACAGTTGTTTATCATGACCAAGTGCCCATAGCTCAGAGGTAGAATAGCTGACTGACGCCAATTTGGTCGGGTTTGAATCCTGGGTTAAAAGCAATCGGATGTCTAACTGTACTGATGATCTGTGATACAACAAAACAGGTCTGTCTGTGGATGACACTATATATATATATATATATATATATATATGATGGCTGGCCACTCATATTTGAGGATACCCGTCTACCAGGGCAGCTAGCTAATCTTCATTGCAGATGCTTGCTCAGAGACAATTGCATTTGTTCACCACTCACAGATTCACTCCATTGTTTATAATACAGCTATGCTGTGCAGACCTCAGTTACAGTTTCTGGGAGAGAGCTCATTATCCAGTTTGAACAAGTCAAGTCCTTGGTCATGATGATTTGTGACTTCGAACTAGCACAATTATCAACAGCTCTTCAAAGGGCATTATCTACCCAAATTTACTGGCAAGGCTTGGGTCAACCCATGGTATGGTTTTCAAGAATTTTCCAAAGGTACTGCTTGTTGGGATTACCTTCTAGAGGCTTCATGTTTAAAAAGCAAGCATTCTAACCACTCAGCCATGCACCCATAATATATATATATAATCACAATAATGCTTACAGATTCACCAACTTGTACACCAGTATACATGAATAATATATGTATATCTAAATAATGTCAACTAGAAGATGTTCCAGTCATCTTCTAAGCTGAAAAGCTATGACTTCCATGAAAATCAGCACTTTCAATCCTTGCATTTTATCTAGGCTTGAACATTGAACATCATAAAATATACAGTTACAAGGAAGGCAAACTATGTAAATATTATGTACTTAAAAAGTTTCACCAGAAAGAGTTTTGGTGTATATATATATATATATATATATATACACACACAATTGGATAGAAAATAGAATCACTATAAAATTTGATATACTTAATAAGCTATATCAAAAGACTCTGGATTATAAATAATTGATTTATTTTTGTTTCATACCAGCTTTTTAAATATGCTCACTACTTATAAAAAAAGAAGAACTGTTTCTTTTTTCTTTTGATTTACCTCTAGTTTCTTAGTTTTATTTATTTCGAGTCATCTTTTTAATTATTCATTGCTGTCATCTAATGTCACTAAATGATGCTTATGCAAATAAATAGCATATTAATTCTGTCCAGTCTTTCCTATAACATTATTTTAAGGCCAAGAATTCACAAGCTTTTAGTTTGAAAGGCTTTTCAAGACCTGTAGGTTTTTACTCCTTTCATCAAATTGTAGATATTTTACTCTGTAAAAATACTTGATAAAACATATTTTTTTGAAGGTCCAAAAAACAAACTGAATAATAAAAAAGTAATTGCTTTTTGAGGCACTTTCATTATTCAATATATTTTTAGATTTTATTCTTACATTAATCTGTTTGGGCTAGTGTCCACATCTTGACTACCATGACATTTCAGATGTTGTATCCTCTAGCCAATGTTAAGTGTTATTCATATTTTAGTAACCTTTTGGGAATTATGACCTGAACATTTGATTCTGTTTGTGTTTGTGTGTCTTCATTTTACTGTCTGTGTGTCCTCATTTCACTGTCAGGTGGAATTCGTTGTCAGATTAGAAGATTCTAGTTGTTCTCCTGTAGATCCACTGCATCTATCTTTGGTGTCTCCTTCTTCGTATGAAAATGGTCATTTTGTTTCCCTTCTACTTACTCCTATCATTTTTACTGGCCTGGATTTGTTTTGAATAAGGCCTAATGTTATCTCCTACCAAGAACTCTACATATATCTTTCGCTGTCATTATTTAAACTTAATACACATGTGGATGCATATTTTGTTGCTAAATTTATCTCTGCTTTTATTATTCTTTAAAAATAGTTGTTTTGAGGAAACCTATATAAGTAAGTGTTTTTTTTTTACATTCTCAGACTAGTTATTTTTCTAAATGTATTCCTCTAAGTCTGTGATTCTTGAGAAAGTCAGTTCCACTTATCATTTACCAATCGGCCAATTAAGTAGCAGATTCCAGGCAGAAGAAATCACATTCTTCATTGCAGGAATGCTTGATAATCTATCCTTGAAGAGTTTAAATACCGACTTTTGTGTTGTCTGGCACTTAGTTCTTCTTCTCAGGAGCTTCTCCAACATGAAGGTATTTTTAACCAGTCTGTCATACTCACTAGAAGATGATGGCTTGAATACACTCCAAGATTTGTGCTTGCCATTGTCTAAATATGAAAAGACAATCAAAAAGATGATAGCTTCTATTTATGTGCTGCCTTTTTTATAGGCTGCTTTTCTATAGTCAGTCTAAAATAATAACTTCAAATATTTTGTCAGTTTTACTTTTTCTTTTGTTGGTGAATGTCCTTCTGTAGAAGAGGTTTCTTAAGGAAAGAATTTTAGGAAAATATATGACAAAATGAAAACAATCTTTCATGTGACTCCTTTCAGACTAAAGTGACACTTATGTTGGTGTCATTACACATGTGCATCAAGAAGATGGGGTGCTGAAATTTTAAGTTTTAAAATTGTAAGTGTTTTTTTACCATAATTTTGGTTTAAAAAAACACTAGTTTAAATGAGAGATAATGCAATTTATGAAGACAAAAAAAGTACCAGAAAAAAAGTTTAGGAATATCAATGACAAAGTGGAAAAATTTTGTTCTTTAAAGAACAACAGAACTAATTCATTAGTTGTTCACAGTAATGAGTCTGGCAATAATTTTGTTTTAATAATTACTGCTCTAATTAAAAGAGAAAACAATTTACTCAGATAAAAATTTATAGAAAGTGCTTTGATGGATGGATCGTTCACAGTAAATTTACATTTAGGTTCTTATAATGTTTCATCTTTGTAGCAGATCTTTTATCCCAATGTGGGATATTTAATAACAAAGCTGATGGAAAAATAATAAAAAGCAAAAATGAATGAAATCTGTTAGATTTACGAAAAACAATATTTAAGAAAATAAAAAAGGATTTTAAAAAGCTGTTGCTTTGCATTACTTTTATTTGAATTCACATCTGTCCTGCTTTTTGGGTATTAACAAGAAATCAGAGAGCCGAGTTTGAATCCAGTGCATTCACATAAATACAAATACCCTTGAGAAAGGTATGAATCTGTCACTTCTCCCTCCAGCTATGGGTTAAGTAGCAGGTCAGATTGGGTTCTAAAGTCTTTGATGACAATCAGTTTACCACAGAAAGTAATGGCAACCTTCATTAGGAAAATTTTCTACCCAGTCAGTCATGTCTTCTTTGGGACATGATTGCCCAGGTGTATATTATGCATGGCACTTAACTGAGTAACATTGTTTACCACTCAGGACAAAAACAAATTATTAAAATGTTGCTCCATCATTGTGAGAAATTCTAACTCTGACAGATATTATACTAAAACCAAATATCATCTTGTTTATTGCTAATGGTAAAAAAATGAGCTTGCAATAGTCAGTTGGTTGTCAAATGTACTATTGTTTCTTGAAAATATAATTCATTGCAGTCAAACATGTGTCAGTAAAATAATTCTATCTGCATGTAACTATAGAGTAAAATAAATCCTTGCTTCTGATTGGCTGTCAATAAAAGTATTTTTTAAATTTGCACTTCGCTCTATAAACTCTGAAGAATCATGATCACCAATGTTTTGATGCAACATGGCATTAGATAAAGCGTCTTTCAGCATTGTTACTTCTGTATCCAATGTTGGCAAAAAAGCAAAAACAAAAATTCAAGCTGAGTTGACATTTTTGTGACATCATTGGCAAACTTTACACTTTTTTACAGATGGATAAAATTATTAAAATAAACTTTAAAATAACTCTTCAATTTTCTATGAGCTAATTATAATATTTAACTATAAATGTTTCTTGTAATTTCAGTAACCTGGCTAATAAGGTGAATATATATATATATATATATATATATATATATATATATATCCAGGTGAAGAGAACAGGTTTAGAATCCTGAGTTCTTTGGTATATATATATATATATATATATATATATATATATATATATATATATATACAAATACACAATGCTCTTTATTAAAATAAATAATATAATTCACTACTCAATGGCACATTTATTGCAAAAAATAAAATAAGGCACTGTTAAGGAGCAAATTCATGGCAAGAGCTTTCATAACTAGTAATGAAGAGAATGAACTGAGCCAATACTGCCTTGATAGTGTCTCTCTCTCCATGAGCATGACAAGATATATATATATACATATATATATATATATATATATATACAATGGTCTTTATTATAATAAGAGAAAATATCCTGCCCATTTATGCCAGAAATTCTTTAAATCAATTATATTCACAAGTTTTCTATACACATGGGGTAGAGGAATTACAAATGGCTAATACTGTGAGCCACAGTATGTATATAATGCACATGGTATGTGGGTACACACAATTGGCAGGCCATAAATAGAAGACAGTATTATGTTTCATGGCATACACCAAATTTTCACATCATCATATCTCTTTCAGGCATGTTAAGAGCATTAGTATGATGACTTCCATTCTGACACAAGATAAAAATACACATTATACGTGTTGTCCATTTCACTAACTACAGTGACTCAGGGTTAGCCAGCTTCTTGAAAGTGACCAGGCGAAAAATAGGAATGACAGTTCACTCTGCACAGATGTCACATTTGTGTCCACTAAGTTCATGTTGTGTATGATGGTCCTGGGAGTCATAAACAATGAGGGCTATGTCTTGCACACCCACATTTTTCAACAGATCCTCAGTTTCAGTGCCATACTTACACTGTGATGTTGGATACAATGTTCAAGATGTGAATCAAAAGAGGAGCTGTAAATTTTTCAGCTCCTTCCAGAATAGCCCACAATTATCTCACAATGAATTTTCATGATCATCTCACTCCTAAATATACTCTTCCTGTTCACTTAATTTCATTCTGCATACTACTACATTTGGAGTATCATTAATAAGGGGACTAATCAGTAGATCCTCAATACAAATGGTTCTTCGAAGGCTGAAATTGTGGATGTGAAGACCAATATAAGTGAGAGCTAAGCTAAATGAGTTGGCCATTCAGTCACTTCTGAGGTTACAGCAAAGACATCCTTTATACCGAGGGCAGTTTTTTTTTTTTAATTATATAGTTTGGGTTTTTTCATCCTAACTGTTGTATACATTTTTAAGTATATGGATTGTTTTTTTATTGAACATGTTTTTCTTTATATTGTAATTTGCCCTCAATACTACATACTCTCTATTTCTCTTTCACTCACTCTCTCTCTCTCTTTTCTCTCTCTCTCTCTCTATATATATATATATATCTTTCCCTGACGATTCGTTTAAGTGACACCTAGGTAGGTTCGTCTGGCTCATTAGCTGTTATCTACTTATTTTCTCTACCTCTGTATTGAGCGCTTTCTGTTAGATGATTACTCGTGTCAGGGTTTTTTTTTTGGGCTTCGTGGTGATCTCGATCTGAACAATTTTGACTGACGTTCATGTACTAAGCTCTTTTTTTAAAACCATTTTTTCCTTCCATCAAAAGTTTTCGAGGAAGGTTTTTGACACAAGTATAATTATAATCTCATTTATATATATCTAAATCTAAAATTATTTATAAATGGAACTTTGTGTCTGTGTGCATCTGTGTGTCCATTACCTATACACTCTGAAATGGCTGAACCGATTTTCTTGAAAATTTACACAGTTGTACTATAAGTCTGTGAGTGTTCTTAGCTAGGTTTTGTGTTGAGGTACCCCCGATAAATATTGAAAATCAATAATAAAAAAAATCGGGTTATAGAAGGAGTGGTCCGATTTTAATCAAATTTGATACCCTCATAGACAAAGACATAAGAAACGATATTCAGAAGTTTCAAGGTTGCAGTTCATACAATAGTGTAGAAAATTGATAATATATATAAAATGCAATATGTTTGTGTGTGTGTCTGTTTATTTGCCTGTATGTCTGTATATTTTTCAGCCCTTTTATTTTAGTTTTTGCTTCGGGTTTGGCTCAAAGTAAGTATAATTGTAGTTCTTAATCTCAGCTATGATACCATTTACTCTGAGGACTTATTTAGCCTTCAAAATTCAGTTTATGATAAAAAAAACTTATTTGATATCGATACCAGGAAATCAAAATTTGACTTACAGTCTACGGTTTCACTTTAACTGGAAACAACTATTGCTTTTTAGCCTTTCATGCCAATATCCAAAGAGTCTAAGCTCCAGGATCATGGATTAGTTTTAAAGCTTTCATTACACCCAAGCAATGCCGGGCTATACTGCTAGTATATATATATATATATATATATATATATATATATATATACACAGTGCGATGGGTAAACTGTTGCCATTTTATATTTTTAACTTTGTGTATGCATGTTGTTTGTTTCTGATATTGTCAACTGCACTCTATGGTAGGTACAGTTGGATACTGTCTGTGAGACAAAGAGCACCATGATGCAATTCACTTGACCAGAAATTTGGAAACAGGATTCTGTACTGCTCTAATACAAACATGTGCTTCAATGCAATAATTTTAGAGTGTTTGGGTGTCAATCTGAGAAGAGTGCAGAGGATTAAAAAAAAATTTTATATCCTGTCAATATCCAGGTGTTTGAAGTGATCACTAATAATGGCACAGTTATGTCTCATATTTATCTTACCATAGGGCCTCAGAGTCAACATGGAGGCCTATATCAAGTTCTTTGAGGAGGTAGTGTAGTCTGGGGTCAAGAGGATAGCTTCTGTAAGATTCAGTCTAGTAACATGACCCTGCACCATGCCATACAAGCAGGAGAACCTGTCATAGCTATCAGACAATTTCTGCGGCCACATCATCCCTTAAATATGGCCATCTTTCTCCCCAGATTGCAACCTTTTGATTATTGTGTGGGGGCACAGTTGAGTGAGAGGCTAACAAAACTCCTTGTAACCTCAAAGTTGAACTGAAGGCAAGGATTATAGCAACATTAACCAACTTAAACAAGGAGACTGTCCAGAAGAGATGCAGGAGATTCTGAAGTTGTCTGGAAGTTGTAATTAATGCCAATGGCAATTTTATTAAATAAATTTATTCTTTAGTATCAAATGATATTTTTGTGTAATTTTGGTGAATATAGCTGTTAAAATGAAATGTCAGTGTTACTTTCATTTTTGCATAATTTAGATGACAATTCATCCATTGTTCACTGTATATACATACACAGACAAAATATTCAAGCTGTGAATCAACAGAGAGTATATATATATATATATGTTCATTTTAAAAATATTGATGCACTTTATGCTGAGATACATAGAAACATCCATAAATAAAACATTCACTCACATTACATTTAAAATTTTAATTTTCAAATTAAAAACAAGTTGCATATATTTTTCAAATGGAAACATAAACCACACACACCAACACACATATAGTGTTGAGTTGTGATAATGTTTAGTCCCAAGATTGTTGTTTTTTTTTTATAGTTTTACTGATAAAAGGTATTTTGGCAAGAAAGTTTTTATCACAAAGTGCTTGATATAGATGTTGAGTGTTAATAGGTTTAATGCAAATAAGTTGTCACTTTAACTGAGCAGGTTCATGCCAACTTTGATGTTTTGTGAGGACAGCATTATGCCTTCACTTATCAGAGATGGGTTTTTTTGTTGTGTCCTGTGTTTTTTTTTTCTATTTTTCAAAGTCAGGAAGAACTGACTTAATTAAAGTCACAAATTCTTTGTATTAAACATATATATATATAAAAATATGCATAGGTTTAATTATATATATATATATTTGTATTAAACTTATGCATATTTTTATATATCAAGAACAATACTGGGGAAAAATATATGACAAAGTGTAAACATTTTCTTGTGACATGTTTCATCATTTAAGACTTTGAGGATGATACGTATCACAAGAAAACTTGTTCCCCTTTGCCATACAATATTTCATATATATAATATATATATATATATATATATATATATATATATATATATATGCATGTGTGTGTGTGTGTGTGTGTGTGTGTGTGTGTGTATATATATATATATATATATATAATGGCTGGCCACTCATATTTGAGGATACCTGTGTATCAGTGCGGCTAGCTAATCCCCATTGTAGATGCCTTCTCAGGCACACTTGCATTTGTTCAACACCCACAGAGCCCACCTGTGGTTTTATACTGCAACTATGCTGAGCAGACCTTAGTTACAGTTTCTGTGAGAGAGCAGATTATCTAGCATGAATAACAGTTTGAACAAGGCCAGGATGGTCACGATGAATTGTGACTTCAAGCTAGCACAACCATCGATGACTCCTCAAAGAGAGCTGTCTACCCAATTTCCCTCACAAGGCTTGGGTCAACTCATGGTATGGTTTTCAGGCACCTTCCAAAGATGCCACACACTGGGATTGTCTACTCCAGACTGACAACATTAAGAAGTCACCTTTCTGACAAATCGACCCTGGTGAGATTTGAACGTAGGCTTTATAGTCAGAAATTGAACATTTTAACCACTCAACCACACACCCATATATATATAAATACATACACAAGGGGGTGGTGAAAGGTTCTTGGCTCAACAAGCTTTTCCAAACACAAAATTCTGAGTGAGTAATTGCAAAAAGCTGTTGTTTATATTGTCAGCTTTGACAGGGATCAATCAGTGTAAAAATAGAAAAATCAATCTCAATGTATATTTTTGAGATTCATACAAATAAGCTTTATGAGAATCTATACTTTGACCTTTCTCTCCAGAAATCTACATTTGTAGTTCATGATGTTTATTCCTGCATCCTTCCATCCATTTCAAGTATTTTTAATACTTCATAATTGGCATGTATCATTTGTTACTATTCTACTGAAATAGAATTTTGTTTATGTCAAAATGCAAGTTTTTCTAAATAGTCCTCACTTACTAAATACTGATAATCTGTCTGTTCTTTACTAAACTGCTTGTATTCATATCATTTCCAGTGAGGCCATCTTTTAATGTTTCTTTGTTTCTAACTTCTGTTATGCAACCACAAACAGAAGTTAATAACTCAATCTAACCCCAATTCCAGTGATAAGCAGGCAAATGAGCCAGCAATTATTCTGTTGTACATGCACAGGTACTAAACTCTAATCCAGTATTTCCTTGCCCTTTTACTTGACGTTGATTTTGATGTTGGTTGCCAGTATGCATACATATGAGCCAAGAGCCAGGATGTGACATGAGATCATTTGTCATGTGCGATACTTATATACTTACATATAAGAAGAAAAATTTCCCTCAGTCACTGCAATCACTGATATTTGTATCACCCAACACTCTTTAAAGCAAAAAGGGAGCTGCTGCTGCAAGGTTGGAATTCATGTATCCCTTAAAGCTTTTGTTATTATTATTGTAACCTGTTGGATAATAGAAACATGGCAGAGATTTGAAGAAAAGATACTACCCTTTGATCCTTCATTTACTTGCCATCTATCCAGCAGGAGTGGGATATGATACAAAGTTATTTTTAAATGGGGAATGCCCATATGTGTACATATGAGACAAGTAGAAAAAATACCACCGACCACTACAACTGCTGATGTTGGTATTTGCCAACCCTCCTTCTTTAGTGCAATGACAGAAGTGCTGCTAAAGGATTGAAATTCCCTAAGACTAAAACCGTTTCTATGAACAACCCAAAGACAAAGACATAGCAGGAAACTGATGAACAGATACTACACTTTGATCTTAGGCAGGAAAGCTGATTCTTATATAATGCTATCAGTTTTGATAAGTACTATGCTGATAGACTATGTATTTTTTCTCTTCCCTAAGAACCTCTTTCTGAGATAAAATCCATCCATAATTCTGAAGAATGATGATCAGATCATTTCTTGATGCATGTAATTGATTGAAGTTATTTTCTGCTTTCACTTCAAACTTGGCTAGAATCTCTCTTGGTATGTCTTAATACTTATTAAAAAGAGCATGTTTTCATTACCAGTACCTTCAATGGAAATATCGACTGACTGACTGAGCTTAATTTTGTGTCTGAATACTATGTCTAAATGACAGGAAAAATGTTTTGGAAGATCAAATATGAAGTCATAACCAATAAGAAAGCCATTTTGATGCATTTTGTTCTTTCTGCCTCTTTCCTGTACACTATCTTGGAGTATCTCTGATACTTATAGATTCAACAGTGATGAAGTACCTCATATCAGGCTATGATTCATTACTTGGACAGTTTCAGATCAATGCCCATAAGAGAAAACTTTCTCGAAGTGTACAGTATATAGAAATCCAGCATTGGTCACAAACAACATCATCACCATGAATAATCGGTGAAAAAAGCTTCTCTCTCTCTTTCTCTCTCTCTCTCTCTCTCGCCAGGGAAAGGATAGGCTTTATGAAAAAGCTAAACAATTCAGATCAGCAGTGAAACTTTCTTGCTCCATTCTTCTTCCTTTTCTAACAAACATTGATTGCAAAAGAAACCTCGTGACAAGATATATAACCGCATCTAATTATGAGGAGTTGTGGAATTTAAACATCAGGAAATGGTTCTTTCGGTATCAGCTTCTCATGCAAAAGATATGAAAAGAGTTGGGTGAAATTACATGAATTTTTCCCCCAAAATGTGTAGGCATGTGATACTGTTCAATAGGATGAGATGCTGATAGAAAAATACGATTCTTAAGGAATATTGATAAATATCTGTGGACCCTTTAAAATGAGGTTGTGTAAAGAAAAATGGAGTGTGAAGTGGATATGCAAAGTTGTATGAAAAAGAAATTGCACATTCAACTGAAAACATTGACAGCTACACATTATCTGCTTACATATATATATATATATATACACACACACATACACACATATATATATAAAGTTTTTACATTTACAAGAATTCAAATAAGGACATTTTATATGTACATATATATAAGTATAAAGCTGTGTATATATATATATATTTTTTAATCATTTTACCCCAAGCAAGGCAGGAACACCACTAGTGCACTAGTGTGCAGAAGGTTACACTGAGGAAAAAGATTTAGTACAAGGAGAATTGAAGAAAAGATAAACGATGAAGGATTTTCAAGCAATAGATGGCAATTGGTGCTGCATTTTAATTTTTGGAGATTGTAGCTATCAGGGATGCAAATAAGTAGCAGGGTGTTCACCAAGTGGGAAGTGTGAGAAAAGAAACTATTGGAGTAGAAGTGATGCATTCATGTGGTTGCACCATCAGGAAAAAAAAGCTTGTTAGTGCAGTTGTAGGAAAGACAGAGGAAAGCCATGTCATGTTGGTGAGAAAGTGACTGAGGTCAAGATGCTAAGTCAAGATTGATTACATTACAGGTCTTTCTTTGGATTTTGTCAAGAATCTCGAGATTAATAGCAGGAGCACCTAACCAGATATGACAAGAGTATTCAAAGCACAGATGAACATGCAAGATGGATTCTGATTAGAAAATCTTTCTGGCATGACACAGTGACCCAACTTTCCTATCTATTGATTCGATGTTGTCATCCCACTTCAGGTCGATTGAAAAATAAGGAAACTTGCATCAGTCATGCTGATGACGAGCAGGACAGTTTATGTATGGTGGTTAAAGGAGAGAAGTTTTGTTCTAGAGGCATTAGAAATTCTAAGCCATTTTCTGCCCCAGTTAACCATTTGATTTTCAAATCAGCCTTAGTGGATATTCTATTGAGACAGGAGTAAATAGTAGTGTCATCTGTATAGATATCTACTTGGGAACTGATGAAATCAGGAAAATCATTGATTAAAATCAGAAACAGTGTAGTTTGCACATTCAAAATGACCTTCATTTCATTATTTGATAAGAATGATTGGATTAAATCAAACAATCGTCCTGTAATACCATAGTCCCGGAGCTTGTGAAGGAGGCTAGCATGCCGAACCCTGTCAAATGCTTTCAAAATATTTGGAGCCACTGCTCAAGCTTCACCATTATTATCAAGAGCCTGGTATTCATTTTCAGTGATGGCCATTAGCACATCAGCGGTAGACCTGGTGTAACAGAAGCCATATTCTTTGTCAGAGAATAAGTCATGAGAGATGAGATATACTTAACTACTTCAGCATTGATTAGAGCCTTGAATACTTTACCAAAAAGTGATAAGAAGCTAGGGAATAGTTAGAGTTTTCATCAGAGTTCTTAAAAATAGGAACTACAAATAAGGTCTTCCAACAAGCTGGAAAGCAAGAAGCAAGGAGGCAATAGTTGTTGATTTTGGAGAGGACTGGAGCCAGCTCAGAAGTACATTTATCTAGGATGACGACAGGAATTCCATCACCTCTGCTTACCTTATGGGACTCTAATTTAGAAATGATATCCAAGATTGGGTGTGGGTCCTCCAGATGAGTCAAGTTTTGAGTTAGAAGAGAAAAGCAGCCTTCTATGCTCAAGATGTGAAGACTTTGAATTAATTGAATAGAGGTAGGATTGAGGGTTTGCAGTTGATATGCTATGTGATACATTATATATATATAAAGTTCTCAGCCCACTTAAGAGATTTTTTAAATTTAAATTTTTGGTCATTTGCTTAACTTTTGGGACTTTTCAACAACTTTTCAGCACCTCTTGTATATTCACTAATAGAAATAAATTTGCAAACCCAGAAGTCAGTTAAGTGATTTACATTTCAGCATTTATGTCTTGTTTGATTCATAACTGACTAGGTAGATGATTTTTCTTTTAGACTGGTTGCCAACCATGCATATAAAACTCATCCTGCCCTGCTAGTCAATCTATAGCTGGGATGAGAAGAGATAGATTCATATTCTTTTCAAGTGCATTTGTATGAAAGTTAATATAACACATTCAACTGGAATTAAGTACAATGCTGATCTTGATATATTAATCATTTCATTGGCAAACAAGTTGATAAAAGCCACGGGTTCCCAAGAGTGTAAGAAGCAGTGAGAGTAATAAAAGGACATGATCAAAAGTGGCAGAAGATAGACAACTGACATTGTATTTAAATTTTTTCAAGATCATAGTTGACAGGAAAGTAGGAAGCTGGAAAAGAGTTTCACAAATGAGAAATGTGAGAAAAAAAGCTATTAGCATAGAACTTACGGTTAAAACTTTCAGCAACTTTTACAACATCTATAATTGCACTTACTAGTGCTATTTTATTGTGTATTACATTGTGATAGTAGTATCAGAAAAAATAATCATTAGTTCTATTGACTAACAGTTCAGCTGGTTGTGCTCAAAACCAACAAACATTTGGAAAACTTTTACATTTAGAAAAAAAAGATACATATATACATAAAAGAAAAAAGGATAAAAAAAAACTGGAACAAAATAACTTTTCAATTTTGTTCACTGAAATATAAAATAGAGGAAAAATTGCCAGAACACTTAGGGCTGACCAAGAAGATTCTGATGTTTGGTCATTTGGTAAGATTTTAAAAAATAATTTGGGGCAAGAATATTTTAGCATCACCTTGTAGAGATGCACATGGGGCAGTTTGGAAGCATGCAGGATGAAGATAGCTCTTGAAAAACAATTCTATTCTATCTTATGAACACTTCATTACAAAAATAGTGGATATTGTGAAGAATCTTTGGCTTTGAATGACAAGAATAAATATGAAGCTGCCAACAAAATCAGTTAGATTTCTTGTTCCTAATCTAATATTGAATACCTGTAAACTTATTTCCTTGTTTGTTTGTCATTATTTATGCATATAATTATCCTTGATAAGTAGATAGTTATTGCAGACAGGTGACAGATAACACCAACCAATTGTTCACACCTATCGGTAAGAGTCTGTATATCTTTCTAGATATTTTTTTATATAAAAGGGTCTGCTGAAAAAGGGTCTGACTAAGAAATGATTCTCCCAAAACTCTGACATCTGTCATTTGGAAAGTGGAATATTTCAGCATCCCATTAAATAGATAGACAGATAAAAAAAATCAACACATAACTATAAAGTTTTTTTTTAATTATGTGTTGAGTTTTCTATCTATATATCATATTGCTCTGGATAATATCCATTGAGCGCTCTATTTTTATCTAATTAATATTTTATATTAACTAGCAATATAGCCCGGCATTGCTTGGGTGTAATGAAAGCTTTAAAACTAATCCATGGGCCTGGAATTCAGACTCTTTGGATGTTGGCACGAAAGACTAAAAAGCAGTAGTTGTTTACAGTTAAAGTGAAATCGTAGACTGAACGAAAAATGAATGGATGTAAGTCAAATTTTGAAGTTTGGTGAGAATCAGATAAAAATTGTAGATTTGTATAAAGGACATACAGACAGATAAACAGACACACACACAAACATATTGCTTTGTATATATATATATATATATATTATCAATTTTCTGCACTATTGTAAGAACTGCAACATTGAAACTTCTGAATATCGTTTCTTATGTCTTTGTCTCTGAGTGTATCAAATTTGATTAAAATCGAACCACTCCTTCTATAATCCGATTTTTTTTATTATCAATTTTCAATATTTATCGGGGATACTGCAACACAAAACCTAGCTAAGAACACTCACAGATGCTTATAGTACAACTGTGTAAATTTTCAAGAAAATCAGTTCAGCCATTTTGTAGTCTGTAGGTAATGAACACACACACACATACAAAGTTCCATTTATAAATAAGTTTAGACTTAGATTTAGATTAGATAATTTTTTTGATTATCTTCTCTGTTCTTATGGATTTCTCATTATTTCCTATATATATATAAAAACTAAAGAAAAACTTATCTTAGTCAATGTATTTCATCCTTTGATGGACTTTATCAAGGTAAATGTAAGGGTTTTATTTTGCAACAAGTGTTTATAACAAAAATGTAATATATACATATGTGTGTGTTTGCATTTGTGTTAGTTGTTGCAAATTTCTTACCTTAACTAAGAAGGAAATGTCCTGCATAGTGTCTCACATATTCACCGATCCAGCAGGACACATCTGACACATTTAGAAATAGATTGATAAAAATCTCAGAAGTGTAGTGAATGGTCCATCTACTCAATGTCTGGTTCACCTCGGCATGGTATAATGATTAGCAAGCTTGTCTCACGAGAATTAGTTACAACTGAGCAGTGAGTTTGATCCTCACTAGGTGTCCCATACTTTTGGCCTTATACCACATCTAAGTGACACTTAGAAAATCACCTATCTATTCAAAGTCTAAATTCTTTAAGATGTCTATCGTGTCAGCTCTGTGAGTAGTTGCTATGATCTGTAAAAAGCAAACAATTCTGCACCTTCTCTCAATACTTTTATTTTCAATACCTCTTTTAACCTATGTGCACTATCCCATTTTGAAGATGGTTTTCAGGGTTGTTTTTCCCCTTACTGGTTGCTAACCATTACTGATGAGTGTGGTTTGTCCTCCAATTTTACCCATAGCTGGGAGAGAAGACATGGCTTGATATCTTTCTCAATGGAAATGAATGTAATAACCTCAGCTGAAATTCAAACTTTACTCTCACTCTAAGCCATTATCCAATCCACCGCCTGTACATCCCTTTCTTCCTCAATTTGAAGTTGCATATCCATGATTTTCTTCTGGAAAAATGTGATGTCAGTGTGTCCCAAATACTCTTCCAGCAAATACTCAGAGGCTGACTACTGAGCTGCATTTCATCTACCCTCATCATTAGGATGATACCTTGGGACTTAAATCATTATCATCAGAATGGCTATAAAGCACCATCTGCCACAGTTTTGAAGTTAGAATGATCCTTCTCATAGAATCATTTCCCCACTCAGTCAGAGTGAGCAAAGGATTCCCCCTAGGAAACAAATTTCAGGATTTCAGAGGCAGAGGGAAAAATCTTTTACTTTTTTTTTATTTACAGAATTTTGTTTCTAGAATTACAATGCTTTGACATTTTATTGAGCATTTTGTTTATTAAACTGTGCTTCAGTTTATTTATTTAATAATTAGTTTTGACATAAAAAATCAATGTACATGTATTCAAATTTAAAAATCCATCAACATTTTCTATTGCCATTAAATTTGTAAAACATCTCAATAAAAATAATCCATGTATCCATGTATTAATATGGAAAAGAATGAAGATTTTCAATAATATATGCATATTATTTGGAATGCATCTTTTGCATCAGACAATCTTGGAAATGGAATGGGGAAATGACATTGTGACATATGGTGGAAAAGGGTGGGCAAAAAATGTTGGGAACCGCTGTCCTAGACAGACTGTCAACGAAGTATAACAAGCTCTATCTCTATTTCAAGGGTAGTGAACTGTACAAAGTAAGGACATTTAAACTCTCTGAGGTATATTTGATTTATCCACATATCTATTATTGATACTGGATTTTTGGTGAACAATAATGACAACACAGCAAGTTGTACTATTAAACAATAATTGTTTGGTTTTTCTGAAGACAGTCATAAAAATACCTTACTTATTTAAAAAGAAATGTTGTTATGTGCTTTCATGTTGATTTTGGGGTTTTGAATATCTTCAACTGTGAAGAAGCTAACTCCTGCCACTGCATGAGCTGTGGTTTGGTCTCTTGATCATAGTCGTATAACCATGCTTTCCAAACAATGACAAGTCAGTTGAAAAAATTATCACTTGCTTGCTGAAAATGTTGCAGTATCAACTGGGAGGTGTCCATTTGATATTGTTTTTGGTCAGCATTCAGACATTTTGACACCCACTTGGCTGACAGCTTCTGCATACCTAACTACTCATGAATTATAAACTCACCATGTTCTCTGGATATTTCTTGTGTCTCAGAAGTTTTTTTTTGCCTGAGATTTGTCCATCATGCAAACTTTGGCCATTAACATAACCAACAATTTGAGACTGTTGAAGAACTCTCAGACCAGACTATATCCTGGGTCTCCAAATCTCCATGCTAAAAGTTCATACACTAGATCTTCAAAGAAGGTATTTATTATATATTGATGGATTTCCTTTGAAATTTTCTTCCAGATAAACAATATATCTATGACAGACCATAATTCAAAAGTTGAAAATTTAATAATTTCTGTTAACATGGAATTGACCAGAAACACTTTTTCTGTAACTTGATACTTAACAATATAAAAAAATATCACTCCCTCTCTCATCAATGACAATATCCAGTTTCAAAAATAACAGCCAGATCTGGGAAAAGGGTTCAGATCATTAATTTTTAGCAGCCCTTTTTGTGTTTAGGTATATTTAATGTTTTTCATTTCTTGGAGTGATTTGATGAGGATTAAGTTGGATAAATCTGTTCACATTTCTATATAACACCTCATATATATTCAAGCAAATAAACTCATAGACATGTTCACACACACACACACACACACACATATATAAAATGATAAAAATAATTAAATAGAAGCCAACATTCAATAATCTCAACTAGGAATACGGCCACAACATGCTGACCATGTTTATAAAAAAATCCCATCACTATAGTTACAATATCTAAAAATCTATATATCTAAACTTATTTATAAATGGAACTTTGTCTGTGTGTGTGTGTGTGTGTGTGTGTTCGTTACCTACAGACTATGAAACAGCTGAACCGATTTTCTTGAAAATTTACATAGTTGTACTATAAGCATCTGCGAGTGTTCTTAGCTAGGTTTTGTGTCAAGGTACCCCTGATAAATATTGAAAATCAATAATAAAAAAATCAGATTATAGAAGGAGTGGTTCGATTTTAATCAAATTTGATAGACTAATAGACAAAGACATAAGAAACGATATTCAGAAGTTTCAATGTTGCAGTTCTTACAATAGTGCAGAAAATCAATAATATATATATATATATATATATATATATATATATAAAAAAGACAATATGTTTGTGTGTGTGTGTGTGTGTCTGTTTATCTGCCTATATCTGTATTTTTTTCAGCCCTTTTATTTTAGTTTTTGCTTCGGGTTTGGCTCTAAGTAGTTCTTAGTCTCAGCCATGATATCATTTACTCAGAGGATTTATTTAGCCTTCAAAATTCAGTTTGCGACAAAAAAACTTATTTGATATCGATACCAGGAAATCAAAATTTGACTTACATCCATTCATTTTTCTTCCAGTCTACGGTTTTGCTTTAACTGGAAACAACTATTGCTTTTTAGTCTTTCATGCCAATGTCCAAAGAGTCTGAGATCCAGGACCATGGATTAGTTTTAAAGCTTACACCCAAGCAACACCAGGCTATACTGCTAGTTCATTTAAAAACAATAAAAAAATCCTTGGGAATAGCTAATAAAATAACAGAAAGTTTTTGGATATATAAAACATTTAGACACTTTATGTCCAAGCAAGAAAACTTTTATACAAACACAAGAAAAATTTAATAAAAAGCTTAATTGCGGTATCCTGTTAGTTATCTTTAATGAAAATTTTATAAAAGAGAAATTGTTGTCCAAATACACCCCCCACCATATATATATATATATATATATATATATATATATATATATATATATGTTTTCTTAAAGATGACTGACAAGGTCCTGTGATTAATCTTTTTATTTAATTTTTCTAGTGTTTATACAAGTATGATTTATACAAGGATGATTTTTATTTTTAACTGAATGCGTCTATTTTTTATGTATATGTTTGAAGTTAAAGGGATGTTTTATTTTCCAAACATGGTCAGCACATTATAGTAATGTCCATTGCTAATGTTACTGAGTGTTACTTTTCCTTTTTTATTATTAGGGCTTCCTTTGTTTTTCATCTCTTTTTACATATAGATGAATCTGTTATATTTGTATTTTCTATTAGTATGTTGTGAATGGATTTTGGTAGGTATATGAAACTTCAAATACTTACATAGGAAAATCCCAAACACTTAGTTAAAAATAAAAAAATAAAAATCGCCCTTGATAATGGCTAAAAGTATAGCTGAAAACACTCAAATATATAGAACTATTGAACAGTTTTTACACATTTCATATCCAGAAAAGAAATCCTTTGTACAGGCAAGAGAAAAATTAAATAAAAAGCTTAATATTGCTACCTTTTCAGTCATCTTTAATGAAACTTACATAAAAGAGGGATTGCTACCAAAATAAACTATAATATGAAATAGATTAAATCCAACATATTTTTAAATTGTTTGTTTAAATGTTATGTTTAATGGTTCCTCACATTTGAGTAGATGCACTGTTTTTATTATTCAACAGTATATTTATTTATTTATATCTACTGGCCTGAATACACTAGATCTAAATAAATAAGTATACTGTTGAATAATAAAAACATTGCATCTACTCAAGTATGAGTATTCATTAAAAATAAAATTTAAACAAATAAATTAATATATATATAAATTAAATAATATATAAGAGAGAATGGCAAACCTGTAAAGACGTAGATAATAATCCAAAAGATTTTATTCAATCAATATAAATTATTAATTTGATAAAAATAGAGAGTTCAATGGATATTATTCAGAACATTATAAAATATTGAGAGGAAAACTCAACACATAATTAAATGGTTATAAATCCAGAATTTATTTCAACAATTGTGGAAATAAATTCTGGATTTATAACCGTTTAATTATGTGTTGAGTTTTTCTCTCAGTATTTTATTTTATATATATATATATATATATATATATATATATATATAGAGAGAGAGAGAGAGAGAGAGAATACTCTGTGTGCATGTGAGTAGATAGATAGATAGAATAATGTGTATATATTTTGTTTATATTTCACTAGTCATAAGATTCTCTGTCCCATTGCTTTTTAAACCAAACTGTCCTTTCTCATTAAAATCAATGAAAACAATAAATCTTTAGATTCTGGCAATGACATTAGAATAAAATTTACCTATTTCTTCAGTTCAAAGTAATCTGTAAACTTTCATTGGCTGTAAATTATGTGTATCATTTTTTGAACAAATTTAAAATTGTATGTCAAGCTTGAAGATTTTTGAAGCATGAAAATATGCTGCATATTTTAAAGACTTTGAACATATCATAATTTTTCCTAATAAAAGCTATATATATATATGTATATATATAATAGGCACACCTACTTTTTGTTTTTCTTTCTGTATATATATAAAAAAAGCATTAAAAACACCTTCATATATATATATATTGTCTTTTTTATTCTACATCAGATACGAGAAAGATCTGAGTAAATGCTCCCTTTGTCTCTCTCTTTATATACATATATATATATATAATGTGTGCATAAATATATCTTTTCAAATATATACGTATAAATGATCTGTTTATATCCCCTTGTCAGAATTCATATGTAAATGTATATATGCATTTCAAAATGTACAAGTGTGTCTATTCTGTCACAATATCTTGAATCCTTTTATCAGAAAATCTTTATACTTATTTTTAGTCTGATGAAAGAACATTTTAAAAGAGATGCATAAAATCTAATACATTTCTCTCCCAACTCCATTTATGCCAACCATTGATCAACTAACCTCTTCTGTAGCTAATATTAAAAAGGCAAGAATATTTTTCTAAGATTATACATGCTACACTTGAAACTTTTTGAAGATCTCATTTTAGTTACCATTTCTTAATTTCCTTACTTCAAAAGTTTGGTTTATTCAATATGAACAATTTTTCTGACCATATATTAACATACTGTTGACTGTATAAGAGTGTTGGTATGTATAAATACTTGAGACTAATAGGAACCAAAAAGTACTTTTTATATATTACATTTCATATCAGTGTAATATACAAGTTGTAGAAAAGGCATTCCACTTACAAGTCAGTAATTTCCAAAGGGAAAATAAGTGAGCACAGTTAAAAATGTTAGAATATATGTTTTGTGTGAGCTTCAAATTTTGTGTTGCTAAAACACAATGCAACTAGGATGGGACCATAAATTGTTGTGTATGCAAGTAGAAAGATGATGAGATAAGATGTGGTATTAATTTGACAATCGCTTGGATATATTTTTGAAATTTCCCTTGTAAACATAATCTTGCTTGTTTTTTTTGAAACCCAATTATATGGCATTTTATGGTTTCATATGAATGACTTCATAAAAGAGTTTAGAAATGCTTATTATCATTAATATCTACATGCATTGCTTTCTTCCTCATTTATAATGAGGATAAAGATTTTTCAGCCTGATTAAGAAAATGTTGGGTCATCTGGTTACAGTTTGGAAAAGAGCTTAGGTGTGTCACTCTCTCTCTCTCTCTCTCTCTCTATATATATATATATATATATATATATATATATGAGTGCATGGCAAAGTGGTTCGTATGGTTGCTTACTGACTATGAATCTGCGGTCAAATCTCATCATGGTCAATTTGTCAGGAAGGTGACTTCTTGATGTTATCAGTCTGGAGAAAGTGATCCAAGTGTACAACACCTTTAGAAAGGGCCTGAAGCCATACCATGGGTTGATCCAAGCCTTGTGAGTCAAATTGGGTAGACAGCTTCCTTCAAGAGGCTGTCCTGGCATTGTTCAGACTGTTGTTCATGCTAGATAACATGCTTTCTCCCAGAAACTGTATCTAAAGTCTGCTCAGTCAACACTCAGCAGTGACATTTGTTTCAGGCCTGATGATTTTGTATAAGCATGAATCACAGTTACCACTGACTGTGGACTTAAATGTCCACTTTTATATTTACATATCTCCTATCCTGGATATTGAGCACTTTAACTATAAATATTGCATACCTTAAAACTGTATTTTATCATATTATATATATATATATATATATATATATATATATAACAAATTATGTCAAATCTGTAAATGGAGAGTATAATCCCAAAAATTTATCTAATTAATATGAAATATTAAATAGATAAAATAGAGAGCTTACTGGATATTATTCAGAGCAATATGATATCCAGAAAAGAAAACTCAACACATATCTTAAGTGATTTTAAATCCTGATTTATTCCAACAAGCTGGTGAGCACCCATATCCTCAGATCACAAAATATAAAATTTTTATATTTTGGAATCTAAAGAGATGAACACTCACCCACTTGTGGAAATAAATCAGGATCCATAATTGCTTTAGATATCTGTTGAATTTTCTTTTCTGTATATATATATATATATATATATATAGTTTGTGTGTGTATGCACACGCTCACACATAATTTCATTTGGTGCATATATTTAAATGCTGTTGTTGCTAGATTGAATTTGTGAAGTGATACATTTTTTGTTTTACACTTTTTAGTATTTATTTTTAAAGTAATCTTCCTACTTTAAACAAGAATATAAATTTATCAAGTTTTTGTGTCTATTCTCCCCTACCCATCAGTGTTATCAGAAAGTAAAAACATCTTTTGACAACTACTAAATTGAATACATTTTGCCTCTCATCTCTCACTCTTGTGCACTGATAACAGTCATTATGCATTTCTCATGTGGACAGCAGTTTCTATATTCCCCAATTTTTCCAGACAAGAAATAGTTGACAGTTTTATAAGAGAACAATAATGTTTGATGGCATTGTCTTTTAAAGATGAGAAATCATGATGCATGTTGGTTTTTGACAAGCAGCATCCTTATATTTGTCATTCTACTCAGTACAACATTTTGCATTGTTCTTTCCTTGTGTTTGTCTTCAGGTAAAAGTTTTACTTAGTCTGAAGAAAGCAGAAAAAAAAGCAACTTTGGTTTTGGTTTGATTTTGGGGAAAGCATTTTTTTAATCCTTTCCTGGCATTAAGCCAAATGTTTTCATCTGTGCATATGCATTCTTTTAAATGCACATGCACACATCCCCCCAAAACATATTGACATCCAGGCTTTAATTCTGCTGTCCCACAGGAGGGGAAGTCCTCCTCTGCACATAACTACATTATCTCTATTTTCTTTATATATATATATATATATATATATGTACACACACACACATAACAGACACTTGTTTGTCTTGAAAATTAAGTGCCAGGAAAAAGCAAAGACTATAATTTTTCATTATACATAATTCTGTATTCATTGATTTCAGTATGTTTTTACCTGTGTATCTACAGTTTCATATACAGTATTCTTATTTATCCCTCCCAGTCTACTCCTCTTTTTTAAATCACACTGAAAATAATAATTCATATTTAGCTCTCAATGTAAAGCTGTATTGAGACTTTTCAGTACTTAGATGTGAGATCACACTGCAACACCCGATACTGTAAGCGACATCATACAATCTGAATATATTTCAGCTTTAAATAAACCACAGAGAATTGATAAGCCATAAAAGAAACATGCCTTTGAAAATTAGAAAACTTTAGTGAGGAGAAAAGACAATAAAAGACCAGGTTTCAGGAAGAAATAAGATAGATTTATTAAAACAGTAAAACTTTAACCAAACAAGTTTTTTTACATTCAACTGCTAAGCTTCATTTGTTTAATTTTTACTGCATTTTTCCAATTTTCAAATAAAATATTGTATTCTAAATAAAGACAAAACTCGGGATAAAGTGTTTAAAATTCATGTTTTGTTCTGTTTTTGTTCACATACTCCCAAGTGTCTCAGTCATTATGAGAAATTGAGTGTTGTCAGTATGATAGATAAGATTTTTCTTGGCTACATCCAAGCATTTTTGAATGACTGTATTTGAATCATTCTAAAGCAGATTATCACCATTTATTCATACTTTTGAACTTTGGACCATTTATCCTCATTTCTGAACAGTTTATCTACAATTTTGAACTTGGAACATAGTTTATCAACATGTAGAAACTTTAAACAGATTATCATCAATTTTGAACTTTTGAGAGTTTATCAACATTTTTTTTTAACTTTGGGCAGTTTATGCCCATTTTATCACTTTGGACAGTTTTTTCACAATTTTGTACTCTGGACAGTTTATCTACAATTTTTAACTTCAGAATTTATCAAGATTTTTTAAAATTTAGACAGTTTATCCATATTTTTTAACTTTTGATAGTATATCCACAATTTTTATTTCAATGATAATACTATTTGAAAATTGGAAAATATTATAAAATATTAAACAAACCAAGCTTGTCAGTTGCATTTAATGAAACTTCTGTAGACATGTATATAGAGTGTAGCAGAATACCTCCCACCTTCCTAAAAATATCTTACACATAATGGTAAGACATTTGTATCAATGATGTCTTCATCTACCTTATGTATTAACATTATGTGGGAGATATTTCTGCCACACACTGTATAATGTCTATATGTGTTTCAGAGATGAGAAGTGTTAATAATTTGCAGTGTAATAATATTATTTTCATGTAAATCAATATAATTGTGCTTAACAAAAATCTTTCAATAATGAAAAAATTTAACTTAATGTTTCTCATGATTTTCTCAGAAAACATTTTTATTTTCATATTAAATTTTAAAGTTACAAAGAAACATTTACTTCTTGAAGAAAAAGAAATAGTTTTAATAATTTTCTTACCAAATCTAAGTCAAAAGAGTTTCTATGTTTCTATTTAATATGGATAAATTTAATTAAATTCAACTAATTTCCTCTTACTTCCAATTTTTTCTTTCAGAGTGAGTAATGGGGAAATATGGGAGGATGTATTCATACAATTGTGTTTCAGTGTGTAATTATTGAAAAATTTTAATGGTGTGAAAATCTTTATTTCAAATTTTTCAAATACTTTCTTTAATTTTAGAATAAAATTTGAGTATTTGAATAAATATTACTTTACATTGAGTCTCTTTCTTATCTGGATAAGGGTGATCAGAGTTCTCTACAGCTTGCTTTTGTTGTTTGGTTCATTGTTTAAAAGTCATTGCAAATTAAACAGTTTGTTTAAAATTATATCCTTGTTTGCTTCTTGATATATCAGAAAATGTTTTGAATATCTTCTCTACAGAAAAGCAAATTGTTGATTTCTTTTCTCAAATATGTTCAGTCATGTTGTATTACTGCATCAGTTACAGTGAGTAGACGCTCATTTGTATAGATATTAGTTGTTTTTTATATATCATATCAATTTTAGTTAAATATCTCTAACTCCCTTAAGTTTCCTTAGGAAGTATAACTTTCCCAAAAGATTTTGTGTGAAAGTGAATGCAACAGTCCACTAGGATTTTAACAGAGCATGCATATTCCACTTTCCAATCTGATAATTGCTACCTTAAAGAAACAAAATGATAACATGATTAAGAACTTTATTCCCTGGGATGTATTTTCACAATGAAAATTTGCTAGCACCTCACCAAATTTTTTATGATAAAATGTACATTTAAAAATAAGAAAAACAGGGTGAGAGTTAAAAGGTGATAACTGCAAATTTGAAGTCAGAACATTATATTCATTAACTCTCTCCAGTGGTGGACTGTAGTTACTATATTTTTAATACTTGATATAATGCAAAAACGCAAAAATATCACAATGATAAAATCAGTCAATAATTATTTATAACTATACTGGGAAACTGCTGCTAAATCTTTGGTTATCTTTCAAGCATTCCACCTCACCAGATATCCTCTTCCACTGCACCTATGAACCACACCATTTGGGAACCACTGCTTTAGGGGATAAAAGACAATAAAAGACAAGTATCAGGAACACAAATGATGGTAATTGATGTTGCATTTAAGTTTTTGAAAATCACTGATGATAGGTAAAAATTCATGCGGCTTAGTTACCAAGAAGGAAAACTTATCAGAGGGAAGCCACATTATCTTGGTGGGAAAGTAACTGAAGCTGAAATGCCAGATCAGGATTAATAACATTGCAGGGCCTTCAATATATATAGCAAGCACACCAAATCATATATAACAACAATATTCAATGTATGATTGAATGGTAGATTGATAAACATGCAAGATGGATCCTGGCAAGAAAGATTTTCTTACACAACACAGTAAACCAACTTTCCTTATTTAAAAACTCTTTTTAACACCAAAGATGAACTGAAGGCAAAGATTATGGTAGCATTCACCAAGTTAAACAAGGAGACCATCCAGAAAAGTTGCAAAGATTCTGAAGTCATCTGAAGTCAATGATCTTTTTATTGAATAAATTTACTCTTTAGTATTTCAAGAAATTTTGGTGTAATTATGTTAAATATATCTATTAAAATGAGATGTCAGTGTTATTTTCATTTTTGTGTAATTTAGATGACAAGTTATCCATCACACCCTGTATATTGCTGTTATGTGTAAGAATTAAGGTCTTGTACTTGACTGCCTCCTTCAGCTGTTGAAGGATTACAGATGCAAGTTTACATGCTTATATGTATACTTGACAAGTCTCATTTCAATATCACTACATACATTCATACATACATACATATATATATATATATATATATATATATATATATTGTAACATATGTTAGTGCTGAAGTGCAATCAACAAGCCAAGTTGAAATTCTGATCTATTATATTTTGTTAACTTTATAAAAATACCCTTGGAAAAGCACAAATCCATCTCTTCTCCCAACAACTTAAATAGAATTGATGGGAGGTTTTAGCCTTGAAGGGAACCAATTTAAGAGAATTGACAAATGCATTGGAAAACCACTCCAATGTATTTCCCAATGAGGCATAGTAATTCAAAGATAATAAACAAAAGTAATTTGTGATGTACGAAATTGGAGAGCCAAGTTCAAATTCACTTACACACAAATACCCTTGGGAAAGATATTAATCTGTTGCTTCTCTCTCTAGCTATGGGTTAAATAGATTGGGTTCTATAGCCTTGGTTGTTAACCAGTTTATTGCAGAAAATAATGGCAAACTACTGTGGGGAAAATATTCAGTCAGTCATGTTTCATTTGAGACATGATTGCTGAAGCATGTATCACGTATGGCACTTAACTGGCTGAATCTGTAGATTGTCACGATCACCTACATCTTGAGGTGGGAGCATGACTTATAAAAGATATAAAGTGTATCTTATTTGAAAGGGAAAAATATTGGGGCCAAAGAATCAACTTACCATGCCAACTTTTCACAGGCTTAATTTATTTTATGTTCTGCTTCTTACAATGTTTCAAGCTATTTTCTTATTTGACAGTAACAATGTCTGACCAATCACTTAAACTTCATCAAAGCCAAAATGCTGACCCTCACAGTGGCACCTTTGTCTTTCTCTCACTTCTTCCACTTTATATCAGAGTCCAAATCATCTTTCAATAAATTCAGATCTGATAACTTGCTGACAACTATATTTTCTTTTCATAAAAGATATTCTTGATAATCATATTAACATTATATGTACATATGAATTATACAACATCTATATGCATAATGTATTAATCAACTGTATAGATACAATTAGAGGTGAAATAAGTATTGGATATTGTGAATCAATAAGTGTACAGTGTGAATAGAAAATATAATTCTATCATTATCTTCTGATAAAAAATAAAGTTTTTCTAAAAATCTTTTTTCTAATAAGAGGCTCATCCCTTGTTTCCTGTTTAGGATGTGGTTTCCGGTTTTCTCTTACTCACATCTATTGAACAGGTGAAGAGGCTCATCCCTTGTTTCCTGTTTAGGATGCGGTTTCCGGTTTTCTCTTTTCTAATCTTCTCCCTTTGTTTTTTTTTTTCAATTGGAGTAGATAAACTAAACTATCGCCTGGTTCACACTCCACCCACATCTATTGAACAGGTGAAGAGGCTCATCCCTTGTTTCCTGTTTAGGATGCGGTTTCCGGTTTTCTCTTTTCTAATCTTCTCCCTTTGTTTTTTTTTTTCAATTGGAGTAGATAGACTAAACTATCGCCTGGTTCACACTCCACCCACATCTATTGAACAGGTGAAGAGACTCATCTCTTGTTTCCTGTTTAGGATGCGGTTTCCGGTTTTCTCTTTTCTAATCTTCTCACTCTTATGTAGCCGCCTGCACATCAGTGGTGTTACCACCTTGCTTGGGGTGATATGATTAAAAAAAAAATATATATATATATACATACACACACATACACACACACATGCTCTATGGTCAATGAAAAGTACACCCATTTTTTAAAAAAGGAAAAACTTTTGCAAAAATAGAGATACTTTGAATGTTTAACCTCAGTACCCATTATTGTATTTATGCACAAGTTATCCTTCTTATTGTGTACCTTTATCCATACACATAGCCTTCCATATGTAATATAGCAATCTGGCCCCACCCGAGGAAGGTTGATGCAATCGATGGTGTTTCCCATCGGTGAAGGGGTCGGCGAATGACAAGACAGGTGTTTGAGAAATACATCCTGTCGGGGCCTGGAGCGGATGTCGCAGGGTTATGAGTCGGGCTAGTTTGACCTTATTTCAGACAGCGGCGGAAATGACTACGGAGGCAAACAGAACAAGTGTCTCTTGGAATTACATGGGCGTTGCAAAACCGGAAGGAAAAGTCCCGGTTCTAGAAGACTATAAAAAGACCTCGACACACGGATTCGCCAGCAGAGAACGGCCAGTGGAAGCAGAGAGACACCACAGGCAAGACTACACTCCCGTCGACCCATTCTATGTGCGCTCTCACTCTTCCATCCTCTGTTCCACACGGGTTCGTCGTCAGGAATAAAAATATAACCTTATATTTTTATATATGCGTGTTCTCGTTGTTTGTCGTCGTACGGCGATATATAATACATATATATACAAGTATAGCATAGATGTGGCACAAGCGGAAAAGTATGGGGTAACACAGCAAGGATTGAACTCACTATTCAGTTGTAATTGGTTTAGACAAGCTTGCTATTACACCATGTTAAAGCGCCTTTATATATATATATATATATATATATATATATATAGTTACATGAATTAGTAAGTGTGCATATGAGAGTACACACATGTATATTATTAATATTTATGTGTTGATAAAACTGTGCTCAATGCATTATGAACAGAGCTATTTTATATACATATTAATAAATATACATGTTGTCCTATGTTGACGGCACAACTCAGAGTTGTATGCAATCATCAGATAATAAGACAGTATGTATATCTATTAATATATATATATATATATATATATAAGAATGATAGGATAATAAAGTTGGAAATGTTTCACTTTTAATAAAGCTTTATTAGAGAATGAAATATGGAAAAACAATGAATGTGTCTTGTTAAGCAAACATTAGTAAAAGTTATGGCATTCTGAATTTAAGGAGAGATGACGAGTCCTTTTGAGACTCCAACAAATTAATGGATTCCAAGCCTAACTGAAAAAAAACTTAAATATTGATTTATATATGCAAATGTATGATAATTCTAGTTTGTTTATGTAGGATTCAGATGATAATGTATATATTTTGTGTGTGTGTTTGTCTATGAGTAGTAGACATTATGTTTGGTGTTTGTTCGCATGTTGATTTGGGAATGTTTTTGTGTAAATACCGTTTGTTTTTTATAAAAGATTCTTTAAGATTGGATTCAATGGAGGCTAGTAATGTAATACACCTCGCACACACATACAAACACACACACACATATATATATAAAAGGCAACTGAATGTCAAAGTGTCAAAAGTCTATGTTACATATTTAATTCTCTACAAGGATTCTATCTAGACGATGAAACCCATTACACTTTATTATTCATATATATATATATATATATATATATATATATAATGTGTGTGTGTGTGCAAATTTCATTTTTTCATGTGATCTTATAATTTTTTTTCATTTCAGTACATAAATTATATAAAGGTTGTCCAAATGTTTTATTCATCCAAGCACTTTCGGCTATACTTTTATCCATTATCAAGGATGAATTTTATTTTACTTTTAACTGAATTTATGAATTGTTTTATGTCTCTATCTAGAGTCATCAAAATGTTTTATTTTACAAACATGGTCACATCATTGTGGCCATGCTTATAGTTGATATTATTCAATGTTGACATTTACATTTTTTTAATAATGCTTCCATCATTTTATGTGTTCATTACTCAACTGTACCCCACACATTATGATCAAGAACGTCTGGAGAGTTTAGTGACCAGATGTAAGGGCTGATGTGGTTGCAGAAATTGTCTGACAGCAATGACTGGGTTCTTCTGTTTGTTGGTATGGTGCAAAGTCTTGTTTCCAGACATAGGATCTTCTAGCAGCCACTTTCTTGACCCAGGGAAACACTACCTCTACAAGGCACTTGATGTGGATCTGTGTTGAGTCTGAGGCCCTCACCAACAAATTTTAGCATTCTTTTTCTATCAAAAAGGTCAGTGTGAGTTTTCCAAGCTGCCATATTCTTGTAAATCCTCCGCAATGTCCTCAAATTGACATCCAAATACTCTGAAATGTTTGCATAGGAGCTTCTGGTACAAATATCAAGTGGTACAGCATGCAGTTTCTAAATTTCTAGTTAAGTGAATTGTGTCATGGTGGTCTTTTTCTCACAGATGTTGCTCAATTGACCCTACTATACTGTGCAGTCATCAAAATCAAAAGCAACATGCATGCACAAAGTTAAAAATATAAAATGGTGACAATTTACTTATCACACCCTGTAAATAAATATATATATATACATATATATATTTGTGTGTAAGTGTTTATTTTGACTTTTTATGCACCAATTTTTACATTAATCTTTTCATATCTATTTGTGCCTATGGACTGTTTCATATAAGATGAAATAATAAATATATATTGGTACATACACATATGTAATTCATTTGAAATGCATCAGCTGAATCTTAAAGTTGTTAATGATGCATCATGGGAAAACTCTCTGAAAGGTGTATTTCAGCCATTTTTGAATTATTAATCCTTTCAAAACTCACGAATTCATAAAAATAACTTCATTCAACTGATTTACATGTAAACAATAAATAAATGCATTAATCACAAGAAACAGAAATATTTGAAATTCTTTAGAAATGTTTACACAAATTCAAAAATAGACTTTCATAAATTGACTGTGTTACTGCTTCACTATTTTTTTAACATTACTGGAAAATATATCATCCAAGGATTCTAGGTTTAAATTGCTATAAATAATTCAACCTAGCACATCATTTTATTTAAAATTTATATTAAAAATGTTGCAGTATTTTAAAAATATTTTGTTGATATACATGCAAAGAAATTTTATTAAAATTTGCTTCATTTTGACATATTCTGTTAAATGAAGAAAGCTTCCAACAAAATTTCCCAAGAAAAGAAAAGAAAATTTCTGTAATATTTTCATAAAATATAAAAAGAAAATAGAATTCTTTAAAAATGAATTTGATTTGTTATTATTTTTCCTTTTTTTTTAAAAATTATTTTTAATTTTATTGACAAAGAATATGTAGACAGATTATTCAGGCTAAAAACGAGAGTATATTTCACTTAAGGAAGTTAATCTTACACTTCAGTCTTTGTGCATTCAGTCTTCTTTTTAAATCTTTGGGTTAATTTTATCCATATCACTTCATCAATTTTTTTTCTAATTCTTCACATTCTCAAAAAAATAAAATTTAGCAGCTTCTTAGATTTTGTCTTATTTCAAAGAAATTGAATTAGAAACTAAATTGAACTCGAGCTTTAGTTATGGACACAAAAATAATTTCTTTTTGTTTGTTTTTTTAAGAATTTCAGATGAATGGAACCATGGATAACTCATTTCTGACTTTTCTCAGTAGACTTACGGCCATATTACGTTGAATACACCAGTTCTCGCTCAATCGCCAAAGTTAAGCAACATTGAGCCTGGTCAGTACTTAGATGGGTGACAGCTTGGGAATACCAGGTGCTGTAAGTGTTTAGTGACGGATGTGCGTTGTGGTGCAGTGGATATCAGCTCGGAAAGAGAAATCGGTGAGCTGAGTTCGAATTCCAGTTGAATACCCTACATTCACGTAAGCACTGGTACCCTTGGGAAAGGTATTAATACATCCCTTCCCTCCAGTTATGGGTTAAATAACAGGGTAGGATTTGGGGACCCTGCCCTTAAAACAAATCCCAATGAATCTTGATACTCGAAAAGAAAAAAGTATTACTAGACACAAAAAAAACAACAATAAATTGTTGAAAGGAAAAGGTATTACCAGGAATAAATAAATAAAATTTAGTTGGCAATAAATGACCCGCCAAGGTTGATATGCCATAAAAACAAAACCAACCAACCAACCAACTTTTCTCAGTGCATCCATTGGGAAATAACGCAAATACAGTTATGTTATTTATTAACCCACTGATGATAATATTTAATATTTACTTGCTACTTATGTTCTACAAGACCAGTTTGCTAACCATTGCACCATAATTAGGTTGAAAAAGTATCTTAGTACAATGCCACAAGCATAGGGCACCTAGTGAGGATCAAACTTGATATTTACACAATACTTATGATCTGCAAAACCAGCTTGCTAACCACTGTGTCATAACAAAGTTGAAAAAGTACCTTAGTTTAGTACAAAGCTACATATATAGGGCACCCAGGCAGGATCGAACTTAATAGTAATTTTCTCTTAAATTATCTTGCAAGCTATGATAAGGTGCCTTATCATAGATAGCAAGCTGGTTATCTTGAGTTTGATCTAAATAATAACTGACAATATAAATTTAAAAAATACACTTAAAATTTGACTTTTTAATCTTGTATATACAATAGTTAAATGTAATTTAAAATCCTATGTTTAAATAACTCTCTGAGCTCAATTTAAAAAGAAACATTTTTGTATTTTTGTTGAACACTGTTACAACATCCATATTTTTATGATTCTTTTATGATATTTAAAGACCACCATCAGTAACCATTAGACTCAATGTTAAATCAATAGCTCTTCTTTTATGTAACATATCTTTTCAGGACATAGTTAATCACAGCTTTCTACAATTTTCTTTCCTTTCCTTTGTTGCTCTATGTCATTTTTCACTCTAGGCTGATACTCTTTACGCTTTTTTTTAGAATTTATGACTGTCTGAATTTTGTTAGAATGTTGTTTTCCCAAAGAAAACCACTTACAATGAATAATTATAATTATTTTTAAATAAATAAATAAGGTAAACAATTCTATAAATGGCATTTAATAAGCTATTTTTTTTTTAGAGTGGCTATTTAATAAGGCCAGTCAGTTAAGTGCCATATATGATAAACACTTTGGCGGTCATGTGTCAAAAGAGACATAACTGACTGGACAGAAGATTATCCCACAGTAAGTTGCCATTACTTTCTACGGTAGAGTGGTTGCCAGCTAAGTCTACAGAACCCAATCTGTCCTGTTATTTAACCCATAACTGGAGTGAAGAAATGGATTAATACCTTTCCCAAGGGTATTTGCATGTAAGTAAATGCAGAGAATTCAACTGGAATTCAAACTTGGCTCCCTAATTTCTCATTCTGAGCCAATATTCACTGCACCACAACACACATATTTAATAAGGTAAACTTCTCTATAAAGAGCATTTAATTAGGTAAACATTTCTGTAAAGGGCATTTAATAGAGTAAACATCTCTATAAAGACCATTTAATACGGTAAACTTTTATATAAAGAGTATTTAATAGGGTAAAGTTTTCTATAAAAATCATTAAACTTTCTTATAAAGGGTATTTTTTTAAGAGACCAACTCATTTGGAGTATAGAATCCATACTTTTATTAAGTTGAATATTTGAATTGAAATGGCTTTATTCTCCAGTTTCAAACATTTTTACAGTTAATCCTCAGACTGAATCATTATTATATAGAAATATACTAGAGACACCCTGAAAGTTATATATCTTATTTATTTCAACAAAATGTACAACAGATCCAAGGATCACAATAACACTGAAGGAGTGAGTTTTAAATCCATGAATTTAAGATTTTAATTTATTTAAGTTTTCATTACAAAATGTTTTTCCACATTGTCGTCACAATTGATTGTGTATTTTCACCATCAATAAGGAAGAGGCTTTATTTCTTCAGTTAGCAGCTGAACAGGGCTGACTCAGACATTATCTTTTTATCAAATGGTATTTGTTTCTCTTTCTTATGACAACTTTATGGATCCGACATTAAAAGTATAAATTTTAATAACTATTCTATTATTTATATTTATTTACAATATATTGAACAATGTTTTAGTTTACGTTAAAATTAAACCTAGATATAAAAGTGGAAATTGAAATAGTATATTTATCACGGAATATTTTCATTCAAACCCTAAAAGATTTTACCAACATCAACATTTTATTGTGACAATAGTGACTTGCATAATAAAATCTGATCTATAAATATAGATGTGTCAGATTAAATAAATAGCAAACATTGTGTCTGCTTATTTTTAATAAAATCCATTCATTCTCACAGATAATCTTTCACATATTATAATTAAAAGATGTCAAAAATGTGCTGTAATGTTGACAGATGTTATTATCATTCATTTCTCAATGTACCCAAGTACTTTCAACCTTCTTCCGAGATCATCTTCAGAGGTGTGAGTTATGTTAACAAAAAATAATCATAAAATGTGTTGCTAAAAATTACTGTAATTTTTTTTTCTAATGAATGCTAAGCAATTTATCAACTGTTATATTTGAAGCAGAAAAAAAATTCACTGTAATTTTTAGCAACACAGTTTTGCAGTTATTTTTGTTACAATAACTCACACCTCTGAAGATGATCTCAGAAGGAGATTGAAAAAGGTACATTGAGAAATGAATGATAATAATATCTGTCAATGTTACAGCTCATTTCTGACATCTTTCAATTATAATACATGAAAGATTATCCGTGAGTATGAATAGATTTTATTAAAAATAAGCAGACACAATGTTTGCAATTCATTTAATCTGACATGTCTAAAAGAAAATTTGCTGCCTAAATACACACACACACACACACACACACACACATATATATATATATATGTGTGTGTATATATATATATGTGTGTGTGTGCGCACACGCACACAGTGTCACTCACATATTGATAGATGTATGTAAATCCCTTCGCAAATGCTTTTGTGTACATATAGAAATATATCCACTGTCATAAGGAGAAGTATACAGATATTTTTTTAGACAAAAGAAGCTGTAGTTGTGAGTGTATTGTATTATCGAATAGATATTGCCTTATTAAAGCTGTCCAAAGATATGTGAACATCATGAATTTCTGTAATAAATTTATTACATCCTCTATCTCAGTTTGTATTTATGTAATCTTTTTTGCATTAAACTATGCTATTTTTCTGCTTGTCTCTGAGTCTGTCATTCTGTCTAATTCTGTTCATTATCTATAAATCTATCTCACCATATTGAATTTTATGTATTGATCTGTTGATCAATCTCAGTCTGTCTCTATCAGCTGACATTTCTAAAATTCCTTTGGATTGATCTTAGTCCTTTTTCTACCTATTGGTGGAACTATTATTTGATCTATTTCAGTCTGCTTAAATTTATCTTCAGTTTAGACTGTTCTCTCTCTCTTTTCCTCCTCCTCTCTCTCTCTCTCTCTGTATATATATATATATATATATATATATATATAGGTTCTACCAGTGTGTATGTGTAGGCATGTGTTTTTGTGAAAGTGTTGAATAATTCATGTATATCAATGAGTGAATAGAATAACAATGTATGAACTCTTTGATTGCAGATGCATTATTTATCTTGGAAAATCACAAGTTTCTTTTTGACTGGACACATGTCTGTGTGGTGTAAAAGTGGCAAATTTAATGCACACATACATAGCATTCACTTTATATATATATATATATATATATATATATATATGAAAACATATATTTCAATAAATTTTATTACAATTAATAAACAAGTAAAAGCTTAACTGTTTAATTTTTTCTACCATTTTTCCAATTTACATATAAATTTTTTCTCAATCACATTAAATTTGTTCTGAAAATTACTGTTAGATGAGTGTTCTCATACCATCAAAATATTTATATCAATATATATATCGCTGTACCTACTATTGAGTATATTACATTAAGACATAAGCAAAAAACAATCCAAAGTGCTGAGAATGACAGGCGGGAAATATATATAATGGTCATTATTATAATAGAGGGTATATATATATATATATATATATATATATATATTTTTTTTTTTTTTTTTCTAAACATATACTGTTAAATATAAGAGACAATGAATGTCTGTTATGTTTAATCATGAGCCATTCTAAACATTGTATTTTGGCTTTAATTTTAGTTGAAAATAAAGATAAAAATTCTCCAACATTTGGATAATTTTTTATTAAGCTGGTTCAAAGCTTTCAGCTCACATGAGCTATCTTCAGAGAGGTTATAAGGATGGTAACACAAAAACATCCACCATCAGCAACGATTTTATCTTGTGTTGACATAAAACTCCGCTAAGCAACAACAATAGTTACCAAAAATAACAAACGCAGTTCGCAAAGTTAGTGAGTTACTGGATGAGATATCTGATATGACTATAAGAGTAAGAAGTGATGATATGAAATATATACAAATCTAAAAGACAATAGGAAAACTGTAATCGTTGCCAACATGTTTCATCCAGTGTGAACTTTTTCAAGTTAAAAATGAAATGAGTTTGAATGAGTTGGATGAAATGTATTGGCAACTGTTACAGTTTTCCTATTGTCTTTTACATTTATAAATATTGTCTTTCTGCAGGTTAACTCTGAGAGACTTTTTAAATATGAAATATAGTTAACAATTGACTCTTGGTTTGAAGTGGTAGTATTCAAGGACGCATCTATATGTGACTCTATTCAATAAAGCAGTGCTTCTCATGAAAAAGCTGTCTGTCTTAGTGGAACTTCTTCTTTACAATTGAAATATGGAAGAACTGAAGGTGTTTTAACTCAGTAGATATAGCACCGAGTTAGTAGAACTAAAACTTCAAGTTTATCCAAACATTTGTCATGAAAGTAGTGACAGTCATGACTGACTTAAATATCCTACACAGTACTAACACAAAAAAGTATACCAAATTGGAACTTAAATAATGTTGGATATTTTAACCATAAATAATAAAAAGAAACCAAGTGAATGAAATTAGTTAAAATCTGAAATAAAAATCTAGAATTCTTCAGTGATTATGACTAGTTCTGATAATGTAGATTTTGTTTTTTGTGCAATAAATCTCTTTTTCTGGTCACTTGAATCATTGACAAAAAATGTTAGGTTAAAAAAGTTCCAAATTGTCTTATATATTTCTCATTTCATAGAATTCTCATTCAACTTGACATTATATGTATTTTTGCATTAGATTGCCATTACTTTCTGCAATAGACTGGTTGTCCAAGCCTATAGAGCCCAATCTGTTTTGCCATTTAACTCATAGCTGGAGTAAAAAGAGACAAATTAATTCCTTTCCCAAGGGTATTTGCTCATCAGTGAATGCAAGGAATTCACCTGGAACTCAAACTGATTGTACAAAATGATTTTATAGCACCAAATCACTTACTAGGAATGACCTAACTGGCTTAAAAATCAAAATATTTGAAATTGTCATTTTCTACTTGAACATGACATTTGAACACAAATTTGCTTTGAAATTGTTCAAGAAATAAAATCAGATTTATTCTTTAATATTTGTCTATAGGGATGAGGTAGTTATATTATTTACATTGTTTGGACTGTTATCCTCATCTTTATTCTCATATAAAGAAATAAAGGGTTCAGTTCAAAATTGCAATCCCCTGAAGGAGGTCGGAGTATACAACAGCCAAAACATTGTAGATGTGACAATAATGATGAAGACAACAGTACATACAATATAAATTATTTTTTCTTCACCTAACAAATTGTTGAATGAATCTGGCACAAGTCTCTGGTTGTTGAAATATTTAATATTTTTTACTTCTTCATATTTTTTTCCAAGATTATTCATTGCCTTTCTCCAGAACTGATAATCTCATTTCAATCCCCCAAATCTGTTTACACTTGAAAATCTGATCAACCAAAAACTTTTGACCATTTTGCAACATTTCATTATTCATTTGTGTCCTAGACCAAGTTACATAATTATACCCACTGTTCCTGTTACATTCACATATTTACTACTTGGAGAGTGAAGGTGTTGTATATTTCCTTTGAATGCCAGTAAATATATTTAGGACTTGAAAAACTTCCTTTTACAATCAGGCAGGCTCTGCATGCCTTATTGGATGATAGGTACAGCACAATCTTCTCCCTTGTTATTTCTTTTGTCAGATTTAGCTGAGTAAATGTTTATATAATGATACATTTGTGTTTCTGTTCTTTGTGTTATCCATTCACTTCAAGCCAGAGTTGTTTAAAGTTATCAAGGACAAGTTATTGTTAAAAGGGAGATGCACAGAAATTTGTGGTGTAATTATTCTGCAGGGGTAATGGCTACAAAGCTTAAATAGCCTGACAACCATGGTTCTTGATGCGTAATGTCAGCCCTTTCTGCTAATTTGCTAAGTTAGATGCTTGAAAATGTTTCAATTAAAGTGGCTTTCAAACTCCAAGCAGATTCTGTACATATATAGTTGAATCACTGCAGCTGCATTTATTTTACACAAGAAATATTTCTAAATATAATTTTCTCTTTTATTAATACACTTAATTCAGTAGAAATTACATATATACACATATAATCCTGATTATTTTTTGCTTTTAAATGTAATACAATAGTATTTAATATTTATTAAATTTTTTTTTATCATCATTTCACTCCAAGCAAGGCAGGACCACCACTGGTATGCAGTGGGTTACAGTGAGAAAAAAAAAAAAAAACAAGGCACAGGGAATGTCAAAAAAAAAGATGAAAGATGGATGAGAATCAAGTAGATAGAAGATGGCACCATTGCATTTAAACTTTTGGAGATTGTAGCTGTCAGGGAAGCAAACAAATAGTCAGGAGTTCCACAAATGAGAAGTGCAAGAAAAGAAACTGTTAAAGTAGAAGAGACAATTACATTTAACTATTTTGATGGTAAAAGGGTGGGATCTAGGTGCCAATCTAGTAGCACGAGTAAATGCATGTGGTCAGGGAACCAGGGAAAAAAGAATGAATTTAGCACAAGGCCACTTATTCTGAGCATTCAGCAAAGACTGAACTCAAACACAGCAGCTTGCTCTAACAAGATGGTAGCAGTTCAACTATTGTAAAGGCTTTGAAAAAACAGTAAACATTGTCTGTCAATTTGATAACTTGTATCTATAATTTGAATTAAAAAATGTTTAAGATTTTAGTTGTCTCAATAATTCTTGTAGGAAGTCATGTGATGATAAATTGTCATCATTCCAGATATTCATGCTAATGTCTTCATTTTTATCATCATCAATATTATGATTATCATTTTTAGTGCAACATTTTAGCAGATGCGGTCTTCATTTTTATTCAAATGTGCGTTACATTAATTGGTTGTGTTTAGATATCACCTTGTATATTTTATTTATTTTTATCTCTTTAGTAAGAAACCCGTAGTCTAACAAGTTTAAGATGGGCAGCACTTTTTTTCTGAGGTTACCTGTCATAAAAGATTTGTTAAATGCATGTTTTAGCTTCATAATAGGAGAAAAAATCAATATATTGGTTTATGACATCACTGCTTCACTCAAGAATGATAATCATATTGTGTGTGGCTCGCAAGCATTTCTAAGATTTTTCCCACACATTAAACTTTTATTTCCTAAATGTAAGTGAAAATATACGTATATTTTCCACAAGTCTGATGTTAACGTATTTGGTAACTTGGAAAATTTAGAATATTTTTTTTATCTGTTGTTATCTTGTTGAAAATTGAAAGATAAATTTACATTAAACTTTAGCAATTATTTATTTCCTTAAAGTAGTAGAATTGAGTTAGTGGAATGGTTACGATCATGAAAAATGGAATTGACAAACTGAGTTCAATTCTGAGCTGAAATATTTTGTATTCACTTACCACTCCTACTCAAAAGAAAGGCGTGAATCAATTTCTTCTAATAGACTAGATCATGGATTATTACTCCCTACTCAGCTGTCATGTAACCCAATACAACCTGTCAGATATAAAATAAGCACAATTATGTATCACTAGAAATAGCAATAAACTTGAGAAAAATTGTGTTAATAGAAAGATTTTATAAATTTCAACTGACAGTAGGATTGTTCACTTGGTCAATGAATGCAGAATGTTTCCTTATAAGGAAATGGTTAATTTTACCATTAACATTTCCATAGGAACCCAGAAGAGACATCTGATGATCTTGTACATCATAAGGTTTTTAATTCTCTTAATGTCACTTAAACTAATAAAATGTGCATTTAATTTTAATTTCAGCTTCATTGATAAGAGGCATAGTTTTGTGATAAGACAGGAATTGTGACACATGTAAAAGAAATGAGCTGACAATAGAAGTTTGTTTAAATTATAATTACATTTCAAACATATCAATAGAAAGGATACAAGAACGAGTTTTTTGTTTGAGAATAAAGCTCTGTTAAACATAATACGAAATAAGACCAGGTAAATGGAAATAATCATGGCTTAAGGAACTTCATTAAGTTTCTCTTAAACACATTCCTTAGCTGATAAAATGCTTACATCATTTATGAATAATGAGGTGATCAAATATGTTATTGGACATTTGGTCAGAGTAGTGGATTACACTACCCAAAATTTAACCAAATGTCCAAACAGAATTTTGTTTTAGCTAGGCTAAGAACTTGTGAATGGCCTTTCATACACCTATTGTTTCATACATAAAGACAAATGCTAACATGTTTTATTCCTTTAGAAAATTTGGAATGAAATATATTTGTATAAAAGGTTTTTCTTTTGTCTTTTCTTTTATTTGTATTGTGCTTAAAGGTATGTTTCAATTTATATATATATATATATATATATATATATAAAGGGCAAGTCAATAAAAGAGGTCAAATAAGGTAGTGTGTAATTTTTACAACTGCTGAAACAAATTCTGGATTTATACCATTTAATTATGTGTTGAGTTTTCCTCTGGATAAATATATATATGTCAAGCCAATAAAAGAGGTCAATACAAAAAACAGGTCAACCTAAAAGACTAGAACAAACCAACTAACAAAAAAAGTAAATTAGAAGACACCTATTCAATACAAATAATTAAAAGTTTATCCACTCACACATACATTAAAAAGGCAATAAAACTCCTACACACTATTAATAAAAATAAAAGAAAAAGAAAACCAACCAATCACAAACAAAACTGAACCTACAAAATATCAAATTACACTAAGCACCCTATAAATAAGATTAATAACCAGGACTTAGCAGCAAGAAACCCAGCCTGGATGAGTGAGGGAATCATAATAGTGTCCTCACAAAACTTTGGAGTTAGCATGAACCTGCTCAGTTAAAGTGACAAAGCCTTTGCATTAAAACTATCAGCACTTTATCTCCACTTCAATATTAAGCATGTTACGATAAAAAACCTGCTCGCAAAAAATTCATTTTATCAGTAAAACTATGGAAAAAACAGCAATCTTGACATCCAAAATTATCATAACTCAACACATTATATATATATATATATATATATATATATATATATACAGCCTTTGAAATTTTACTCGCTCGATCAACTCAGTCGATTAAAAACTTAATTGGGCAATTAAAATTTATTGCTTCTCAACCATGGTCAATGAAAAATATTGCAATAGAATGTGTCCCTTCAAATATAGAAAAAGGAAATCTGATTCTTTCTACAGCCCAAAAGTATGTCATTGAAGATTCACAAGTTACTTAGAATGACCTACAATGACATCATGGTGCCTGATTTACATGAAATGTGTGGTTAAACAAAAGACAGTGATATCCTGCAATCATCAAAGCAAGATCTTACAAATGGAACTTAGATTGACAAACTCCTGTCTTGCTTTTATCATCCCGATCAGTGTAAACATTCATTTAAATAATGCTTCCAGAATGGAGCCAAAATGTCTCTGTTTCCCAGATTAAAGATGCTCACAAATCTTTGGAAACACATTTGAAAAAATACTATCTTTGACTCAACATCTATATTTCCTCTCTGCTTACAAAAAGTAAAAATGCACATTTGAAAAAAACAATATGCATGCTTCTTTCAACCATGCAATGAAAAACAAATTATACATGTAAGTAATTTTTTTATAGAAAATCATTGAGAAAATCAGATTTGTTATTTTTTATCATCTATGAAATGGAAGTTGTAGTCAAACAGAAAAAAGGAAGTACAAATTTAGGTATCTCCACTCATAATGCTTTTGTTAATAAAAACAAAGTTTTATCATCAAAATGTTTATGCTATTATTAAGATCAAATTTTGTTGTTATTATTTTTAAACTTTTTTTAAATCCCTTCTAACATGTTTGAAATTTTAATTAAAATTTCATTTTTTGTTTTCCGTCAGTGATTCATGCTATGTTTACGTAAGGCGACAATTAAGAAAATTGAGTCAGTCAAGTAAAATGATTTGGGGGCAAGTAAATTTTCCCTCACTCTCAGTCGCCAGTCAAGTGTTTTTTGTTTTAAATCTCAAAGGCTGTATGTATATATAATATGTAGTAGCTTAACAATAGCTGTTTTAGGAAGATTTTCCATTATTGTTCCAAGTTCTCCCTCCTCAGTTGTAGGAAACAAGTAGAATAAGTCTTAGGTCTCTATTAATGACATTTTAATATAGAGAGTTTTATGTACATTACTGACTCTATCCTTTAAACCTGACATTAATGTGCTATCGCTTGTCAACATATTTGTAAATAACAGACAACAAGCACAATGCATATTTTCTGTATTGTTTTATTGATAATTCAAAATGCTAACTTTCTTACATAGAGAGTGACAGTCAAAGGGATGTAATTAAGTTCATATTATTAAATGACCCATTTGTGTGGCACATTGGCAGTAAGGTTCTATGATTGCAGATTTTCTACTACAGTTTTTCTCTTTACAGTGTCTTTGATGGAGCATTCTGTAAGTTGAGTTGATCTGTACAGATTGCAACTTGATCTAAGAGTAAAAATTTATTCATTGACTTTGTTTTTGCTATTAAGTTTTAACACAGTATGAGTCAGACAGTCCTTCTTTTATCTTTGTTAGCACTCTGGTAACAATTGCCAATTTATTGATGATAGTTGGCTTATGATTGAGACAGGTGATTACATAATATAATTAATAATGCTAATACAAGTACAATTAGATCAATTATTATGGAGATGATTTGCTTTATGTTATGGTTCTCTTATCAAATCAAATAATCCTGGATTTCCATTCAAACTCAGTGTGTTATAAAAGAGAAGACAGTCTTCATAGACCAAGTACAACTGAATTGCTTCTTTTTTGCCACTAGTTACTTTCATAACTACATTAAAACACCCAGTAATTTTTTTTCTCTGAATAATAAATACTGTCAGGATATGCAACAAGAAAAAATTAGTCAACCTACAAAAAAATAATAGTCACTTGAAGTTTGAAAAGATATCGTTTTGGTTATTCAACGTATTATAAAATTTTCTACCGATTTATTCTTTGTGCTTCCAAATTGTGAGAATTTGAGCAAAAAATAAAATGAAAGATGATGCAACTAGGCTTGCATCATCCTTTAATATCTTTTGAATACTGTAGCTTCAAAACTAACCAAAAAGGTATATGTGATACTACATGACATAAGCTCATAAGGAAATGGATGTTGAGCATGGGAGTCAGATTTAAAATTTGTGTAATTTATTTTTAAATCCAAAGAAATGAGTCATGAATATGGTTAAAAAATAAGAAAAAAGTGGATAAATATTAGTTTAAAAATGTTTATAATAAATGCACTAGTCCAAAAATGTTTTTAAGAACATGGAGGTGACTCTTCTGTAACTCATTTGATCACTTTAGCTTTATTTTTTCCACCGCTTAAGTGGGTGCTGAGATTATAAGAAATGGTGAGGACAATAAAAAATCATGTTCCAAGAAGATAAGTAAGAGTAGAGCAGCTCTTGATATACAAGATAAACAAGTACTATGGACTGATAAAATACAAAAGAAACTCACTTCATAAAAATATAAAATAAATAGAAGATAGAAAATGTTAATTTCTTAATAAAATATTCGTGAATAAATTTCTGAATTCATTTTTGTTTTTATTTATAATCAGGATATAAAGTTAGACAAAGCTTGTGCCCATGGCAAAAGGGCACATAACTCCATGGGATCTTAAACTGGTTTCAAGCTGTATTAATTTCAGAGAGCAAATTGAAAGGTGATCTTTTACAAATCTCTGACCAAGTCAGTCTGATAATCAGGAAATGAAGGTGTTGATAAAGCATCATGATAAAGCATGAACATTTACCTTATAGAAGTTTTTAAAGAAATAAAAAACAAGAATGATTGACTTCTTTGTCTTTTCAAGATTCAAAGTTCAAGACAGAAGAGAAATCAGGAACTTCATTGATAAAGATCAATGGCCAAAAGACAGAAATCTTTCTTTTCTTTCTTTTGGCAACTAAAGAATCACTTTGAGGAAGTCTGGAAAATGGCAGGTTCTCCTGGCTTCTCTCTTTTTCAATATAACTTTCATTTCCTTCTACCCACATTCACTTCTCAACTTTTCCAGTACATTGGAAATTTGACAATGAAGGATTTTCCCCCCTGCCTTGTATCGTCTTCTGTTATTTCTCATCCTTTGGCTATGATTTTCTTCACTACACCTGATGAACTTTTATTTTTGCCAATTTTTATGCATTTTTCATGTTCCTCAGAGTAAAAGTAAGCTCTTGTCCATTCTAGAAAGAAATATATCTGAATTCAAAAGAATATGCATATATGTTCACACAAAACACACACACACACACACACACACACACACATATATATATATATATATATATATATATGTATGTATAAAAGAAAGAGAGAGGATATGGGGGTAGCCTAATGCACAGAAAATGGAATTGGCAGGCTGAGTTCAAATTCCAGCCAAAGCTATTGCATTGAATTCACACTAATGCCCTTGGAATAGGCATCAATCAATCAATCCCTCCTCTGCCCCTAGTAGGAACAACTAGGCTCTTTTGCTTTGGTAAGATAAATTGAAGCAAAAAGTAAATCAATGACAGGCTAAGACCCATTACTCTCTCTAACTTACAGATTTAGCAAAGGCCTGACTCTTGAAGGAATATGAGATAAAAGCTAATATAAATATATATATATATAAATGGTAGTTGAAAAGTTCTCAGCTCAACTAATTTCTCAAAATCTGACCAAATATTTTGTAGGGAAGGTTTTCTTGTTCACGCCTCAAACATTTTAACACCGACTCATATGCTAATGATATCCCAATAGTAGGTAAAAGAAATGGTGCTACCTTTGTATAAAATGACTTCTTATGAAATGACCCATAATATTGATGAGCTGGTAAATAATGACTTGCATTACCTTCTTAATATCTTTGAAAACAGCATAGCCATGAAGTTATGTTACAATAAAAGGCTATTGTCACATCATTGCAACAGATATAGAAATTGCAAATATGTCTTGCTCTAGAAAGAGGATGTTTTTTAAATATTTAATGCATTATTTAAACATCTCATACTTTTTATATAATATTTATTTTTAACATTTCTTCTGGCTACAATATTGTTCAGTTAAGTAAAAAGCAATAGCTATCAATGTTATTAACAAAGTATTTATGTTTTGTGATTATAAGTTAATTAAAGTAATGGTTAAACAGCTATACCAAAAATAACTCCAAGAATCTAAAGAGATTTGGGTATCAACCACCCGAAGGAAAATTCTTTCAAAATTCCCAGTGGCACCTGGAATAATTCTTCTTTTTTGGTGATTATTAAATATATTTATAAATAAGAAAGGCAAGCATCAAAATAATGAAGTTGATTTAATTCCATGATGATAAAAGTTGGGTATTAATCTCAAAAAGATTATTTGAAATATAAAATTACAGCTTTATTGTATGCTTTATCTTCAATATGAGAACATAAATTCTGAGATATTTAAAAAATCTGTTTTTAGAAAAATTCTGTGCCTAAATTTTGAAACACCAAAATATCTTTTAATTTCTTCAAATATTATGTAAATTTCTTCTTCCAAAATCTTGTCTAGAAATTTTGTTGTCTTGGACTCTTTTTCTAAAGAGAATTTTCAGTGTGCTTTGGAAGTGATTATTGGAGATTAATAATGGAGAGAAATACAAGTAGGAAATATTCTATTTCTTGTCTAGCACTCCCATTATTGCAGAAATGCTGACAAATTTGAACAGACATCTAGTGATATCTACATGCTGATCAAGAGAAAGGTTAACTTGAATTATGCGGTTATCTATGAATTTATATTTCACTGTTGATTAAATGATTTTGTTTGATTTCTATTTTCTGAATATTATTGGCAACATTCTGATTACAGCAAAATTCAGACATGCCTTAATCTAACAAGATGCCAGAAGTCCAAGAAAATATATCATTTTTGGTGAATCATTTTAATGCAATTTACATCTTTTTCTTATTTTCTTATTTTTTAATCCTTTTGTCCAAAACAAGGGAATAATGTCACAATATGTCAGAGGTTGCTAAGATCAAAAGAAAATGAGAAGTGAAGGAAAAGAATTAAGAAGACAGAAGACAGCATATGAGTCATGTTGTATTTACAAAATTTCCAGTAGTTTTTGCATCATCTAATACAGTGATTCTCAACCTTTTCAAGCAAAGGCACACCAAGGAGCAAATGAAAATATCATAGTACACTTAGGCAAATTTTTAAGGGGTATAAATTTAAATGTTATGAAAAAAACCATAGATTTTTAAAAAATTACAGATGCACATATGAATGTTTCTATTCAACTATTTATGCAGCTTATTTAGTGTGAAACGTGTGCCAGTTGTTTTTTCATGACTTCTTTAATATTTTGCGATGCACTTAAGAGGATTGTGCCATGCACTAATGTGCTGCTACATGGTGGCTGAGAATCACTGACACTGTGAATGCCACTATTCTTGTTATATTTTCTAATTCAGAAGACGTGTTCATAAATTAGTAAATGTGATCTCATTGGTCTCATAGGTGAATTTATATTATGGTTAGTGCTGTTGTCATTTATATTGGGTTGCTTGTCATTACTATTGACTAATAGTAATTATTTGATATTTATAACTGATGTCTTAACAAATAACTGTGTTATGCTGCCCTTGCAGTCCTAAGGCCTTTTGTATTAAAAAGCATTTTCTGTACTGTCACTTGACTAATTTGGGATTGTAACTTTTCATTAATGATAATCTTCCTTTAATAATAAATGTTTACTTTTTTATAATATTGTTAAATTGTTGTATCGACAGAAACACAAAATGAATCTTCCTTTTCTTTTGTTCTTACCTCATTCTGCCTATTTATCAACTTTTTTCACTGTGTTTTCCATTTCTTTAAGAAATTCTTGCAAAAGAATTTTTTTTAAAACCACCATCCTCATCACTACAGAACATTTAGTGAACTTGAGATTTCTATAGGAATGACAGATGACACCCATTAATCATTTGGGGTATCTCCATTAAACTGTGTGGGTGATCAAATGAGAAAATGTAAAAAAAATCTAAATGAAGGGATTTGTTTTCACAATAAACTTCTTGAGACAAATAATGACCTCATTGATGGAGTTAGTCTTTTATATATATATATATATATATAAATTTTAATTTTCCAAAATCAAATGAATATTTTGACTAGTAAATTTAATACCTGTCTCTCATTATGGGAAAATAAATTTGTTTGTGTGTAAATAAACAAAACAAAGTAATAGTAAGGAAAAAGAAAAAGTAAAAATGGAAAAGCAGGGCAGATCCTTGCTGTAGGTTGCTACTTTTGTGACAGAAGCAAAAAGAGTTATGATAAAGTAAATTACAAATAAGAAAGAAACAGGCCAGACAAAATAACTGCTATAATGGGTCACAAATAAAGTTAATATAAAAATAAATTGGTTATACATAACTAAAGTCAAAAATTAAAATAAGTAGGAAAATAGATTTAGGAATGGGAAATTATGGCTTAAGAAATAAAGCAACTACTTGAAGGAATTTTAATTTTAGCAGTGGTGGGTGGGTAATAAAGCAAATACCTGTTAGAAATTTACATAAAAATGTTAAATATACATTTAGTTTTTAATGTAAAATTTTGACCTCCATTGTATTAAGAAATGTGCAAGGTTTGTGATTTCACTCAGCTTTTTATTGATTTTGCTTTTATTTTTATGGCTATTTTTTTTAAATATCCCACATTAGAAGTAGTAAGAAAAGAAGAAAGGTTGCACAATCCTGGATGCAAATTTATTATACAAGATTCTGAAATTAGTACACTTTCAGTGCATCAGTTTGAATTGCATTCTTTAAGTGAAAATTATAGTCAAACTTATTATGATGAAAGATTAAGGCATTAAGTTTATGACTTTATAAAAGATTTCTTTTGTGTTCATATAATCTTTTAATTGAATTTCTCAAGGTTTCACCTTTATAAAATATAAAATTTATATGCTTTTTGTTCTATTTCTCCCTAATAGATAATTCAGAAAAATTAAATAACTTGTATAACTATACACAGAACAATCCTTGAAAATGAATTTTGCAACATTTCAAAGTACTCTGGAAAAAATGATATAAAATAAAGTTTTTATGAATTTTGGCAAATATACTGATAACAAAAGACAATTTATTTGTAAATTTGAAAGATTTAACAAAAAAAATTAATAGACAGAACTTGTCCATTTTAAGAGAATTCTTACTGCTGAAATATACCATATATATATATATATGTATATATATATATAGTCATCCGCAGACAGATCTGTTTCGCTGTATCACAGCTCATCAGTATGGTTAGACTCCAATTGCTTTTAACCCAGGATTGAAACATATATATATATATATATATATATATATATATGTGTGTGTAACTAATTTCATTAATAAAACCATTATTTTTCTGAAGAAGTTACATAAATATATTTTTTCTTATTAGACTGATTTATAGATTAGCATAGCATGTCATATATTATACTAATCTATTTCAAGATGTGCATAGTTAAGTCTACAGTCTAATAATGAGGAAAGAAACTTTTATTTTACACAATAAATATTTTTCAACATAATATTTTCTGCCAATACACTTAATTCACTTGTGAATATTAATGATGGAGACAAAACATTAAACAGTGAAAATTTCAGAATTTAATTTAGCTCTATATCAGGCTATCAGTCTAACCTGATATATTGATGATACATTGATTTTTGGCTTTTTCGAGAATTATAGTTGTTATAGGAGCTACCCCTGGGTAGCTCCACCTGACTGACAACATCTACAGTGGAACAGAGCTAATGGGTTAGAAAGTCAGAAAATATTCCTGGAAAAGCAAAGCAGAAGAGATACTGAAAATAACAGAAAAATTCTTTATTTTTACAATAATATTCACCCTGTATTAGGCCAAAGAGGTAGTAAGTTATAAAGTATGAGATAAGAGTTACAGTTTATATAGATATATGGGATAGATAAGAGTTTAAACTAGAAATGAACAGGTTAAGATTGTAGTGATCAGGTAAACAGCCTCTTGTTAATCAGTTCTACAAAGTAACAGTTTGTGAAAAGCTGCTCAAGTGGAACTTACATTTCACTAATAGAATACAGAAGAAAATGAGGCTGGTTCACTAGAATGTGAGTGGCATGGTGGGTCCCAGCCATGAAGGCTAGAACTGGTGGAACTAAGTAATGTAGTTTATCTGAACACTTTCCATAGACAGCATCTTGAACAATATAGATAAGGCCATTTCCTCTCATATATTTGTGTTTGGAGACTTTAATGCTCACCACGCCAAATGGCTGGAAAACTCTGTCACAGATATTTCTGGTGTCCATACCATTAACTTTTCAATCAGTTAATCCCTTACAAAAGTAGTGGATTTCTCAACGCGTTTCTCTAATAACCCTTATGGACCTGACTCACTGCTAGATCTCTGTTTCACTTCTATCCCTGATTCTTGCCATGCCATGCAGCTTTGCCCTCTTGGCAACTCTGAACTTGCTGTGGTTTCCATTAATATTTCCTTCCACTCCCTGTCTCCCCAGGAACCTCTGACCAGCAGAATATCTTACTGCTACCAAAGAGCAGACTGGGAGTCATCCTGAGACTTCCTGTGTGACATCTCTTGGAACAAAGTTTTTAGTCTTCCTGTTAGGTAAAAGCTGGTATCAATGCTTTCATCCCAGCCAGAAAGTTCCAACTTAAACTCTATTTATCCCTTTGGTTCTTGCCTGCTTGCTCGGCCACTATTGCCTACAGCTTTATCGAAGTCATGTGTATGACCATAAAAGGTGATTTTTTGTCTTTGCTCATAATGAGTGCAAAGGACTACTGGTGACATTGTAAAAATATGTTAAACAACAGTAAGTCTTCAATCTCTCCTTTAATCAATAAATTTGAGGTCCTCATATCAGCAGACAAGGCCAAGTGCTTTTCTTGCAGATTCTCCACTCATTCAACATTTGATTTATCTAGGATATCTGCACCTGCCTTCCCACCTAGAACTGAAGCTCAACTGATTGACGTTTACATTATCCCTTTGCTGGTTTCTAACATAACTTCAAAGCATGACCCCCGTAAGGTGAGCTGAGGTGACAGAATCCCAATCATTGTCTTGAAGAAATTTACCCCTAAACTCTCCTCTGTCCTCTCCAAACTGTGCAACTACTGCCTCTTTGCTTCTTGTTTTCCTGCCTGCTGGAAGTCCTCTTCTGTTGTTTCTGTATTTAAGAACCCTGGAAAGCCCTCTAACCCCTCTAATTATTGCCCTATCAGCTTCTTACTAATTTTTGACAAAGTGTTTGAGGCTATTATCAATGCTAAAGTGGTTCAACATCTCACAGTCCACAGACTCTTCTTCAACAAACATCATGGTTTCTGCTTCACCAGGGCTACTGTTGATATGCTAATGAACATCAAAGAGTATACATACCAGGCTCTCAATAAGAATGGTGAAGATCAAGCTGTTACCCTAGATATTTCTAATGCATTTGACAGAGTCTGGCACATTGGCCTACTGCACAAGCTACAGAGCTATGGATGCTTGTTTGATCTAATCTAGTCATTCCATTTAAAATTGTGTAATGAAAGTAGTATTCAATGTGCATGCTTTCAGATACTATCAGACAAATATGGATGTCTCTCAAGACTCTATTCAAAGTCCTACTTTTTTTCTGATCTTTTTCAATGATCTCCCTGATGTAATCAGATCCCAAGTAGGCATCTACACTGATGACACCACAATTTACTCCCACCTTAATAAGAAATCTGCTGAGTCTGACAAAGCAAACTTTGCTGCTAATTTTGAAAAGGACCTCCAATCTGTGGTGAACTGGAGTAAGAAATGGCTTGTAAATTTTAATGCTTCAAAAATTAACCTGCTATCCTTTAACCACTATAAATCATCTTTACTAGCCCCAATCAGCATGGGTCAATCTAGTCTCCCTGAAAGCAATACACTGCACCTCCTCAGTCTAACTCTCTCAGCCAACCTCAAGTGAAATTATTACATTGAATTAATAGCTAAATCTGCTACTAGGAAGGTCGGTTCACTGTGTAGGGCCGGGAAGTTTTTCTCATCTGAATCCATCTTGCAAATATATAAATCTACCATCTGCCTGTGCATTGAATACTGTTGTCACATCTAGTCAGATGCCCCTGCTATTCATCTCAGGATTTCTGACAAAATCCATAGGAAATTCTGCAATATAATTGATCCCAACCTGGTAGCTTAACATTAGTCACTTTCTCATGGATGTAATGTGGTTTCTTTGTCTCTTCAATAAATATTTTGACAGCTTCTGTTCCAATGAGCTTACCTCCCTAGTGCCCCTTCTGCATACATTTAGTTGAGCTAATAGACTAGCAACTAGGTCCCACCCTCTTACAGTGAAACCAATCAAATATAATGGCGACTTCTACTCCAACAGCTTCTTTTCTCACACTTTCCACTTGTGGAAATCCTTTCCATATATTGCCTCCAGACAGCTGCAACCTCCAAGAATTTAAATGCAATGTCAATTGCCATCTTTTATTTCCTTGATTCACACCCTTTCCCTGACGACCATTGTATCTTGTTCCCTCTTTCCACTCTATTCTCACACAGCTCTCTTTACACCAGTGTACTCATTTTTCTCATATCCATTCTCTGACATCCCCTGTGAACTATTTCTCTTTACTCTTCTTTTATGCAACCTCCTGCACACCAGTGGCAGTACTGCCTTGCTTGGGATAAAATGATTATAAAAAAATCAAAAAGAAACAGTGATAGAGTAATGAGATGCATGAAAAAAAATAATACCACAAAACTTCAGAGATGCTTTTGAACTCTATCAAGACTGAAAAATGAAGACTGAGCAACTCATGCCCATATATGGCTGCAGTACTCTATTTTTGGCTTGATCTGGCTCTTGTAAAAAAAGAAAATAGTAGGAGGAACCATGTAATTCCTGGAAATGGTACAGGGAACAGTTCATTTATCCAGCATCTTTAGCAGTGGATCATATGCAAGTTCCACTTGTGGTCTGTGTTGAGATTGAAAATTTTGAGTGTGGAAATTCAGAAGAGGAAACCCCGAAGAATATCTCAGTGTTGTTCTTCATGTAGAATAGTGTTTCTTCATATTACATTTGACAAGCATCCATAAATAATCATTTTTTATGGTTTTATCAGCATTTTTGTGAAGCATCAGGTAAAAAAAGCCAGTAAAGCCATTTTTCTTCTTCATTTCCACTGGAATTACCCAAATATTTCTGATGACTTTTTAATTTGTAAATGAAAAAAAAACAAAAAAAACAAGCTATATATTGTAAATTAAGTGAAAAATTTGAAAAACAAAGATACACAAATTTGTTCAAATGTTTTGTTTTTTTTATTAAATTTTGAATTTTTTCTTCTGACATATATACTCCTGCTCTTGCTCTCTCTCTACTTCTCTCTATCCATTTTCCCTCTCTCTCCCTATATTCTACTGAAAACTTCACTTGTCATTGAATTCTATACAGAGACATTCCTTAGCTAAGAACTCACATGGTCACTATGCTGTGTACTTAGTGGAATAATTACAATATATATTGTTGATAAGTTTTAAAAGAATCGCTATCATAACATAATGTGGATGAATAACCAAAGTAACAATAAAAAAAGGTTAAACTATTTGCAAACTGAAAATTTAATGTGAAAGAACTGAAACAAGGGATGAGGTGAGAATGATTTATTCAAACTGCTACTTTTTCCATGTAGGGAACCAGAAAAAGATGGTTGCTCATCACTTCCAGATAAGATTGTCCCTTCTTCATGAATATTAACATAAATATTATGGTATATGTTGTTCAATTTACTGTACGTAAGTGAATTTTTTCAGAATGATTGCTGGATTGTCTGTCTCTGCAAAAATGCTATGATCTGTTATCCTTTATATAAAAGAAAAACCCCTACATGCCTGAAGAAAGCATCAACATTATGATAAAAATTACAAGGCCAAGGGTAGTTGCTTAAATATTTTATGGAATAATGTCTTATCAGCCATTGTAATGGGTTTCTAAGACTTTTCTGGGAGGTTCTGTTCCCTTTAAATTTAGTTAAGTACTACTGCATATAAACTGGGAATATAGGGATAGAAATTAACAATGGCTGAAAATAAATAACAAAAGTAAATAAATACATACACTGATATAGAGACTGAGATAATATAATTGAATAAGTCATTGAAAATGATTTTTGCATGTCTATCAAGTTCTTCAGTTCTTTCTATAATTTCTAGAAGTTGCATTCTCAAAAGTAAATGCAACAAATAAAGAATTATTTTTATTGCTTGCAATTTTTACATGATGACCTTCAATGTGTGTCCATCTATATTACGAACTCTCAGGAAAGAAAACTCATTAATGCTTCACTGTTACATTTGCTGAGACAAATATGCAAATGAAGGAACCATTTAGTGCTCAATCAGAAATATGGAAATAGGTAACTTGTCAGTTTTTTTTTTATTATTTTATTAAAAAATTATTCACTTAATTTTTTCCCTGCTTGTAGGTGATAAATTGCATGTGGTCAATTCCATATTCTGTTTGAAATAACTGGACAATTTCTTCAGAACCAAGGCAAAAGAAGCAAAGCAAAAAAAATTAATATACCATGAACATAAAAATGAATATGAATAAGTGGAGAAGGAGGAAACCTGTAGGAATAATCTGGTAAATCTTTGAACAGAACTTTCTTTTAGCTTTTTTTTTAATGTAGTGCTGATCAAAAACCAATATGATGAAAAGAAATATATAAAAGACAAAAATTAAATGAAGTAAGAGTTCCTTTTTATTTTTGCCGAGCATGAAATATTTGATAGTAGAATGTTCTTGGATACCTTTTGGATGTGACAGCAGGAAACCAGGCATGTTGTAGAAAAATCAGTTCGAGGGTGCAGATTGCAGAAAAGATGGAGAGAAATATATGTGCAGATGCACACTCACACATACATGCAATAACAAATTATTGCATCTGCCTATGCTTGATAATATATGTTTTATGAAAATAGATATGTGATTTAGTTAGTCAAATGAGTACACACACACACACACACATACACACATGCACACACACACACACGCGCACACACACACACACACATATATATATATATATATATGGAGTTAAATTGTGATAATGTTTAGCATTGAGGTTGTTTTTTCAGTGGTTTTACTGATAAAATGTATTTTGGCAAGCAGGTTTTTTTATCATAAAGTGCTCAATATCAGGGTGGGGATTGAGTATTGATAAGTACAAGAATTTGTCACTTTAACTGAAGAAATTCATGACAATTTCAAAGTTTTGTGAGGACACCATTATAATAGACTTATCAGGTCTATTTGACCCTGACAAGTAAGAATATTATAACAGTGTCTTGAAACTTTGAAGTTGGCATAAATATGCTGGCAAACTCTTTGTACTTAAATATGAAGCTGAATATGACACAAGACCAAATGAGAAATAATAACAGTTTCAAGATTGTATTGTTTCAATCTTCTAAAAAAAAGGCAATTCTTACATTGAAACCTGGAATGAACAATTCTCACAGTTATCAAGCAAATCTAATTTTTTTCTTGCAAAAGTTAAACAAAGTATTAAGAAACAGGAAAGTCTTGATCTGTCTAGATTTCTGAAGTATTGTAACCATTTACACTGTTTACATCATTCAAACTGTTATCTTTATGGCCATATTCACAGTGTTTTAGCTGTTATACACTCTGGCCTTCTTCAGGTAATATATGTTCCAATTTTGAATGGAATCCTTTTTTAGTCTACAGGAGTAGATTGTTGGATTGATCTAATTCAGTGTCAATCAGTTAATTGCCATACGTGATACACACTTGAGTGATAATGTTTTGAAAGAGACATGACTGACTGGGCAGAAAATTTTCCCGCAGTACGTTGCCATTACTTTCTGTGGTAGACTGGTTGCCATGGTTAATACATTTCTTAAGGTTATTTGCATATAAGCAAATGCAACGAATTTGAACTTGGCTCTACCGACTTCCCATTCCAAGCTGATATCCATTTCACCATGAGGCACATCAAATTCAATGTACCATGCCTTGGATATTGGATATCTCAATTTCAGTTAATTCCTTTTTTTAATTCAAATTTTCAAGATTTTGTTCCCTCTGTTATGGCCAGATATTGAACTCACAACTCTTTGGCTCAAGTTGCTTTTTGAGATATTGAATGCATTTGTATGGAATACATAAAGTATTCAGTTAAAAATTCCAGTGTATATCACCTGAAGAAATCCAGAGTGTACAATGACTGAAACATTGTGAATATGGCAACAAAGATTATGACAAGAGTCTGAAAAATGTACTCACTGGCATAATGTGGCTTCCCTGTGTCTCTTCTACAAAATACTTTCATGGCTTCTGCTCCAATGAACTTAGCTCACTGGTGTCCCTATGTATGAATTTACTCAAACTACTAGCCTAGCAACTAGGTCTCATCCTTTTCCAGTGAAACCAATAAAATGAAACCGTAACTTTTACTCTAGCAGCTTCTTTTCTTGCATTTCCTGCCTGTGGAATTCCCTTGTGTATACTTGCTTCCCAGACAGCTACAATCTCCAAGAATTTAAATGTAAAGTCAATACTCATCTCCTATCTCACTGACTTGCATTCTTTCTCTCATGCTTTTTTCTCTGTCCACTCCACTCTCATCCCACCAGTATTTTCACCCTTTTCTTACCCTCTTTTTAACACACCTATAACCTGTCTCTCTTTCTCATCACTTTCCTGCTATGTAACCCCCTGTGCATTAGTGACTGTGTTCATAGTTTATGTTGTTTAGGATTTTTTTGTGATAAGGTCTTTTATGACTAATAGACCAGCAAAAAGCTATCAGAATTATTAACAATTATTTGGACAATTTCTAAACCCAAATCAGAATGCTCTTATTGGCATACTGGAAAAATATAATAAAAATAAATTAACTGAAATACCTTTCCATTCATTTTAACAAAACATATATTAAAGAGGGATTGCTGGCCAAATACACAATTATATGTATATATATAATGATAATGTGTCTCTGGTTGAAAGGAAAAGTCAGGTATCTATTTCCTTATATGTGCATAATCACACATATTTCTGTGTAAATAATGAAATGTATGCTCATATTTGTATGTTGCAATACATACTAATATCTGTGTAATCATTATGTATATATACATGTACATTCATGCATGACTAATTTAATATAGAGAGATAAATATAAAGACAAAAATATATACTTAGATAATATTCTAGTTTTCTCTGTATGTTTCTATATTTGTCTGTGTGTGTGTGTTTCTATAAATACATATACTAATAATTTTTATGTTTATATATATATATATATATATATATATATATATATATATATATATATATATATCAGAGGTAGTGCATTATTCCAAGACATTTCTTTATGAAGACATGCAGATATGTAATATCTCTCCTACCCATGTGCATTATTTAAAAACTATCCCCCCCCCGCCACACACACACACACAGACACACCTCCTTAAATAATTTCCTCTTCCATACACACATGGATTTATATATGTTAATTCTTTGATTTTCTGTATCAGTTTGAGAAAAAAAATCCTTTTTTTATTGGGAATGAACAAATGAACTTCTTTTTTCTCCATTTTCTTTTACCATTTTTCTCCCTGACAGATTTCGAAAAAAGAATCTGTGAAGAGATTAGGTGCAAATTTTTGACATTATTTAACCAAAAATCTTATTAACACTCTGATTCCTACTCTTCTTTCTTGGAAAATAGCTTTCGGGCAATAATAGCATACAAAATTTGTCTCAGATTAAATTGAAAACAATAAATTATCTTTTGAATAAAATTAGGTGAGTGTAGGGGGTGCATATTTTGTTTATACCTATTTAATATGTTGGATTTTAATTCCTTTATTTTCCCTTCTCACTTTCTTTTAGTAATATCATGTTTTTAAAGTATAAATATTTGATAATTGTAACTATGCCAAATTATTTTTTCAAATGTATGTATATTTTGTTACTTCATGAAAGACTTAGATTAGAAACATCAATTTCATAATTGTAAAATTTTCTGCTAATATGGTGATATTTCTTGTCTGAATTTTATTTTAATCAGTTCTTAAGGATATTTTCTTCAGCTTTCGTTTTTCACAAAGTTTCGACTATGTAACCTCCAGCCTTCCTCAGGTGTTTGCTGCATTCCAAAATATATGTGAATCCCATATCTCTCCTCCTACCACACATCAATTTCAGTTTTTGTATTCTTGTCTTCTTCTAACCTTCATACTGAATTTATGAGAATGCTTGTAGGAGTCACAAGTTCTTGATTAGTGATATCTCCACATGACTAAGCATCAGTATTTTCCTAACAGTCAGGACAACATCAGGATCTAAATGAAGTAATATGTTCAACCTCACATTGATAATCCAACAAGCAGTACCTCTCACATGGGGGTAGGGCTTTTGAGATATTCCTACAGGGGATACACTGAGTGTATATAGAAACCCTGGCCTTCTGTAATAATCAGTTCAAATGGGTTCAGAGAGAAGTACCTGCAGTACCTAAAGGTGTTGATACTTGATTTGATTATTAGGTCATGTGAGACATATAGGTGGGCACATTCAAAACAAAATATTTTTATCATTTCATCCAAAGCAAGTACCACAAGTACACAGGGAGTTACAGGGAGTGAAAGTGAGAGAAAACACTGAGTATAGAGACGATTGAGGAAAGAACAAAAGATGTGCAGGATTCATGAAGATAAAAGATGGCAGTTGACATTGCATTTAATGTTTTGAAGATTGCAATTATCAGGGAAGCAAGTAAACAGAAGGGAGTTCCATAGACCAGGCAAGAAGTGCAAAAAAAGAAACTGTTGGAGTAGAAGTGGCAGTTGCATTTTGCTATTTCAACAGTAAATGGGTGGGATCTAGATGCCAATCTAGTAGTACACTTAAATTGATGCTGTTAAGGAACCAGGGACAAAAGCTTGACAGAGAAGTTGCCATGGAAATATTTGTTAAAAAGACAAAGGGAAGCCATATCACGTCAATGAGAAGGTGATGAAATCAAGATGCCAGGAATGATTAGATTGCAGACCCTTCTTTAGATATTAATTATTACTTTAAAATTTCACACTAGTCAAATATCATTTGGCTGATACAATTTATTTTTTAATCAGTTGACTTAAATCTGAGATAAGGAGATAGATATTGAGCACCCAATGAGGATTAACTCTCTTTCTTTATCTCTCTCTACAGTAGTTATAGGTTGCTTATGTCTAGGGATATTTTATTTTGTTCTTTTTGGTACTGCTAGGTTATTGTTTACAACGGTCAATAGCTTCATTGGTTAAATTGTTGGTTTGTGAGTTTAGTAATTTTGCACTCACTCCCCGAGGAAAGTAGTTCAATGTCTCAGGGGTAACTGAACACTACTAAAAAATGGGCATGATGAGATCCTAGACATTAACAGTAGAATGAGAACTATCTACTCCTGAAGATTAAATGAAGGGTTTAGTTCAGAATATTCTGAAGGTTACACAGAACAAGAGACACCTAAAGAAGGGTGGTGAGCACAAAACCTCAAATTTTGTGATATTATTGAGAAAGATGAGAACATTATTCTGACTATAAATAACAAAAGAAACAATTTTTATAAATCAGCTTTATTTGTAGTTTTTTTTAATTACTATGGTGTGGAAAAATGAGACAAACAAGGATTGTTTCTTTATCTATGTTGTTGTCCTAATCACTTGACCATTTGTAATCAGGCTTCATGGAATTAATTACTATTTTATTTACATTCAAACTATTGCCCTCATTTTATCAAAACGTTTGACCCTTGCACTCTGGCCTTTATCAGGAGTCTGTTGGCTCTAGGCATCAACAATAGAATGAGAGCAATGCAGATTTAATAAAGGGTACCATTTTTAATTCTTTAAAGGTTACTCAGATCAACAGATACTTGAAGAATGCTGGTGAACACAACAGCCAAAATGGGATATTAACAATCAAGATGAAGACATTAGTTTGAAAGTATATAATGCAAATTTGCATGAAATTATACTGCCAAAACATACTTTTTAATAATCAATGTCTGATAAAAAAAGAGTGTGATTAATTTCAATTAGGCTTTTATTCATATCATCTTTAAGTCATTAAAAAATTTAATTAATTTTTTATAGATTAACTGTTGATTATCAACAAATCTGATTGTTTGAATTATTAAATGATTAACATCCTTAAAAAATGTGATTCATTTAAAACAATATTAAAAATGGCTTGTCAAAAAATGGTTCTATTGGAAATATTTACGCCACTTTTTTAAAAGGGGGGAAAACTCCGCCTACAAAATTCTAAGCTATATAAGTTAGTTTTATTACCAGCATAACTCATGAGCATAACTGTCAGATGATTTAAATACTGTGTGCTGTAGTGTTCATTTAATGATGTTGAATTGCCAGCCTTTCATTATAAATGATGCTAAGTAAGTTGACTGAACATGAATAAGTAATGAACAGTGATCACAGGTGAATGTTTATTAATCTTGTTAAAAGCAAGGTGAAGAGATGTCAAAATATGACAAGGGTTGAACTCAACCTGAAGTTTGAAATAAAAATCTTTAAAATATGCCTTAATTTACATTGTCTTTCTTAACTACCAAATGCAATCTGGATTAAATTTTTATGCTATTTGCCACAGTAGTATATTTTAAATGACATGATCTTAATATTTTTGTATGCTTTTTATTTTATATTCATTTTGAAAGTTAGATGGTTATATTTTTGTGATAATTTTGCAAATTAGATATCCATTATTATATGAAAATTTTTAATTATTGCTTCTTCCAATGACAAGATAAAAGAATTTATTTTATTTATTATTTTTTTATACTTTTATTTTCTAGTTTAATTGTATTAAACACTTACAGAATTTTAAAAATTAATAATAATAAGGGAAAATATATAAAGTAATTGTTGATCATTGCATTTATTCTCAAAAATTTGTATTTTAAGTTGCTTGGTATTTAAGTATTTTCATAATAATTTCACATAGTCTTTTATTTTTTGACTTGTTTATTTTTCTTTAAGCAGAATTCTTCATTTCTTATTCTTTTGTCACTGATGATCATGGCTTAAAAAGTGTTCATTATTTTTCATATGTCACCATTTAATTCTCTTTCCTCAATTAAGTTCTGTGAATACTGCTGATGAAATTAGGCTTGAAAAAACAAATGTTTTAATTTTGTACTTATTGCGTCATCTACTTGCATGCTGGCTTTTTTCACATGTTGAAAGGTTATGGCATTTCTGGATTATTTTTAATTTGATTCTATCTTTTTTATCCAACTGTGAAATGAAAGATGTCTTTAACAGCCTTTCTTCTAGATTATTTCACATTAAAATGGGTGTCAGCCAGGGCTCTGTCTTTGGATCAATGTTGTTCCAAATTTTATTCAACAACTTTCCTGTCCTTAGTTTTCAACTCTGTATCTCTGCTGATGATATAACTATTTACTCCTATCTTAATGGTAAGTCTGATCAGAACATTATGGTCAAATTGGTAGCAGATCTAAAAAAATGACCTACCATTAGTTGTTAACTGGGGAAAGAAATAACTTTTAGAAAACCCTCTAAAATAAAACTGCACTCTTTTAATCATCTTTTCTAACTTCCATCACTAAGACTGATGCTAACCTCCAACTCATTGCATCTTTCCAGGCTAACATTTTCCACTGACATGAAGTAGAAAAATTATATTCAGTCAATTGCTAGGCCTACTGCAAAGAAGGTTGGTTCACTGTGCAAGACAATGTTTCTCACCAGAATCTAACACATTTATAAATCTATGATTTCATTGAATATTGAATATTGCTGTCACATCTGATCTGGTGTTTCTACAATGCATTTAGAGATTCTTGATAAAATCCAAAGAATAAACTGTAATATGCAGTACTAGTCTCATCATTTTACATGAAATGGCTAGATTTAACTGTTAGTTCTATGCTAACAGTTTCTTCTCTTGCACTTCTCACTCGTGGAACTCTCTTCTGGCCTCTTGCTTTCCAGTCTCCATTGATTTTTCAAAAATTTAAGTGCAGTGTTTTCTTAATTCCTGTTTTCTTTCATTAATAATTTTTTTCTCATTATTTTTTTACACTTAGTCACACTTTGCATCCTACTGGCTTTTATTGTCTTGCTTGGGATGAAATGCTTTAAAGAAAACATAATCTTTGAATATTGTTTACACTGATGTAAATGAATAAAACTCATAAGATCTGTACTTCTTACAGGAATTCAATGCTTAACCAATTACTTTTGGGATTAAATCAAAGATCTAAAACTTTTTTGAGCAAGATTCTCTTTCACTTATTGAATATCAGGAAGAAAAGAATTATCAGTGCTCAAAAAACAAAACAAGAGTTAATCATATAATGTTATATCTTCCATGTTTCAAATGATAGATTTTTGTCTTTTAATCATTATTAGTTTTATATTTTTTTCAGTTTCATTAAATAAGATTTGATAAAATGATCCCCCTATAAGGTTATCTTGGACAAATAATCCAAAAGCCACTATTGTCCAAGACATTATTTTACTTATATTCTGACAAATTGTTAATAATTCAGATAGGACTCCTCGCTGTCTCAAAGTTTGTCTGATGTAAAGATCTTGCTTTGAAAAAGTTCTGAATCAAGATTATGAATATAATAAGTATTATATTGTGCCTATTATATTCATATATATATATATATATATATATATGCAATAGACTGTATTGTTTTGTTTTGTCTTTTGTAAGAAGGAAAAGACAGCTCTTTATTTCCTTGCTGTAAGCCTGATTGCTTGATAAAAATAAATATGTTCATATAAAGAATTCTTCTTTTTCATACACAAAAAATAATCAATATTACCTGACATACCAGAATAGAGATAGCACTGGTAATAGAGTAGCTAGATATAGATATTACATCATACACAAAATCTATAGGCACACCAATATCCAATTTGGCACAAATACATAATTAACCTATTCATTACATATAAATATATAGGTATGATATATAGACAAATTTGCATATTTGAAATCTATATTCTCTGTCCAGATACAAATAATTTAGGACACATGTATATAAATAACTATAAAAACTAGTAAAATTTTATGTATCCACACATACGCATATATTCTTATTTATATATACATAAATAGTTTATGTATATATATATATATAGGATCTGAAGATGAATGAACTTAATGGCTTCTTTTATTTAACTGTTCTCAAATATGAACTTTTTCACTGTCTTTTATTCTTTTGCATTGGCATAGATTTTATCAGCAAGGTTTTATATTTGAATGAATGTGGTGGAAAGAAAAGAAATCTCCCTTTAAAAGATAGCAGCATTTTAGACAGGACACTAAGAGGCCAACACTTATGGAAATTGTGGTTTTTGAGTAATAAGCCTTTTAAAAGAATTTCTTTAGTAAGTGAAGGTGATGATGCTGGGTGTGCCTGTGTGTGTGCATGTAGTATATATATATATATATATATATATATATATATATATATAATATGTGTGTATGACTATGCATCAATCTAAGTATGCACACATATATATGTATGCTTGTAGGTATATGATTAAAATTGCTTTTAAAGAATTTCTCTAAAGATTACTGCTTATTTAGCTTTCTTTTGTACTCACACTGTCAGTTTTTCTATCATCATTGCCAATACGTAAGAGAAATAATTTATGTAGATATTTAGAAATTTCAAATATTTTGTCCTTGTATAAAGATTTCCTTTATCTTCTATGTATTGTATAAGTGTGTGTGTGTATTCATATGATATTTTATCTAAAAAAACTGATAAAACCATCCTATCATTCAGGTTGCTTTGTAATACTTTGTTAAAATGAGTTCTTTCTTAAGAAAATGTCTCTATAAGCTAGGCCAGTAGATAGCTCAACATTGTTGGTCTGTTGTTCAATAAAGAACAAAAAAACAACATAAAAAATTCTGAAACTGAAGAAATACTATTTTCAGTGTTTTATAAAGGAATAATGTGTCACTGCCAACACTTGTGTTTGAACACGGATTGCCAAGGAGTAAACATAGTTGAGCTTGTTCTCAAGTAATTTGTGGTACTGTGCTTCTGGGATCTCTTGACATGTAATATATATATATATATATATATATATATATATATATATATATATATATATGGGTATAGTGTGATTAGAGAGTGTAGAGTTGGAGAGAAAGAATTGCCTGATGCACTATTGTTTGAAGGCATTATTATACTTGTATCTGTGTGTTACAAAGTGACTTTACTAAAGTAAAAGTTATAAAACTAATGTCAAGTTTTGTTGAACTTAGTAAGGTTACAAAAGGAACTGACAACATGATTTTGTTAACTCTAGCAAGGTTACAAAATAGTGACTCATAATTTAATGAGCTACTTTAATAATTGTAATTAGTATATTTGTTGATTTGTTCAGGTGCAGACTGAAGACAAATCGAAGATGCTCACACAAATCATTCATTGTAGGAATACCTGTCTTACCAGATGTATTATACACCTGAGGAAGAACAGAGAGTGCATCTGATGAAATAAATCCAAGAAAGATAAAAAAATTAACTGGAATTAAATGATGAATTAAGGTTATTTATTAGAACCTATTCTTGATTAATATGGCCTAAAACAGTCTAGTATTTTGTTATATATTCAAAATGAAGAAGAGTGAAATAAAAAAATCTCACTTTTACATAAAAATCTATTTGATTTCAATATAGGGTTTTAACAGCTGAATATACATATATATGCATGTGCTCTTGTCTACAGGCAACTGAGCTCACCTGCACATTATATTTACTTATCTTGCTGTAAGTTGTTAAACCAGTTATATTTCCTAAATTTAAGTTGTCTTATTCTATGTTCTCTGTCCATTCAGAACATATGTGATCATGGCTCTTCACAACTTCCTGCCTTTTTTACTTTTAGTGAGGATTATATTTTTGCTATCTTTCCCAGTCCATGTTCTACCAATCATTTACACAAGCTCACTAAGTAGATAGTCATTGTTTTCCTCTGCTTTGCTTTCCTTCAATAGGTCTTGTGTGTATCAAACTCTTCAAGCTCTCTTTCTTCATCATGTACCCTAGGAATTTCAATTGTCAATTGTCTCTTTCTTATTTTAAGTACAAATGACATTTTTGTTTCCATTTTTTTCCTAAAACGGCTTCATTCCTCACATGTTCACTCAATATTATTCTAAGTATTCTTATGTAGAACTACATCTCTGATGCTTCAAGTCTCTTCTACATTTGTGAGGAAATTGTCCAGCATTCACTTCCATAAAAGAGGGCTGATATTACATCGTAGCTCAGTACTCGTGTTTTGTTTCTAACAAATTTTTCCTGTTTCTTACTAATTTTCGTAACTTTTTGAAGGTATCTTTAACTAATTAAATGCCTCATCAGATTTGATGTGTTTTTTAACTTCTCTTGAAACGCTCTGTAGATATTTTTTATTTTTCTATTCACTTGATTTTAGTGTCTCCGGTTCATAGTTTGCATGTTGGGCTGTGCCTTTTGTAGACAACCATACATTATATCTTCTTGCAATTGATCTTTAGTTCTTTCTTCACTCTTTCCTTTATTACCTTCTGTAGTATTCCCTATAGTTTTCTGCTGTGCTTGCTGTAAACACTGTTTCATTTGAATATCTTATGCTAATATTGTAGCCACTGATAATGAATCCTGTTAAGGCTTGTAATTCTCTCAGAATTCAGTCAGTTAAGTGCTTACATGATACACGCTTTGGCGATCATATCTCAAAAAAGACATGACTGAGCAGAAGATTTTCCTGCAGTAGGTTGCCATTACTCTCTACAGTAGGCTGTTTGCCAACCAAGGCTGTAGAATCCAATCTGTCTCTAGTGAGGTGAGATGTATTAATACCTTTCCATTGCGTATTTGTGCATAAGTGAATGCAACAAATTCAATTGGAACTCAAACTCAGCTCTCTGATTTCTCATTCCAAGCTGATATCCACAATGCACCACAATGTATATCTCAGGATTGCCTAACTGTAAATGTTGAATGTGGCTGACAAGACAGATTGGCATAATTGATAGGTGTTTAAGTTTTGTAATTGACTCAAATTTTTTCAATTATCATAAAATTATGAGCATTTTTATTTAATTAAGGATGGTGAAAATATATTCACTAAGTATTAGCAGGGTCTATCCATTCATGTAGATATACACATTTGTCTATCTACCTACTTCTCTCTCATTATCTCAATATATATATATATATATATATATATATATATATGTGTATGACATATAAGAAATTCAAATGCGATCATATGGCCATTTCAGCAATTCAAATCACTTTGTCAGCAATCTTGAACTTTATTTTCCATAATGTTTAAGTTTGCTAAAAAAAGTGATTTCAATCACTTAATGGCCATACAAACTTGTAAAATTTGAATTTTTTTATATATAATATATATGTTGGTTCTGTAGATAAATAGTTTTAATTACATTGAGCCTTCTGGCTGGATCAGTTTTAATATTTAATTTTTAAGAATTAATATTAATAGGATCTCCTTTGGGATTTTACCATCAAGCTGCTTCCTTTTTGATTTAATATATATATATATATATATATATATATATATATATATATATACACACACACAATTAGTTTTTATTTCAAAGAATTTGTCATTTTAACTGAGCAGGTTCATGCTAACTTTGAAGTTTTTTCAAGTGAGTACACCCTTATGATGTCTTTACTCATCAGGGCTAGCTTTATTTTCTGCTCTTGAGTCCTGATTCCCTAACCTATTCATAAGGAGCCTGGTGTATTTGATATTTTCTGGTGTCATTCTGCTTGAGATTGGCTGATTTTATTTTTTTTATATCTATTTTTATTTTTATTTTGCAAGTGTTTAATTTCTTTTTAATGCTTTATTTATTGCTGTTAATGGGTGTCCACTTAATCATTTTGTATTGAGTAGGGGTCCACCTATTTCTTTTTTTTATCTGGATTGTTCTTGTCTTTTTTATTGGTTCGATTTTTTTTTTACTGTGTTGGTGTGTTTGACATCTTAAGGGTTTCCTTTTTTAGATTATCTTTGTGTTTTTGTGTATATTTGTGTTTGTGGTCCTTATTTGTGTTTTTTGTCGGGTAGTTGTTACATTATTTTCTGTTTTTTGTCATGATTGAATATTTATATATTTATGTACTTTTTGTTATTTGTGTAGCAAAGCAGATATTTCTTTGCATGTCTGCATTTTCCCAAAACTATCAAGACTCTATATTTACCACAATATCAAGCGCTTTGCAATAAAAAAACCTGCTTAAAACTACCGAAAAAGCAACAATCTTAGCACCAAAAACTATTACAGTTTAACACATACACACACACACACACACATATATATATATATATATTATTTTCATACACACAGTTTTAAGGCCCAAAGGATGATGGAAACTCTTAAAGATATGCTTGCTATTAATAATATTTTTAGAAACAAGTTGTAATTGGTTTTGTTTTGATGTTCTCAGTATGTGAACAAACTTGGAAATATTAACAAAATATCTCACGACTTTTATTTAATAAAATATCAGTTACCTTCAAGCATCCATTTTTAAAAAGTTATTTCTATCTTATATATAAATCTGCAGTTATATATACATACATATGTATAGAAATTTATTAAACTTCACTGAATCTGACATAAGGTCAGATAAAATAGGGAGAGTGTATTGCATCAGTTTTCCTTATTTTTAACTTTATATATTGTTGTTGATAATTTAGCACAATGTCACATTGAGATAGAAAGACTGTGTTGTGCCAGTCTTTCAAGTGAGGAAAGGCCACTGTGTCTGATTTTAACCTGCATTTGAACCCTGATCAATGGTGTTTTTACATGTATACTCACAACTCATAATGGTTAAACCACAAGAAATTTACAATGGACACTTATTCACAACAGAAAACTGCAATATGTCTTAACAATCACTCCCTGAAGATAATCTTGGATAAAACTGAAAGTACTTGGGAAAATAAAACTAATGAAAATACCTACAGTGCTTTTCTTGCAGTTTTTAATCACTATACCAGAAAACTTAATTGGGACAATGAAAGGATTAAAACAGAATAAATATTATTTTATCTACTACCCTGCATAGTAAGCAAAACAATACTGTTTCAGATAAATGGAGCATCAGGTATACAGGTATCCACTAAAATTACATTTGATGTAACTAAAAGTATGTTTGATTAAAAAACAAAATCCATTATTTCTTTATTAATATATATATATATATATATATATATATATATATTAATTGCATGTGTAAGGACAGAAGCTATATATATGTATATATATATATATATAGATAGATAGATAAATCAATATTTTGTATATCTTAGAGACAGTCTCTTATGCTTGATTAGCAATGAACATAAATGAGGATGTATTACTGCTTGTGGTTCATATTTGATAAAAGCTCATATTTTGAAAATTTATTTTTTTAGGAATAGAAGGCTTTGGTACAACATAATCTTAGATCCATTCCATTTATTCCAGATTGGCCTTGTGTCAGACTAAGCTAAGCCTACTAAATTTTTACTAATATGAAGGTGTATACATTATTGACTAAAACTTCTTATGTCTTCAAAACAGTCTGTAGGTAAAAAAAATAATACTTTATTCATTCATCAAGAAAGAATCTTAGGAAATATGTATTCAAGAAGACATGCCTTAGGAAAAATAAAATAAATGTTACCTTTATATATATATATATATATATATATATATATATATATATAAAATGTAAATCATTTATATATATATATATATATATAAAATGTAATTCATATCATGTATGAACTATATATATATATATATATATATATATATATATATATATAGTTCATACATGATATGATTTACATTAACAGTGACTTTCAACACTAATAGTGGTAGGAAATTAATTGAAATTGCTCAGATGTAAAAAAGTTATTCATATATAAAAGAATATGCAGCAAAACACACACATGCTTTTCTATATCTGACATGCACATGCCAATACATATGAAAAATACATCTAACAATGTGTATCTACATATAAACATATACGTAAAGTTTGATATAATCAATGATAAAGTAACTAGTAAGAAATAACTTTAGTTTTGTTTAAAAGAATATGTTTTTCTTCTTTTCTCTCTCTCTCTCATTCACCATTCATGTTGATCTGGGTAATTTATGAACATTAGACAAATTATGAAAGATTTTAAAATAGTTGGTAAATTCAAATAAATGTTGTACAGACTTGTCAAGAAATTTCATAAAAAGTTATATTGAAAAATTTAATGCCTTAATACATAATATAAAAATTAATGTATTAATGCCTTAATACATATATAAAAATGAAAATGTGAAGATAATTTTTATAATTTCTTTAAATTCTAAAGCTAGATTTTAAAATCTGGCTTTTAAAAAAGTAACCTTATTTTTTTATGATATTAATTAAAAATGTGATTTGTATGAATGCCAGAAAAATATCTCACACACATCCATATATTTCTAAAATTTTTTGGTTTTGTTAAATCCATACAAATAAAATCTTTTCAGTCTTTTCAAAATGTTTTGAATGATTCTTTAATTTAACAAATGTTATAAAAATAAATTGGCAAAGAATTTTCCCCTTTTTCTTCTTCTATCCTCTTCTTTTAGATCATCTTTCCTTGTTTTCATTTTGGTCATTTATTGTCCAAAGTTTTTATCTGCATTTCCCTGAAATACAGTCTTTCAATTAAGGTTACAAAGAGAACTTTGGTGTCCTGTCAAATCCATTGAATATAATTATGGGTATGTGACATTGACATTGAATATAATTTAGGGTATGTGAGATTGACATTGACACTTATTCAAATATCATTAAAGGTCATCAAAGATCAAATCATGTCATTTTTAGCCAAATAAAGCAAAATGGAGTAAAATATTGTGTTTGTTAAGAAGTAAAAACATGTTTTTACCTTATAAAATGGTTGAATAAGTTATGGTTCAAGTCAACCTACAAGGTCTTTGGCAGTCTAATTAGTTTGTTGTTTTTCTGATCTGTGCAACAATTACGTTCTTTGGAAATAAATGGATATATGGTGATTTTGGCTTAGAAAAAAGATAAGAGGATAGGTGGTTCAGATCTCCAATGTCATCAAAGGTTAAACTTTGATTAAAATAGCAATTTTAATCAAATGAGCAAACTTTTATTTTATTTGTTTTGTTTTCTTTGTCAAATGATTTCAATTAAAAATTCTAAGATTTTTCAGTTGCTTTAAATGAACAAAATGATTCAAACTGACAGAAAAGATTAGTGATTTGACAATCAAGTCATTTTTTGTTATAAAGAACAATGTAATTAGAGAAACACAAAGCTAATGAATCATAGAAACGCTAGGTCTTTTGACAAATTTCTGGACACTTTGTGGGGCTGTTCAAAACTAAGTGGAATTACCTAGTTTTTTGGAATTATGTGGTGTTCCGCCTCACAAGAATCAACTAAAAGTTGAGATTGCTATCATGTTTCATAGAAATATCAACTCTAATGTTGTACAATGAAATTTGTCTCATTGTCAAGCAGCTTCTCTCGTGTCATTGAGGTAACTATCCTATCTGGGTAGGGGTGGGGGAACGTTCCTTCCCAGGTTTGCAACAGACCAGCCATTTTAATTCACTTTGCCATGACAATCAAAAATGCACATGGACAATTTCTCAAGATCACTGGTATTAATTTAACTTCTCATTGCTTTTTCTATTGCTTGATTTATGTTGGAGGGTTGGATCCACAAACAACTTCTTTATGCTGATGCTCTTTGGGAAAAGCATTAATTTATGCATCTAGAAACTTTGCCAATTTACATTTGTTTTATTTTAGACATCAGGATATTTTTTCAGTTACAGCTACTTTTTCATGTGTTGCCATTTTGTTTATTTTTAAGTTTGTTAAGAAATATGTAAAAAAAATATTTTTCTTATATTAATTTCTTTGAAGTAAATTTTTTTGACAAATACTGGATACCCATGCTAATTCTTATTAAGGAATGAATGTTATTTTATTCGTAATTTTCTCTATGTTATACAATCAAAACCAACAACTAATGAGAATATTCATCACATTTGACATCAAGAATAGGAAGATGAAACTTCAGGATCAGATATATACAAAATACCTCTCATGAACAGTTTATATTTTGTCACTTTCATAGTTGTTTCAGTCTATTTCCATCACTCTACTGGTCTAACTTTGTTCTTATCTATGTTCACTTTTATCATTTTGCCTTTTCAATGCTATTTCAGTCTGGTCGAAGTCTGTTCCTAGCTATGTTCTTAGCTCTGATAATTTTGTCCTTTTAAAAATGAGATTTTCAAAACTGTCCAAATTGATATGATTATAGTTTATTAGAATGCAAAAATGGAAATGTTTGAACATGTTCAAACTAATATTTTCATCAGTACTGTTTTGATCAGTATTGTTACAGCAGATATATTTTCCAGCCTTCCTATAATTGTTAACTTGTCATTTCACTTTTCTAATTTCTTGTAATCTTCTTGTGTAACATAATGGCTACAACTATATCAAGTCATGATCATAACAATTGCAAGTGAATTTTCATGATGCTAATCAAATTTGAATGACCCTAAACGATTAAAGGGCTCTAGAAATTGAAGGCAAAAGAAGATTCATGATGGGAACACAAACAAGAAGAAAAAGAATCTAAATGTTTAATTTTTCAGAATCTCTCTTTCTATCATGTACATGTGTCGTCACATTAATGTAAACATAAACAAAAGGGAAGAAAAGGGCCATATAATTTTTTTTCCCACTTTGTCATACTTCTTTTGTATAATATTAATTTGCCATTGAAATGTGTATTCTAGTATACTCACTTTTTAATGTAACAATACTTATATTTCAATTGGTGGGCTCCCCAAGCTTCCTCAAGCACAAGTCAAAACCAGTAATCTTCATTTCCTTTGTTTTTCATCACTTTGCCACTTAAAAAAGTGAGGAAATAAAAAGTACATAAGAAAGATATTTTCTTTTTAAAATTAAACGATTGGAAGTAACAGGCTCTTAAAGCTGAAAATCAACCATCAGAATGATAATAGTTAAAACAATTAAGTTGATGGTATTAATTCAAATGATTCATTGACCAATTAACAAAAATATCTTCCATTCACTGATATATTGAAAAAAAAAATTAAAATTTGTTTGGAATAATTTCTTTCAATGTCAAAACTTTGAAAGATATTAACAGCTTTTCATCCTTTATATTTTTATATTCATATATATATATATATATATATATATATATAACTGAAGAAGGCAAGAGAAATGTGGTTCTACAGAAGGGTTCTGAGAATATCATGGACTGAACATTTGAGCAACAACAAAGTTCTGGCAGAAATGGAAACAAAAGGGTCACTAATACTTAGAATCAAAAAGAGATAGTTGAAATTCTTTGTACACATAATCAGGAAAGAAGACATGGAAAATCTGACACTCATAGGACATAATGAAGGCAAGAGGGACAGAGGAATGCAGTGAATAACCTACCTAATAAGCTTGTGTAAATGGTTGTCAGAATAGGGATTAGGAGAGATAGAAAAAAAGACAAAACTGAATAAGATCTACAAAGAATTGGAAGCTGTGAAGTACCATGATCACCCACACCCTAAAGAAAAAGATATATAAAGATATAATAATAATAATAATAATAATAATACCTATTGATATAAACAACGTTATTTAATTTAATGTATATCAAGGCAAACATAATTATTGTAGCTCAGTAGCTACGTCAATAATAATTATTGTATTAAGAATATAAGAGACATATTGTATTATTGTATTAAAAATATTAGAAATTGCCAATACTTATTAAATGTTAATGATGCTTCATTCTTCAGGACCAAGATAAAAATAATTGTATTTATATATCAGAGGGCCGTGTTTGCTGAGTTGAAGGTTAATTTTTTCTATTTTAAAATCCTTATCTAATTGGATTACTTGTACAATCAATTTTTCCATTGTATTAGTTATATTTTCTATATAAGTATTCTAGGATCTTTTCTATATATTTAACTGTTATTGTTGCATGGAAGAAAGAATTGTGCTTTTAAAATATTTGAAAATAAAACATTCAAATGAAACAAACAAGAAATAGAAGCCATCTGTTATCACTCTGATCCCTCTTAATTACTAATGAAATGTTTTCTTGGGTTTTTAATATGAAATGTATTTATTTATTGGTGTTGAGTGATACTTTCTGTCATTATAGATACAAAATATCTCATTATCTCAAATAGAGGTGATAAGGATCCCTAACCAATTATATAAAGTCACAATACATTTTTATAGAATAAATATTTGAGTTTCTCTTAAAATGTTCAGAATTCTTAAAGCATAAATTTTAGAAGAATTTAGTACATGTAATTATTATGATGAATGCACACAGTCACCTCTTATCAGATTAGATATGAATGGGTCAATTGATAGACTGAATCTCTACCTGCATGAAGAATTTATATATAAATGTAGCCTTTTCTGCTTCTGTGGATGAATATCTTGTTGGCCTGCATCCATGTGCTTCTTTTTTTTTCTGAACATTGTTCACATATTTAAATTCTTACCAGAAAATAATCAAATTTAATTTTAATTAATTGACAGTCCTTCAAATGAAATTAGCAGAATGTCAGGAAAGTAGATGGATCTTGAAGAGGTCAATTCATTCTGCCATTACACGTTCTCCTGCTTATCACAGTAACTTTTTCTTTTCTTTTTTTTTTTTTTGAACATCTAGAATTTCATTTTTTTTAATCTCTTTTTCATATCTTTTTTGTGTCTTTCTTGTTGTCATCATTATGACCATGATCACCACTACCTTACCATTATTTGGGGTTTTGTTTTTCTCTTTTCCATGACATTTTTGCTTGCTCATTCTTGATTAATTTTCTACATTTTCATTAATTTTTACATTTCATTTTTTCCTCTTTATTTTTCTTTTATTTCTTTTCAATTTTTTATTCTTTATTTTTGCCAAGTTTGCTTTCTTTTTTCTTTTTCTTTTTTGTTTTTTCACTCAATTTCTTTAATTTTGACTTTTAATTTCTTTAACTTTCTTTCTACTTTAATATACATTTTCACTCTTTCTTTTGTGTATTTCATTATCTAATTGGTTATCTTTTTTCTATGCTTCTTTTTCTAATTTGCTCTTTCCATTTCATTCTTTTAATCAACTTATTATTTCATCTTTTTCTTTATTTCAATAATCTTCCTTCATACTCTGAGATTAGGTTAAGTCTTTCTGTTTGTGAATAATTTATTTTCTCCTTTTTTGTCTGTCTTTCTTTCTCTTTTTCTACCTTCTTCACATTCTTTTTCCCCACATTTTTCTTACATTGAAATTATTGACAAGAACTTTGAAAATTAAATTTTCTTTTGATATTCTTTTGCAATTAATTTTTCAGTAAGTCATAGTACAATTGCAAAACTATTTTCTTTTAATTCAAAATGGAAAAAAGATTTATCAGAATTTCTGTAGAAAATGTTTTCCAAATACATAGAATGGATACCACTTTTCATTACAATGTAGTCACCATGTAACTATCTTTAAAAATTGCCAGAATAAATCTAAATTAACTAAAGCAGAAGACTTTTGAAAAGTTTGTTTCTAATTTCCATTACCATTCTACAGAAAGGTCACTGGGTAGAAATCTTTGCGATTGGCTGCTTTGCCATTTATAATGCAAAAACCAATTAAAAGTTACACTTCAAGAAAATAATAGTAGGCAAATTAGAATAAAAGAAAGTTAAATGCATAAATTTTCCAGCAAAATTTAAAGAGAAAATCCCTATTTTAAATGCCTAAACACGAGTCCTAAAAGGTATACTGAAAATGTCTTCTTTCAAATTTTTAAGAAAATTTAGTAAGAATTATGGGTCTTTGTACTTTGCATGTAAATCTGTGTTTTTTCGATAATTCTGCTGTGAGAGAGGAAAAGTCATACAAACAACTATGGTCTTCTAGGTAAAATGAATTCAAATGAACGAGGAGAAAATGTACTCTATAACTGAATGATTTTCATTTACTTGCATTTTCAGTATTATTTGTTGATGCATGAGATTAAACATCTACCATTTTTTACCAATTTTATTTTTTAACATATTAACATAAATGTACATTGTGTTTTAATTGATATCAACTGGGAAAGAGAAATTGGAGCTGAATTCAAATTCCAGTTGAGTTCATTACATTCTTTTACATGCAAATACTCTTGGGAAAGGTATGTATCCATCTCTTCTCTCCTCTAACTATGGATTAAATAGCAGGACAGACTGGGTCCTTGTAGCAGTGACTTACCTTAAAGGGCCAGAGTCATGTGTATGTTTTGCAAGGGAGTGTAGAGACAGTGAATTGACGAGCTTTGGACGGATGGAGAATTGAACAGCACTTCATGGCCATAGAATTAGCGTCGCTTGTAGCCATTTTTATTGACTAGTTCTGAGCACTCATTGGTTGAGTGTATAAAACATGGCGTGCTCATTTGAGGGGTGGTCTTTTTTTTTTTTTTTGAGCTGTTTGTTCATGTGTGAACAGCATATCATAGATCAAGATGAGATACTGTGAGAAATCTTCTGCCTAGTCACTCATGAATCAAATGAGACATGATCACCCAATTGTGTATCACATATGACAACTTACTGATTGAATATAAATGTAGAAGTGCTAAAATCTAAAATTCTTCATTTGTCATGTTTGTAAGGAATAGTTTAATCTTTTTTTTTACCAGTTTTAGACAATGCCAATTAAAAGAAACTTCAAGTTTACCTTTGTTAATTGAAAGTATAAGAAATGATCATTTGTCATTGAGACAAAACATTGTTTATATTGACATTTACTTTTTTCAGCTTTTTGTAATCTAGAAATAATTTAAATTAATCAGTGTGATTAGTTCCTTTTGGAGAACAGAAATGATTTTTATGATTATAAGTAATGATAATTTTATGGAAAGTATGATAAAAATTCTACTTACATAGTCTATGTATATATTCTACTTAAATCCAGTAACTTGAGATCTTCTTCAAACATGTTTTCAGTGAGTTAATCAACTAGAATTTCAGTGTTCCTATGAAGTCAAAAAGTGTTTCAAAACCCTTGTTATACATGATGGCACTTTGATTTTCTAAAACTGATTTTCTGGATTTATGAAAGCATCTCTTTTTATTGGTCTTTTTTCTTTTCAACTAATTTTCCCTTGATTAGTGACTCATTTCTTTATTATACCATGGGTGTAAGGTATAACTAAAAAGTTAACCTTTCATTATTTTAATTTAGTCTATGTAGATAATTAAGGTACAATACTTCATCTTTTATGACATTTCTCAGAACATTCAGATTCTTTACTGGTTTTCTTTTTTTCTCTATTTTACACATTTGATTAGATCATATGGTACAAGGCACTAGAAATGAATCTCTGATATGAGCTTTTCAGAGAAATGGAATTATGCTTTTTGCAAGAGAATTAGTGTGACGTGAACGTAGTCTCAAATTGAATTTGAACTTAGTTCAATAATTCAACATTTCCTGCTATTAACCATTAAGCCAGCACTGCACTGCAATTTATAATGGTATTGTTAGCCAATTCCATTTGAGGAAATATTTGGCATTTATTGACTGTGGTGTCAATAATGTTGCCAGTTAAAATTTATAAATTCTTTTCTTCTAAACAATTTTTCAGAAAAATAGCCTCTCAAGTTCATTGTTATTGCTCTTTCTAGTATTGATGAGGTCTTTCTTTCCCAATATTTTGTCTGAAGTGGTGTGGAACATTAACATTGTTATAAATGCACATATGGTAGCATAAGAACAAAGGAAACAAGTAATGATGATAAGGCAAAAAGAAAAGACAAGAATTATTAAGATAAAATTCTTTAGTGTCCATATCAAGGATTAAAGTGGTATGTCTCTTTGTGGGCAAGGGAAGTGACTTTTGAGGATAGGGAGAGTTAATGTGTGTTAGTTCTACTGACTAGAGTTACTAGTGGTGACATTAACAGCTTGCCCACTCACCTACAACTGCTAACAGTGCTGTGAGTGATGCTCTTAAAAACTTATGTTGGGGTGGGGGGGTCATTACTTAGCATTTTTTGCCATGCCTTTTACTTTAGCAGCAATATGTGTGATTAGCTTCTTTCTATTTTATATTTTTGGGGTATCAATTTGTTCTGTAAGCTGGATGAGATACTTGGAGCCCATGCATAAAAGTCAACTTTTTAATTTTTATTTTTGCTTTCTTAGTTTCCATGCCCAACATGGATCTAGAAGGAAACAGATTGAGATCTAATTTTTTTCTCTCTCTGAGTTAGATGTGCTACATATTTTAAATGTTGTAACCACACTCTCAATTAACATGATTTCTGTTAATTGGTACAGTTCTTTTTGATTCTCTAGCACTAGTCCATGAAATTTGAAGAAGGATAGTTCTTGCTAAGACCTATAGGCTTCATTTGCTCAAAACCATTTTTAAACACTTATCTGAGAAAGCAGTTGTATACAGCTGATAGTTTAAATATTTCTGTACAAATTATTGCCATGCATGACATTCGTATGAATGTTTCAATCTGGTGAGGCTTTTTGAGAACATGACTCTAGTTTTTAATTAATATTTTGATTTTGCAACAGTTTGTGGTGTTGTGCAAAATAAACCCTGGTGAAGCCTTTTCTATGTTCAATTGTCTTATCTCTTATATTAAATTTGTTATAACTGATTGTAGCAAAGAAAACAGTGAATTACCTCGTCAAATCAAGTGAAAATATGTAATGTGTATTATACAATGGAAAATGTGGCAAAAAAGAAATATACTTACTGAGAAAAAGATCATATATTCTGCATGATATGTTAAAGACAGAATATCCAAAATAGAAACAAGTCAGTCACAGGAGTCGCCATAAAAGTATCTTGGATATGCAAATATTGTGTGTTTTCTCCCAGCTGTCAACAAATGAAAAAAAATGTTGATAAGAGCAGGGACTGTTCTCAAATGGGGGCGGGGAGAGGATCTTTCTGACTGTTTATGTGCATTGGGATTTGTATCATAGGACCAGAGAATCAAAATTTTGACATTTCTTTCTGCCCCTGATATTCAAGTTTGGACTTGTGATTTCTTTTCTTCATTGTGGAAGTAATCTGGGACATCAATTTTTGAACAGGAACTTTTGTTTGAGTATGAGGAAACTGACTACACTGATGTATTTAATGTAATATTTAATTCCATATCCTGAATTTTTAGGATGAATTCCATGTCAGCACTTTCATTGCTTTCATTCCAATTCCACATCCCAGTTTCTGTTTTAGCAAAGTGTATTTTTACCATGATTAAAACAGGAATAACTAAAGCATTTCTCTTTTTTGGATTTGATTTCATTAATGATTTTAAATTAGGTCTCATCTTTCTAATCATCATGACACTTTGGTTTAATATTATTTGATTCTTACTTTTCCAGAAGTATAAGTGAGAGAAAGTTTTCAAAATAGAACATCAAGCTTTCTTTTTATCTGACTTGCCTCAGCCAGATTTTCAAGTATGAATGTCTGTCTGTCTAACCTTTTTCTTTAATCAGTTTACCCATTAAGACACAAGATGCTACTGGGAGAGAAAGAGAAAACTTTAAAAGAAACTGCAAACCTAGTCCTGAGCAGGAAACAAGGTTAAACCATTACTTGTGCTCAAAAGACTGGGGAGGAGTGTGAACTGGACGACAGTCAAACCTATCTACACTTATTGAGAAAAAAATTAGTAAATGAAAGTTCAGAGTTTAAACAGTAACATTAGTTGTAAAGAGCTGAAGTAGGCTTTAGATGGAACAGGAAACAAGGAATAAACCTCTTCTGTTCATACGATTGGAGGAGTTTAAACTGAACAACATGCAAACCTAATCAATATTCAACCAAACAGTTGAATATTGATCTCTAATTCATAATTTATTATTCTGAAACTGTGGGATTAATGAAAAAGTACTAGATTAAGTGCATTGACAAGGAAAGATATTATATTGAAAAATAAATATTTGTTGGATAACATTAATATATATGTATGTATTTTGGTGTATCCTTTCATGTAAAAGAGAATATTAATGGTAATATTTTTTATTGCTCCTGTTTGAAAAAATAAATGCATTATGTTAGATAGGTTTTATCATATTTTTCACAATTAGACTATGAACTTATGAATGTAACTGCATATTTTAATTGTTGGAGCCTTGATAAAATAAATGATTGTTTCAAAAATATTAATAATCAAAATTTATTCCACTTTGAAATTTCTACTCTCAGTTTCTACAATTTGATCCAGTTATACTTTAGCTTTCATAAAAAATCAAATTTCTTATTTATAAAACTTCTTTCAAACTCAGTTCACTTCTGTGATTTCCTTTATCAAAGTGTCAATTGTTGAATCTGCTACTAGGAAGGTTGATTCACTTTGTTGTGACAATTTTCCCTGCTAGGATCTATCTTGCACAATTTTTTTAATCGTTTTACTCCAAGCAAGGCAATAAGGACACAAGAGGATACTGAGTGTTAGAAAATATAAGAAAAAATCTATTAAACATAATAATTAAGATGACAGAAGATAATGATTGACATTGCACTTAAATTTTTGTAGATGAAATTTGGGAAGCAAGAAGCTGGAAGAGAGTTCCACAAGTGAGAAGTATAACAGAAGAAACTATTAGCATAGAACTTATGGTTACAACTAGCCATTTCAACTGGAAATAGATGAGCTCTTGCTGCTAGTCTAATACCACACTTAAATTCATAAAGTTTAATTTCAGTAGAAGAAATTTATAAGTCTGCAGTTTGTTTGTGTATTCAATATAGTGGTCATATCTGTTTTGGTGCTTCTGCTGTGTATTTAGATACTTTTCATAAAATACAAAGAAGAATCTGTAATATTATTGATCCTGACCACGTTTCTTGGCTTCAATTATTTTCTTTCCTATGTTTACTTACCTGTGCCTTTCTTATGAATATTTTCATCATGATTTCTCCAATATGTGCTTCATTCTTAGATCTTGTGACCTCATAAATTTAAGTCTAGTACCAGATTGACAGGTCAGTTTTATAATTTTACAGCTGAAATTGCTAGATGTGACTATAAACTCTATTCTAATAGTTGACTATGCTTTTCAGAAATTTAAATGCAATGACATTCACCTTCTGTCTCCTTGAATCTTGTCCTTTTTATTGTTCCCTCTTCACAATAACATTTTCTCATTTTCTCTCACTCTCAGTAACCTCTTACATATTAGTGGGTTTATTGCTTTGCTTGAAATGAAATGATTTTTTTTTTAATTTGTTGTTTTTCATTTTCAAATCACCTTTGCCAGGAACCATGATGGTGATCATCATGAATGTGTTTAGAAGAAATTGTAACTTCAGTTTGGGGAAAAAGAAACTTTAATTTGAGAATACTGAATCAATGTTTTCCATTTATTGATTTTATTACAGCTTCCTATCAAGGGGGTTCATGATTCTCTTTGAGATTCTAGTCCTAATTCGTCTCACTTAGTTACAGTTATTTATAGAAAATAATGCATTTAACTTTGAATTAAATTTGTAACTGAGAGCAAAATTAAATTTAAGTCGTGCGATCTTCAAAAGTTAACCTATTTCGAAAATGGTGATTATCAAAGATCATGGAACCAAAATTAAATATTGTTTTCAGAGGTTTTTTATTATTGCTGACAGGAGGCAATTGCTAGATGGCTTTATCATAGAATGTTTTATTATGTTTTTGTGCCTACGTTTGTCATTATTTCTTATGGAACGTAATATTTTTTTTTGTAATTTCTACCTTTAAATCAACTTTCTCAACTTGCCCATATGTATTGCATCTCTGCTTATTTATATCCATTTTTATGCCTTTCTAATATAATGGTGTCTAATTTATTGTGTCAGTCAGTCAGTTAAGTGCCATACATGATACATGCATGGGCGATCATGTCTCAAAAGAGACATGACTGACTGGGCAGAAGATTTTCCCGCAGTAGATTGGTTGTCAACCAAAGCTATAGAAGCCAATCTGTCCTGCTATTTAACTCATAGCTGGATGGAGAAGAGATGGGTTAATACCTTTCCAGAGAGTATTTGTGTGTAAGTGAATGCAACATATTCAACTGGAATTCAAACTCTGCTCTTAAATTTCTGATTCTGAGCTGATATTCACTACACCACAATGCACATTGTAACCTGAGAAATAAAATCATTATTGGCATCACTATAACAGGTTGTTCATTTCTGAGTTTGTCTGTCTTCTAGGGTAGATAGCTAATTACTGTTGAAATGCCTGTTTAAGCACACTTGTGCTTGTTTGATACCCACAGAGTCAATCTGTGGTTTATACAACAACTGTTTCTAAGAGAGAGTGCATAATCCAGTGTGATCTCCAATTTGAACAACCCAATTTTAGTCACAAAATTAGAATCAAGCTGTGGTACAGGGCCACATGCAAATATCATCAAGAAATCACCCACTCAACAAAATGATGATGAGATTTGAACCTGAATTTCATGGCTAGAATGTGAACATACTAATTACTCAACTTTGTGTCCACTGACAAGCAATGATTGATCATTTTGGAAACAAATGAATTCCTTCCTTACTCAATGATCTATGCATGTAGGTTAATGCCTTGTGTCTTACTCAGCAATGTTTAGTAAATTGTGATAATAAAACCACTACAGTAGTTATAGACTACTTAATATTCTTTTTATTTGATATATTTTTCAGATTTTCATTTTTTTTTTATTTTTACAAATAGACTATTTTGCTGGTCCTGGTTAAATAGACAAATGTGCTTTTAAGCTTATTAAAAATAAAATAGACCACCAAGTTATTTTGCTGGTAAATATTTATATTATTATAAGGCAGGTCATATTAAAGCTAACAACACAGATTTGATCCAGAAGTTTATTTATTTTGACTATCGTGTTTATGAAACCTTGAGATTGTCAACACAATGTTTGTGTGAGCTGTGTAAGCAGGACTTAAATAACATGGATTCTGTGTTATGTCTTCAGTGGTGAACCAAGAGCAAGTTTTGAATTTGCAGATACTGTTATACCTAAAGTGCTTTAAATATTCAGAGACTTCTATATTTCTTTTAATAATTAATGATGAATAAATGATTTTAACTGTGGTTTAACATTTGATGATAGAAAAGATTTTAAACTGTCTTAACAGTTGATATTCTATTTACACAAGCTTGTTAAGTAGGTTATCTGTTCCTCTGTCTTTCTTTCTTTCTTTCTTTCTGTTCTATGAGTATCAAATTTTCCAAGTTCTTTTTTTCATTATGTGCCTTAAAAGTTTCAACTATTGCTTTTTGATGTAAAGAATAAGTTTTTTTTTCTTCCATTTTCTCTAAAACTTCATCATTGTTCACATATTCAATCCATGGCATTGTCAGCCTCCTTCTGTATAACCAGATTTCTATTGCTTCAGGTCTTTTCTTCTGTCAAGAGATTGTTCAGCATTCACTGTCATATAGGAAGACTGATATTACATAATATTTCAGTACTCTTTTCTTTGTTTCTAATGAAATTTTCCTGTTTCTGAATACTTTGCTTAGCTTTTGAAAAGCATATTTCATGATTACAACACCTTTCAGGTTTCACTTTCCATTTTCTGTTAAAATACATTTTGTCTTTCTGTCCTGTGTTAAAACACTTCCCATATATTCAAATTGTTTTATTTGCTTGATTTTGATATCACCAATTTCTAATCTGCATGTTGATGTTGGACTAATCTTTTGCTGACAAAGGATGTAACATCCAAATGAAAAAAAAAAAGTAGAGAACAAAGCAGCAAAAATTAAAAATACCTATCCAAATAAATCATACAATAATGGTAATATTTCATCTCAGGACTAAAAATACAGAAACACTAGAGAATGTAGTGGACAAGCATATATTCAAATGGATGTACATTGTGGTGCAGTGAATATCAGCTCAGAAGGAGAAATAGAAGAGTAGATTTTAATTCCAGTTGAATTCATTGCATTCCCTGATGTGAAAATACCTTGGATAAAGTATTAATCTATCTCTTCCCTCCAGCCATGAGTTAAATAGCAGGACAGATTGGGTTCTATAGCCTTGGTTGGCATCCAGTCTATCACAGAAAGTAACAGCAACTTGCTGCAGTTATGTCTCTTTTGAGACATGATAACACAAGCATGTATCATGTATGGCACTTGGCTGACTGATATATTCAAATATACTGAGTTAATATTCATTTGCTGCTGGATTAAAATCGAAAGTTCTGCCTCATTATATATGAGTGCATTGACTTGTATCTATAGTTTTCTTCTATTAAGAAAGGACACTCAAATACAAGACCTTGAATCATACACTTCCAAACAGCTACAAAAGTACATTCAAATAATTTGGATTGCAACTCATCAGAATCTTATTTCAATATTTGACAAAACCTGGAACAAGAAAACAAAAGTGTAACTGTCATTTTTCAAACATTATTTATATACAGTGTACCAAGAAGCCAATGCAAGTTTGATGTAATTTTGCTTTACAGCTCAATAATACTTACAGAAAGAATATGTCAGGAAGGTTGTAGACAATGCTGTCAGTTCATACAAAAATATTCTGAAACAGACAAGCACTATTGATGTGAACATCTTATGAAATCAATACCTATCTTAAAAATTTAATAATCTTTGTCTTTGATTTTATTTATGGTAAACTGTTTTTCCTACATGTTCTTTACAAAATTTATATACAATTTTTATTTGTCATGAAAATGTTTCAGAGTTTTTCTTTTATATTAGTGCAAAAATGAGTTTTCTTTATGATCAAAGTAGTTGCATGTCAGACAAATATGTCTTCCTTTGCTTTATTTTCACAATCAATGCAGTCAAGGTTCAGGCCCAGATAAAATCAAGTTTTTAAATTTTATAAATCTGTATTAAATACTGTTGCCATTCCTGGTCTGATGCACCTACTGTGCAGTTTGAGATTTTTGATAAGAAGGGTCTGCAATACAATCAATTCTAATCGGGCATGTCACTGAGAGGATGTGGCTTCCAAAAATGTTTTTATAGCAACTGACTGGACAAGCTTTTTTTTTTCCGACTACATGAGTTTAAGTGAGCTACTTGATTGGCAACTAGGTCTCACTATTTTACTGTTGAACTCACTAGATTCAACCATCATTTCTACTCTAACATTTTTTTCTTGTACTTCTTATCTGAGGAAATCCCTTCTACTTTCTTGCTTTTCTGATAGCTACAATCTTCAGTAATTGAAATGCAATGACATCACCATCTTTTGTCTTCTTGAACTCTGTTTCCTTTTTGCCCTTTCCTCTTGCTTAGTGTGCCATGGTTAAAAAATATTGATTTTTAAGGTCAGTGTAGTATTGTATGCAAATTAATAGGCAAGTTTAAATAGAGAATAACTGGAGAGGTAAAAAACAGAAAATCCTGTTGTCACAAAGTACATGGAGAGCTGTGCTACAACTACTCCTATGCACAAAGAAATATGAAACATAACAAGGGCATCATTGATAGGATCCTTAAATTCACTGGATATGAAAATTTAGACAATGTGTTACCCAAACAAATTAGAAGAAATGACATTTGAAAACATTGTGAAAATTATAAAAAAGAACATGAGACCTAAAAAAAGATTAGTAATCACTGGAAGAAACAATTTTTTAAAAACAGGACAAGCAAGACCAAATCCAAAATTAAATGTAGATATTGTAGAAACACAGGAGAGATAAGTACAAATATCCAGCACTAGAAAAAGTATGCCCAAATTGCAAAAAAGAAATAATTTTCAGAATGTATGCAAATATGAAAAACAAATAGAAAAGTAAAAACTGTTCAAACCCTCTTCAAAGAAGAATCTGAAATACTTAAAATGAACACACAAAAAAAGAGGTAGTGAAAAAAATAAGGATAAATAGCCAAGCATTTAACATGCAAGTTGATACAGGAAGTGAAGTTATGTTAATACCAAAAACATTCTGGATAAAATTAGGACAACCTAAATTTAAAGAAAAGCAGTGTACAATTAAAGCAATTTTAAGGAATGACTATAAAAACAATGGGTATATTTCAAGATAATTTGGAAACTGACAAGCATTTTAAAATAATTCCTATTACAGTTGTAGCATGCAAAAAAGATCATGGATTATTAGGGACTGATGTATTAAAAGTAGATTCAATGAGGCTAATCAATTCCATGGAAGCAGAAGAAAATGAAATAAGATTATTCAAAGGCTATAAAGTAAGCATTTGACTAAAGGAAAATTATCACCCAAAGTATATAGAGTCAAGACAATTTCTATTCCATATCCTATTTTTGGTAGTAGTCAAATTAAACAAAATGATAAAACAAAACATACTAGAAAGAGTAACTCAAGGTGATAGTAATTGGTCATTAGTAGCAAAAAAGGAAGCTGACAGAGATTTAAGGATATGTGGTGATTACAAGATAGGGGGAAATCACCAGATATGTTCTGACTCGTTTCCTTTGGCAAATATCAAAACTCCATGAGTTAGCAAAAATGGAGTAGTTTGCAAAAATTGATCTCAAATCAGCATATAATGAAATAGAAAGTGATGAGAAATTCAAGGCAGTAACCATGGTAAACACCCCTATAGGCTTATTAAGATGAACTCATCTACCATTTCAGATAAAAACTTTCAACTATATTTTTCTAAAAGCAATTGAAAGAGTCTTATTAGAAAAAAAATGACAATATATGTGTAGGGACAAGAACTAAAGAAGAATTAAAATATAAAACAGCAAATTTTAGTGAGATTTAAAAAAAGTAAGGCTTGGCTATAAACAAAAATAAATTTAATTTTGACTGTAAGAAGATATCCTATTTAAGATAACAAATATCAAAATAAGGCATATCACCAGATGATTGACAAAGAAAGAAAATAATAGAAATAGCTGCTCCAACAAATAAAAAAGAATTAGAGTCTTTTTGGGGCTGATAAATTTTTATAGTAAATACATTCCAAGATACAGCAACATAATAAAATTATGCAAAAAAAAAAAAAATGATAAATTTGACTACACACAAAAGCAAATTATCACTTTTGAAACACTAAAGAATATTCTGAGGAACAAACCAATAATACGTTTTTGATCCACAAAAATAACGTTAACCACTGATGCGAGTGAAAAGGTGAATGCTGTTGTTTTATCACAAGAAGAACACCTAATCATGTAAATATCAAGAAGGGTAACATCAGCAGAAACTATTTGAATATTGCAAAAGCAGCACTAGCAATTGTATGGAGCATGGAAAGAGCACAAAACTTTTTGATAGGAAAAAATTCTCATTAAAATTGGACCATTAGAATTCATATTTAACCAAGGAAAAGAATTGCCAAAAGTCAAATTGTCAAGGATTTTTAGATAGGCAATAAAAATCCTGACATTCGATTTTGACATAGTGTACGTAAAAGGTAACACTATTCCTTACATAGACGCTTTATTAAGATTACAGTTCAAGAATAAAACAGAAGAAAAACAAGAAAATACTGAAGATAAAATAATACATTGGGTGGAAAAAGACATTCCTATAAATAGACTCAAAACAGAAACAAAGCAAGATCCAATATTAAGCAGAATAGAAGAGAATAAAATATAATATATGGAACAATTGTTTGATGGAAGAGTGACCCTTTAAGGAAACGAAGCACAAGCTAACCATAGAAAATGGCATAATATGTAATGGAGATATAGCAGCTCCACAACTACTGAGAAGGGACATATTAAAAGGAGTACATGATGACATACATTGTAGCATACCAGTAATGCAAAGAATACTAAAGTTACAAGTTTGGTGACCGGGATATTTTAAAAACCTAGAGGAATATGTTAAGAGATGCCGAAAATGTGTCAAAATAATAAACTTCAAGCAAGTAAAAATTCACTCATGGCCCAAGGAAGCAGAGCCATGGGTTATGGTTTACATGGATCATGCACATATTATAGATAGGAGACTATTCTTAGTTTTAGTAGACTCCTATTCAGGATGCCCAGAAGTTGTCAGAGTAAAAAACAGAAAACACACCACAATAAAGCAAATACTATTTTCAATCAATAGAGTACCCCAAACAATAGTCACTAACAATGCCCCCAAATTTTGTGATGAGAACTTATGTGCCTGGTTAAAACAAATTGGATGCATTCTATGCAAGACACCACCATATCACCCACAATCCAATGGAATTGTGGAATGAATGACACAAACAGTGAAAATGGAATTGAAAGCATTCTCACCACTTAATGAAAACATAAAAGCATATTTACCAAAAATGCTCCTCAGTTACAGATCCATTCCACATGCTGGAAGGAAACTGAGCCCTTCAGCATTAATGAGAAAACAGATCAGAGCTCCCATAACTATATCCTTTGCAACAAAAGAAGAGGTATGTTATATATATAGAAAGAATAAAGAGGTGAATCTAGAAGAAGCAAATTTCTTGATACAAAAAAGAAACAAAATGGCTGTGCTTGAGAAAAAGGGACAATATATATTAGAAATTGAAGGTCAGGAGCAAGGACAACATATAAAGACATATGCAAATCAGTTCAAAAGCAGAAACAAGCTGGATGATGTAGAAATGGAAGGGTGGGAACAAGAAAAGGCAGAAGGTTACAAAAGTGGAACAGAGCAGGAAATGGAAGAAAGTAAGAATGAAAAGACAGACAAATGTGAAGAAGAAAATGAAGAGAGACCAAGATCACCATTAAAGAGAAAAAAAGAAAGACAAGAGAAAGGACAATACAATACAAAAATATTCAGGAGTAGTTAAAAAAAAAAAAAAACAAGGGTGTACAACCTCTCTGGTTTAGGGAGGTGTAGTATTGTATGCAAATTAATAGGCAAGTATAAATAAAGAATAACTGGAAAGGTAGGAAACAGAAAGCTCTATTGTCACAATGAGCACAGATAACTGTGCTACAACTATAACTACACGCAAAGAAATTTTAAAACATCACAATTAGAAAGATTAAGGTAATGACCTAATTTCTTTCTTTGACCTTACATCAGATTAAGTAAATATCTCCATCTGATCCAGTTTAGTGCCTGAAGTAGTTGTATTTTTTTCTTATAACAGGTCAGAGCTAAAGCAGAAAAAAAAATTTAGGCCTTGTATGTAGACTCCATTCCCTTGCAAGCCTGGTGCAATATAATCTTTCTCTGTTTCCATCTCTCTATTTGAGTTTGTGTGGACTCAACTAGACTTAGTGTATTGCTCTATCTGTGTAAAATAAAAATAAAAAGTTTAGTTTTTAAGTTTTTCTTCTGTATACATTCTTTTCCTTTTGTTTTTCTATTTAACAGAATTGCTTTTTTTTACAATTAAAACTGGTAAATAAAATCATTTGTTCAAAAAATGCTAAAAAACAGCCTTTTTTGTCTTCCCTGTTTGTTGACTTGCTTCTCTTTGAAACAAATGTACTTACAAATTTCAAATTCCCATGGTGCCAAGATAGCAAATATACCTAATTATATTCCAATAAGTAATTACAGATGAGTGGTCATTCAGACAGCATGGATAATGTGATCAGAAAGCAATATGTGAAGGGAATGTAGAAAGCATGTGACTTGCAGAAGAAAGTGAAATAAATAAAAATTACAGGACAGTAGTTAATTAACATTTTAATGAATTTTGTGGCCATTTCACCTCTTCATCCCCAAACTGAAATTCTAATTGCATTAGTAATAAAGAATGTTTAGGAGCATCAAAATAACTCCATTCATGAAATGGGTTCTTGTGTGCTATGAACTGCTTGCACATAAGTACATGTGTATATATTTGTGTGTTGAATAAGCAACATTTTTAAGTGGAATTGACAAAATTCCCAATAACAAAAATAATAAAAATAAGAATAGGGTGAAATAATACAAGAAATTAACAATGTAAGACAAGGCAAGACAACTATAAGACAATAGCAATGTAAAATTAAACAAAACAGAAAGATTGTTTATACATAAATGGAATGTAGTTAAGTGACTTCAAGGCAAGAGAAAAAAATGTATGGGTAAGATCAAGAATTCTTATCAGCTAAGAAGCAATCCTTGCATGCAACTGTAGAATTTTGTGTTTGATGTTGAAACTGAGAATGGTTACTTTAGTTCAAGCTGACTTGTATTCATATCCATAGTGATTGTGTAACCAGGTTTTGGCTGATGAGTTTTTCAGCCATTTTCATTTAAATCTGGAGATAAGCCATTGTCATTAATCCAGTGTTAATGTAGACTGCTGTTTTAATTTATAATTTCTTATCAGTAACTGTAGAACAGTTTTATAATTAAGAATAGACTTGAAGCAAGAGAAATGTGATTCTACCAGTAAATATTGTAAATATCAGATTATTTAAAAAATTAGAAAGGATTAATAAAAATATAAGCTACAGGGAAATTGTTGCTAACAATCAAAGAATGGCTGAAATTTGAGGGACATATAATAAGGAAAGAAGGCTTTGAGAGTATAACACTCACAGTATATCAGAGAAATAGAGAAAAGCAAGAAGCTTTCTTTACAAATGTATGAATATAGCTGGAGAAACAATCACTGCAAAAACAAAGAGATAGCATAAGATGTTGCTGAGAATAGAAGACAGGAATCAAGGAGGGCCATGATTATTCATATTCTGATGAAATATTTGATTTGTTAGAGAAAAATGAATTATTTTAAAAAAATATTTTTTATGGAAATATTATTTGCTACACTCTTCACAACTCATTCTCTGCAATTCTACTTTAAAAAATCTTGATTCGATAGAGATTTCATAAAAGTTTGGATGATGATGGTTATATTTGGATAGAAATTATCATTCATTGATGTTTTTACTACACTCAAAATTTAATTCTATTGTAAAAGTGGAAAATAAAACTTTTCTGCAATATGACATGAACCAAGTATTACCTAATTCCTTTAAACTTTGACATTATTAAAAGTTTATCACATCATCTAAAATGAATATACAGGAAATGATTTACATAAGTAAGATAAAAACTTTTTGATGAATAAGAGTGGGTCAAAGTTGATTAAACAATGCTTGAATAAATTCTCCCTGATAAAAAAAAAAGAAATTAAGATATTAAAACACATAATAATTATAAAAGTGCAATATCACTTTGTGAAATGGATAATCCTTTCTGATTGATAAAATATAGACAAATTTATTTTTATAATTCAGAAAGATGGAATAGATAAAAATTATTGTAATGTTTGGCTATTTCAGTCACTTTCAGACATCAACTGCTCTATGCTTTGTTCTCATAACAATTAACCATTTTCTCAAAATGTATTCTCATTCCAAAGGCAAAATTGATAATTTTGTACAGAATAAAATGGATAAATTGTCATCTGAATTACACAAAAATGAAAATAACACTGGCATTTCGTTTTAACAAGGGTATTTAAAAAAAATTTCACAAAAATATCTTAAACTACTAAACAGTAAATTTATTCAATAAAATCAGCATTGGCTTCAACCATTTCTTCTGAACAGTCTCCTTGTTTAAGTTGGTAAATGTTGCCATAATCAATGCCTTCAGTTCATCTTTCGTTTTACAAGGAGTTTTGTCTCTTGCTCAACTGCACCCCACACAATAATCAAGGGGTTGTAGTTTGGGGAGTTAAGTGGTCAGATGTAAGGGATGATGTGGTCACAGAAATTGTCTGACAGCCATGACTGGGTTCTCCTGCTTGTGTGGCATGGTGCAGAGTCTTGTTGCCAGACGTATGGTCTTCCAGCAGCCGTCCACTTGTTCCAGGGCATCACTACTTCCTCAAGGCACTTGATGTAAGCCTCTGTGCTGAGTCTAAAGCCATGTTGGAAGATGAATGGAGATATCACCACCATCACTAATGATCATGCCAAACACTGTCTTAATCCCTATTAGACTCTTCCAACTCTTTTTAAATCCTCAAACTCTCCTTAGATTGACATTCAAACACTTTGAAATGGGTGTATAGGCGCTTCTGGTGCAAATGTCAAACAGTACAGCATGCCATTTCCAAATTTCTGACAAAGTGAATTGCATCATGGTGTTTTTTTTTTTCTCACAGATGGTGCCCAACTGACCCTAATATAGTGTTCAGATGACAAAATAAACAATGAGCATGCACAAAATTAAAAATATAAAATGGTAACACTTCCTCCATTGCACTCTGTATAGCTGGCTGTTTATTTATTGCAACATTTAAACTTTGGCTGTCATTTTTAATGTATCCAACCAAAGGTTTTTCCACTATTTGCCTATGACATAAACCAAAACCATCCACCTATGACAGAAACATTCAAATGAAAGACTTAATTTCATTCACAATCACTCATCAACAATATCATAAATATGAATCCATAAATTTTGCAAGGTTAAGTATCTTTAATTTCATTAATTAATCCATGAGATCATCATTAATCATTGTTTGATTACCTTATTTGGCATCTTAAACATTTTTTATCTCAAAAGTAAAAAAAATACATTTATTTCTTGTTATTGATGTGACCTAAGGAAAAACCTGAGAAAATTCTCTAAATATTCTACTTTGAAGTCCAAAGTAACGGCTAAACAGTTTCAACCATACCTGATTACTTGAATTGATATCATCATGTTTTGTTGAGTGGTCTATCTTTCTGACTGTGTGTTGTCTAAAAGTCTAAGGAGAAGTATTGATATTATCTGATTATTTCAACTAGTATCATTGTTTCTTTTAACCAACATGTTTGAGGTTGTGAACTTTCTGACCTTGATACAGTTCAACAGTCAAAATGTAATGGTCAAAACAATAATGGAAGATACTGCACTGAATATATTATCAAATAGTGTAATTTAAAATAAAGAGATCTGAAGAAAATAGCAACATTTTTCCTTCATTTAATGAGTTTGAGAAAGTAGAAAGAGTGTTGTCTACTTTGATGTGTTGTGTATTTTCAGGACATGTATAATAATGCCTCGACACAAGTTCTCATCCTTTGTCTCTCTTAAAAAGACTTGTTTTTTGTTACTCCTTTCAATCCCAGTTCTGTCAACTATCTACTTAAGTTCATTAAGTAGCGTTACTCACTGCTTCCCACTGTTTCATATGCCTTCAATATGTCCTATGAGTGTCAGATTCTCCAGGTCCTCTTTCTTCATTATGTTTCTTTGAAATTTCAATTGTTTCTTTTGTTTCTAATAAAGTATTGTAGGTTATTTAATGTGCATTGTGGGGTAGTGGATATTGGCTCGGAATGAGTAATTGGAGAGCCAAGATTGAATTCCAGTTGAATTTGTTTATGCGCAAATATCCTTGGGAAAATAGTAATCTGTCTTTTTTCCCTCTACTATGGGTTAAATAGCTTTGGTTGGCAACCAGTCTATCACAGAAAGTAATGGCAAACTTCTGTGTAAAAATCTTCTTCCCACTCAGTCATGTCTTGAAAGAGACATGCTCACCCAAATGTATATCACATATGGCACTTGACTCCTGACTGACATATGCCTTTAATATGTCCTGTTAGTGTCAGATTCTCGAAGTCCTATTTCTTCATTATGTTTCTTAAAAATTTCAATTGTTTCTTTTTGTTTTTTTCTTTAAAAAAATCTATATTTTTTAGTCATATAGTTTTTCAGATTTCCAAATGAGCCATTCACTGTCATAAGGCTAGTTTCTTTATATAAGGTTTGTAAAAATATCTGAGAATATATAAAATTCCATACCTCAAATAATAGCAAAAAACTGTCATCACCTTTTAAGTCCAATGAAGTGATGTGATCTAAGCTTATAAATCTGCAGTGCCTAATACAATTATCTCAGATGGCTGATTCTAAGATAGCAAATAGACAATTTTACATTAAATCATTTAAAAAGTCTTTTGTAACTCATTGTTTATTGTCAAAATAATTATACATAATGATTTTTATATTTTCTGTATATCCTTTCTTTTCATATCAATCCTTATCTTAAAGATAAAATATGACTGAAAAGCAAAAGACAGCAAATATTAGAGATATGCCATTTTGAAAAAGGGTTAAAATCAAAGGGTATATATTAATCTGTAACTGATAAATACATTTCTTTAAATTCATTATCTATTTATCCTTATATTAGGACATGCCACACCCGGACTTCTAGTGAAACTCACATATATGATCTTTTGCTAAAGATACTGGAAAAATTGTTACTTCCTTGTATTGCTTCAATAATTATACTCCTGCTATATTCTGTCTTTACAAAAGTCAGATTAGCCAAAAAATACAGTATTGATGCCATATCTTAGCTGAAGATTCCCAGTCATCATTTGCTTTTCTTGATGGAGTTCAAAATTCTCTATGCAACTTTTAAGGTGATAAATTATTTTCAACCCTACAACACCTTTCACAAAGATGACACACTGCCAGACTTTCGCTGTTCTATTGCTATGGTAAGTGTTCTGATGAGCTACATTTTTCAGTTTTTCTGATGAGCTACATTCTTTAGTTTTACTTTTGAAGCTAAAACCTGCCATGTCATATACACAGGATGAATCATTGTAACTCCTTTCATATTCTTTTTTTTCACAATAATATTCACTTAAAGACTACTTGAAGTAGAGAGTAAGAGGTAAGAGAGCACAGTTTATGAGGATATGTAGGGAAGCTAAGGATTAAGCCTAAACTTGAACAGATTGAGATTGTTCCCAAAAACAGCTACTTTGTGATACAAACTTTTGATAGGATGTTTGCCTGATCACTACAATCTTAACTTCTTCTGGTCTAGGTTTAACGTTTATCTTTCCTACATAGCCTCATAAACTGCACATCACTTATGCTCTTACATAATCATACAATAACCCTCTACTTTGATTGGCTCTTGGGCCTTATATTGGGTGAAATTTGTAACAAAAATACAAAAACGTTTGTAAATATTTGCACAATGCTTTTATCAAAGTGTTTAATGCTCTTTCTCTAGTAAAAGATTCTTCATGTTTCATTTCAGCACTCGCTAAATTTAACAGCTCAGCTTATTCTTAAATTATTTACTGTAATCACCTTGACTAAAATCTTGCAAAGATTCCTGACAAAACAGTTGATTAGAGAACAAATTGGATTAGCATGATTTTAAAAATAGAAAAGCTGAAAATAACTAATATCTCATATCACAAAATCTCTCCACAGTTAGCCACATTCTTGGGTAGTGAGGAGTGGGGAAGAATAAGTTCTTTGGGTTTTGGGGATCATAATTCACTTTTATGTTTTAAATTAAGAATTCAGATTCAAATGAACATTTTTTTAAATAAACTTATACCAGTAAATAAACTATATACTCCATATCATCCCCATCTTTTTACTACCTCTCTTGAGTGAAAGATTTGAACTTTAGAATGGTTTGGTAGTAAAACAAGTATCTTATTTGCTTGGTGGTAGCTCATTAGTCATAGGATGCTGGTGAAAATATTGTTTCCTTACTTATTTTGAATAAGGTCATTTCCTATTTATGTAATTTAACATATATACCATTATTTAAAAATGAAAAGCCACATTATATCTCTTGTTACTGATTCTTGATCTATGAGAGAAAAAAATGCTCCAGTTCACACTCTTCCCTTACAGCTTTATCCTTTATTTCCTGTTTGGATTTCCAGTTCCTCTTCTCATCTTTTTCATTCCCACTAACTCTTGCATCTTATTGTTAATATCACTTTGCTTGGGGTGAATTGATTAACAAAACAATTGAAAGATTAGGTGATTTATTAAAATAGACGTCACTTACATTGTTTGTTAAGTTGCTTTCAGTTAAAAAAATTGTTTAGTGTTTCTATAAAGGACATATGCACATATATATGCATGCACAAATATTACACATCACTAGTAGCAAATGTCCAGTCAAACAAGTTTTGTTGAAGACAAGACATTATTTACATTCAGACTAATGTGCTTATCTTTGTTAGTCTTACAACATTTGAGGCATTGTGCCTTGTAGCCTTTCTCATGTGTCAGTCAATACAGGGAATTTCAAAGTTAAACCTTTTCTTTAATCTGGGCTGAGTAGTATGAACACATGTAGTATATTACACTAGACAAACAATGAAAAGTTTTGTACATATAAAAATATAATCTTTTATTTTTATTCTTTGTTAGTGTGTAGCAGGAAGGCAGCTGGAAAGAGATTGCACACATGAAGGGGTCATCAAGAGTTGTTAGCCAGTCTCTGTCTTTTCAGTCAAAAATTGTAGACTTTATATAGTCTGAAAACTCACATGCATTTTTGCTTTTTCAGTTGTTTCTTTTGTTTTTTATAAACTTTGCTTTGCTGACTATGGCCTGCTGTATCTGTCAATCTCACCTGGCAGGATATTACTTTTCAAGCTGGTTGTCACTTGTTTGTTTTTTTGTTGATCTTTGTTGACATCATCTATGGTTGATTATATCTGTGAAACACACTTGTCTTTTGTTGACCTTACCTATAGCCGGATGTACCTGTTAATTCCGTCATTCAATATTGCATACACTCAGACTCAGTAGAAACTGAATGAGTAAAAATCATACAATTAATCAAGTTGTGTTATATCTTTAGGCATGAAGAGTTGAATGAGAATAACCCACCCTCATATACTAAATAAAGGGTTAAATTTGAAACTTCTTGAAGTTTACCCAACTCACCTGAAGAAGGCTGGACATTCAAAATATTATGATTGTAACAACAATGACAAGGACATTAATCTGATTGTGAATAATGTAAATAATCTAAAGAATCTCAAATTATGTTTGTTTATATTTCTGAGATGAGGTAGTATTTACATTATTTATATTGTTCGGACTGTTTTCTTAATGTTTATTGCCATATTCACAACTCTTTGACCATTGTACACTCTGTCCTTCTTCCATTGCTTGAGAGTTGAATTAAAGGGAGATAACTACATGACAAATGACATGGCACATGGAATGAGAGTGATATACTCCAGTGATCGAAATAAAGGGTTCGGTTCCAAATTCCAAGCACTTGAAGTAGTGTACAACAGCTGAAACATTGTGAATATGGCAATAAAGATGAGGACTCTAATTATGTGCCTGTTGAGCATTCTGATATCCAAAAAAGAACAAGTAGAAAGTAGAAAAGGAAAAATGTGAACAAATTAATATAAAATGTGAAACGTAATTAGTGTATTTCCTGAAATGAAAACACAATGTTTGGGAATAAAAGCTGTTTATTAATAAGAGGAATTGTTTTAAGATGACATCTCAACATGAGGTAAAGAAAATGAGGACCGATTCACTATCACAAAAGGCAATGGATGAAAGTAAAATTAAACAAAATTTTAAGTAATGCACTTTTAGAATAAAAATATATTTAATATACACATACCTAGTAATGAGGCAAATTGATAAAATACACCTACATTTTACAATATATATATATATATATATATATATATATATATATATATATATATATATAATTTTATAAAAGAAAGATGAATACACAAAGATGTAAATATGTAAAAAGAGAAACACCAACCACAAACAGAATATGAATCATTAAAAAATTTGTCTAACTAATGAATTATTTGTAAAAGATGTTTAGTTCCCAAGAAATAATGACATATTCATACCTTGATGAAATATTTTCATTATTTTCCCAAGGTAGAAATGAAATGACTACTATTTTAATCACATTAATTTAATACAAGCAAAATTTTTCAAGTGTAATATTGCTAAAAAATAAAAAAGAAGATTTTGTGGAGATTAATATAAACTTGTGTTTAATATATTAACTGATTGTTGACTTTTTTCATCAGAAACAGTTAAGGAAGAAAAACACGTTACTTTTGCCACATATTTATCTTTTAAAAAAGATCAAACAAGACACTGCTTTTAAAGTGTTCTAAACATGGATAATGATCACAGAGTAAATAACTGTAACTATGGATGAGGAAAAAGTGAGCATTTGCCAGATTTATTACTCAGTTTATTCTAAGCTTCTTTGTTTCAGCTGAGTATCCAAGAGAATATATATCTTGGTCAGGAAAATGTAACAGAAAAGAATAATCTATTATTTGATGGTAAATCACAGAACAGTGCATCCAAGTAGTTGATGTTTAATTGGGAAGATTTAATGTTTTTGATTGTATGTTGAAAAAAAGAAAAAGAATTGATTTAAAATCTGAAGTTTCTTTTGATAAAATAATTGAGTTTAGGAAATATCAAATTGAGGCTAAAATCAATGAAATAATATTTCCTAAAATATTTAAATCAGGGAAGAATCTCTTAAATACATATTCATCCTTCATGTATATTTAAGCCAAAAATGATGATTAACATTAATAATATTTTTATAATATTATCTGGAATATTTGAATGAATCTGAGAATATTGACAAAATTATGAATAAACATTTATTTATGTAAATGTTCCAATTGCATCAACATGTATTTACAGGCATTTTTAAAATGCTTCATGTATATATTATATATAAACATGAAGACCTCAAATGTGAGAAGAACTCATATTTGTGTGTGTGTGTGTATGTATATATATATATAATTGCTTTAAACATTATTTTTAGTGGATGCTTATATTTGATAATGCATATTTTATTCTTATATGAATATTCTGGCTGGTAGACAAAAATAAATATACATATTGTTTATAAATAAACGACACATCTACTCTAATATGAGGATCTGGTAAAGATCCATTACTTCAGAATTACATATATATAGTTATTATTATTTCAAAAAACAGAAAGATTACTTAACTGTAATTCTTCTTATCAATTCTTATATATATATATATTATTTATTCACAAATTATAACATGGATATGTTACAATATCACTACAAAAGTAGCTGTTTCGTTTCAACACTTCTTGTGTCTTAAGTGTTGAAACAAAATAGCTACTTTTGTAGTGATATCCATGTTATAATTTCTGAATAAATATTATTAGTTCTACTTTCTATTGAGCACTTTTTTAAAAATAGTGTTTCTTTGGACAAGGAATATTATTCCACTCATACTTGGATATTTATATATATATATGGTACTTATTATTATTATAATAATGGCATACTGCAACTTGATAGCCATAAAGTTTTGGTATTAAAACACTATGTATGTCATTATTATTAGAATAATAATAATTACCATATATTTATGCTCTACTTTTGTATTGAGGACCTTTTAAAGTTAATATCTAATTGTGGAATATACTTCCATTAATAACTATTATACACACACACGCACACACACACACACACACACACACACATATATATATATATATATATATATATATATAATATTTGGTCAGCAAACATTCTTTTATAAATGTTTTATTGAATGTGGCAAACAAGAGAAATCTTACTGCCAATGAAATCTAACCTGATAAGTGTTTGTGAATGGATAGTGGAATTGGGGCAGGGGAGTAAAGTGAGAAAAGCTGCTAAGAACCACACTAGATCAGAAGTTGTGGAGAGCCATTATTGCCTATATTTTGAAGGAACACAGCAGATAGAAGATGAAAGAGTGTTGGTATTTTTATGCTGGGCAACTGGCTATTTCCTATTGCAGATGTTTTCACAGTCATATTGATGCTTGTTCAACACCCACAGTGTCCACCTGTGGTTTATACTGTAAGTATACTGAGTAAACCTTAGTTACAGTTTCTGGGTGAAAGTACATTATCTGCCATGATTAAAAGTTAGAACAAGGCTAGCATGCTCAAACCCTCAGTCACGATGACTTGGGGCTTAGTGCTAGCAAGATCATCTTCAACAGTTCATCTACCCAGTTTTAATCACTAGACTTGAATGAACACAGTATATAGTTTTCAGGCACTTTCCTTAAATGCTACCTGTTGGACTTGGTTCCTTAGTTTGATAACATCATAACAAAATCAAAAAATCATCTTGACAAATTAACCATGATGATATATAAACCTGGATCTTGTGTTCAGAAAACAAATGTTCTAACCACCTGGCCACATACCCACCATATACACAGACACACACATGCATGTGTGAAATAAACACAAAAGGACAAAATGAAAACTTTGATGGATTTTATCCTCTGATGAATTTTATCAAGGAAACAGCAAGGATTTTATTTTGTCACAAAAGAAGTAAAAATGTTAAATTTTCAGAACTTTTAAATTTAAAAACAGATTAGATTTTCAGAATTTTGTAAATTTAAGAATGCTCATAAGATACATCCAGCTAACTGAATGTCAAAATAAAAGAAATTCTTCCTTTACACACTGACATACATGCCTATAATTTTTTAAATTAAAAGAAAATAGTTAAATTCATAACATATTATTTAAAATACATAATACATAAATTAATTTCTCAAATTAAAATAATATAAATAATAATTAAATTATTTTAAAAAATCCAACATTAACAATATTTACTAACTTTCATTTATTAAACATTAAATTACATCACTTAGCATCTGCCATAATTTACCTTGGCTTTACTTATGAAACTATACTTAGGAATTCGTAAACAGATAGACAGATGGAAATTTATTCCTAATGATATGACTCTATTGTTTTCAGCAACATAGCTACAATTTCCATTTACCATTCATATTTCCCGAGAATGTTCTGATCTTCCTTCTTTTTCATTTTCCATTATATACACTTGATATTTTCTCCATTTTCAAATGCTTAGACTCACAAAATACTTCCTCATCTCCCTCCTCATTTCTCTTCTCATCAATGATTAATTATCACATTGTATCAGACTACACCTCTTCTTGAAATCTCATCTCTTAGTTCAGCCTTGCTTTAACTTCATCTGCCGATCCTGTTAACCTATAGATGACAGCTTCAGAATACAAGAAAACAAAACTATTTTTTCAGATGCTTCCATCCCATTTACTCTCATTATTTCACACCATGTTTTTACTGCAACAAAACTGTAAAGACTTTTTAGGTTTTTGAAAGCTAAAAATGGTAGATATTTTCAATTTGTAGTTGTTAAAGTAAAGAATAAAATACAGTGTTCTAGAGAAAATTTTTCGACAAACATTTTAATTCAAGCAATTTGAGGTTCTTAATATTGCTGAGGGTGTTGGTATAAAAGTAACTGAGCAAGATTTTATTTTTAAAAGAAATGGATAGGAATGAGAAATCGAAGTGCCACATTCAGTTTCCAGTTGATTTCATTACATTCACTTATTCGTAAATATTCTTAGAAAAGTTACAAATCTATCTTTTCCTTAAATACGGGTTAAATAGAATAATCTTTTTTTGCACTGAGAATATTAGTGATTATCTGTTGTAGTTTATTGCATGGATTTTTTTTTATTATGGATTAGATATGATGATCTGAGCCCCTGCACAGGAAACAATTTTTTTATTTTGTGTTTTACTTTCTTAGCAATTACATCCAGTCGACATTTAGAGTGAATCAGAAAGCGATCTACCTGCAGTGGAGCATAACACATTCATTGGTTGAAAAGCCAGTATTGCTTTTGTTTGAAGTTCATAAAATCTTTCTCTTAAAATAATCCTCAAGTCCAGTATCTATTATTGCTCTTTTCAGTATTAATGGAGGTTTTCTTCCTAACCTTTTGCTAGAAGTAGTGTGGGATGTCATCATCTTGATTATTGCAGAACTTATATATCACTTTGATTTGAAGTCCAAATATTAAAGAAAATCAATGGTGATAGAAAAAATTGAAGGAAATAACAATCAAGCAAATATCAGAATCAGTAGAACACTGGGATTGATCTTTGATAGAACATTATTATTTGCAAGCATGAGTGATTTGACTTTTATTGTATCAATGAAGGAAAATATCACAATCCATGAACACACTTGTTGCATTACCATATTCTACAATAATTTGCTTCACTTGGTGGTTTAATGTAAATCTATTGATTCTTAATCTGTTCTTGCAGAAATGTAGTTTTGATGTTTGTGGAATGCAATTTTCATTGTCATTGAGCCACAACTGCAATTATTAGTAGCAAAAACTGATGAGCACAAGTTGAATTATCACCAAATTCCTCAAATTCACTTGCTACTAGAGTTGCTTTTTTGCATAATTCTCTTAGGTGCAGCCAGGTGTCAGCTTTTCAGAGAAGATGGAGAATAAGTATTGAAAACAAAGTTTTATTTTTGTTTTTCTTCACAAAAAAAGAAATATAGATGAAATGATTTTCATTCCTGATCATCAAAACAATTGCAGATTTTCAGTCAGTATTGTAAGAGAACAATCATATTCCTACAAATTGCATTACAATTGATGCAGTTATTATTATTATTATTATTATTAATAATAATAATAATAATAATAATAATAAATGGTTTTGGTCACTAGAAAAGCCACAAAATACATAACATTAAGAGTGAAGAAAGTGAAAACCAAATAAGTAAAAACATTTCACACAAAATCAAAAAGGATGTTTTACCTGCAAACTAGCAAAACAAACAACAGCATGGAAAATATCCAGAAAGAATTGAAAGTGATGGTGTCTTGTCTGTCAGAATTTTTGGGGTGAGGAGCTGTCATTATTTTCACATGGAGAATACAGTAGTACTAATCAGTTGTCAGATTAGGTTTAAGATTTCTAGTTGACCTGGTGCAGTAGATATCATCTCAGAACAAGAATCATAGAACCGAGTTTGAATTCCAGTTGAATTCATTGCATTCACTTCTGTGCAAATACCCTTGGGCAAGGTATTAATCTGTCACTTTTCCCTATATCTATGGGCTAAATAGCAAGACAGACTAGGTTCTATAGTTTTTTGTTGGCAACCAATCTGCTGCAGAAAGTAATGGCAACCTACTATGGGAAAATCTTCTGCCCAGTTAATCATGTCTCTTTTGAGACATGATTGCCTATGCATGTATCATATATGGCACTTAACTGACTGACTGAGAAAGAATTGTTCCAAGGGTTAGCCTTGTGAGTTAAAGCATTGGGTTGGGAATTTGGAGACAAAAAATAATGAGTTTAATACCTAGGATGGGTGGTGGATTCTTGGACTCAGTGAAAACATGTCAAGCAATCATTAAGCAGTAATAGAAATAAGAACTAATCAAGGTATCCCTAGATATGGGCAGTGGAATAAGAATCATTTACCCTGAGTAATAAATAAGGGGTTCAGTTTGAAATTCTCTGTAAGTTACATGGATTAACATACACCTGATGAAGGCTAGAGGAAACAATGGTCAAAACATTATGACAACAACAGCAAAGATGAGAATAGCAGTCTGCATTTAAAGTCAGTTAAGTGCCATATGTGATACATGCTTTGGTGATCATGTCTCGAAATAGACATGACTGACTGGGCAGAAGATTTTCCTGTAGTAGTTTGCCATTATTTTCTGCAGTAGACTGGTTGCCAACTCATGCTATAGAACTCAATCTGTTCTGCTATTTAACCTATAGCTGAAGGGAGAAGAGATGGATTAATACCATTCCCAGGGGTATTTGTGTAAAGTGAATGCAATGAATTCAACTGGAATTTGAACTTGGCTCTCAGATTACTCATTTCGAGCCAATATCCACTGCATTACAACACACAGTAAATAACCTTCAATACTTTATTAGAAACAAAGGAAACAACTGACATTTTTAAGAAACATAATGAAGAAAGATAACCTGGAGAATCTGACACTCACAGGACATATTGAAGGCAGTGGGAAGCAGTGAGTAACTCTATCTAATTAACTTGTGTAAATAGTTGACAGAACCAGGATTGAAAGGAGTAACCTTTCTAAGAGATACAAATTTCTTCATTTCTTGTTCCGAGCTAATATCCACTGCACCACAAAGTGATTTTGATAAAACAGTGCCCCATCACTGGTGGGTATCTTTTGAACTGAAATCTTTATAACTGCTGCACAAGATCAGTTCAATATTTTTAAGAACTTGGAACATTTTGCAAATTATGTAGCTGGTGATCATCTACTAGCAAAACATACAACCTTAGTTTTACCATGATAGAGTTTGTCAATATATTGAACAATATGTTTTCAATATGACATTCTTCATTAGTAAAATTTCTGGAAATATAAACCAGTAACTTTCAATTAAAATATATCTGTGCTATGGAGCCTCTATGTTCAGATTGGAATAAAAAGACAAATAAACCTGATATAATTGGAAAGAATTCTACATTAAAAACATGTTTACTCATTGAAGTAATAATCCCTGTTGATATGAACATGTTTGATGCATTACTAAAGAAAATTTTGTAAATATTATGACCTTGAAATTGAAATAAAGAAAAAGTGACATCTCAAAACAACCTCAATTCCCATCATGATCATTGCTTTAGGAACTATTCCAAAAAATATCCAACCATAGATTTCCTAACTACCTGGTGAGAAAAGCTTAGCCAAAATACAAAAAAAAAATGCCCTAATGGGAACTTGTCACATCCTTAGGAAAATACTATCAGTGTGATGTTTTCCTGGATAAATTTTATATTTGATTTCAAAATTTATTCCAAATTTTATTCAAGTTTTTAAATTTTCAGAATTTTATATTCAACTCTTTAATGATTTTTAAACTATCATAATTTTATTTCATTTTTCAAAAACTGATTTTAAGATATCTTAACACCGAAAATATTTTTATTTGATTTGAACCCTCTTCATGATTTTGTTTTTAATTCACTTTCACAACTCTTAAACTGAAAGCATATTTTGCTATCAATTATGACAAGCCAATTTGCTGTCTCTTGAGGTTGGATCTTGTGGGCAGCTCATACAGAAAACAAGCAGATTCCAAACATTTAATAGTAATAAAGTCTTTCTAAAAGAATGGAAGAACAGGAAATCTAAAAAAAATGGGTAATCAAGAGAATGACATTAAATCAATATGACTGATAAATGTGTTGGCTGGAGTAGTGACAAAATTTGCTGTCACATGATCTCTGATGAAAGCCATCAAATTAGACTAGAGTGAATTTTCTTTCTTTTTTAGATTTATGTTGGTCATTGCATAGGTAAATTTTTTTTAATGATGTTAAGATTATTTTCATTTTTATTAGGAGCTGTTTATTGTTTTCTGTTTCTGTAATGAATTTTCATCCAATTTTATGACTTACTGGAGATCATGTGACAACAAGTTTCCTTCGTCTACTAGCATTCTCTTCAATATTCTTAATGGTAGAATGGTGCTTTTGGCCAAATCAACCCAGTTCTTTCCGGGATCTCCAAATGTCTTTGGGTGCCATTTCAAGCAATCATTAATTTAATATTTTGCTTCTTTTTGTTCTAGTATCTATCTAACTTTTCAGAGTCTTTCATTTTCATTCTATCAGTTTGTTGGATATGACAACATCTGCTATGACATATCTCATTATTTATGATGATTAAATCTGTTTGGATTGGGCAAAATCCATTTCAATTTTTGAATCTGATAGAATGTTTTTCTAGAACAGATTTTAGTTTGTGTTTAATCCATTCATCCAAATGATTAAATCCAAATTGTGAAATTCTCAGTTGGGATGATGTTTGTTTTTTACTTCTTACTTATTTCATGTATTTACATTTTTACCCCAGAATGTATCTGGTTTTTGTAACTGAAGATTGAGGGTGAGCAAATCTCCTCAAATTTCCAACACTGTTATAGCTGAGAAATCTGCAGTCTTTGATCTTTTGATTCTCTCATTGTTTCAAGTACATGCTTAATTCTTAGATGTTTCATGTTTTACAGCTTCTTTAGTAAACTTCTAGTATTTTTTCTTTTTTCTGATTTCTTTCATCCTTATGTCTTTTACTAGCACAGCAGATCTAAAATCTTTTGAATTTATTTTCTTTTGGTCATGACAAGTAGATTGACTCATCTTGGATATGGTGATTGGTTTGCATTTCGAAGTCTCAGAGTATTTTTTTTATTTTATGGACATCCACTTATTTATGCTGACAACATTTGTCTATGTAGTTAAACTCAAATCATTTGCACAGTTCCTAATTTTGTTTATGACATGTTTGTTTTTATATTTATTTTGAGCTAGCTTGCTGTATTCATTAATGATATAAAGTTTTATTTGTTTCTCTACAAAAACATTCACTGGTTTTCTGTATTTTATCTATATCTACTTTGATGATAATTGATACCATTTGTTCTGAGTTGCAATAATTCTGTTTCTCTTTTTAAGCATTCTCTTTTAAACTAGATTCATGACTTTTTATCAGAAATAGTTTCTGTCTTTTAAATTATCAATGGAATGTTTTTTTTTTCCAATATTGTTTCTTTGTCACATTTTACTACTATCACTTCTCTGTTTTGTTTATATTTTTCAAGTTTCATTATAATAGCTGAGTGAGCACAATCTTCTGTACTTTATATAGAAGTAGACTGTTCTCATTCTACTTCACATGTCCAGGGCTATCATCTTGTTCTTATTGTTAGTACTGCTCAGTTATTGGACATCCATTTCCACTGTGTCCAAGTACACACTGCCTAGCCCAGGGACTGAACTCAAAAATACTGTGTCACCCAAATAATGAACAAACACTTTAATCCTGTTGGACAATTAACTGTGGTGAAACTGGAGCCTTCAACCTATCCCGTCTGCTAATTAGTGCTGAATATAAATAAAGTAAATATTGATAACTCCTTGCATGGTGTTGATCTATTTTTGTCATATTAGTAAATTGTTTTTATCCTCACGATTATATTCAGTGATATGATGGATCTGAGAAGCAGCAATGGACAAAATAGAATCTCAGTAAAAGATCTTTCTTTTGAGATATATTCAAACTAAAAATTCTACTTCAGCAGTCAGTCATTATCATTTTTGACACATTAAGTGTTCCCATGAGTAGTAACTGATGGATTATATTGGAGCTTAAGTGACAATAAAGTACTCCAGAAGTCTTCTCAGTTAATAGTTTCAATAATCTGGATCCTTCTAACTTAATTCCAAGATCCTTTTCTTGATATTTCTTAGGCTTTTTAGGGAACTGACCCTTGAATAAATCTCATTATAAGTCAAGAATTTAGGGATGAAATCTGAAAGCTTTTTATCAGTTCCACTCATTCCTTCTGAATAATGTTAGCCATGAAAAGACTGGAAGATTACAGCATGAAGAATAATGAGAAACAGGAAATACAAAACAACAGAGAAAAGAAAAGCAAACAGAAAACAAATAGGAAGTGTTGATAAAAGAGAAAACAGTTTTATGGAACATTCCGGAAACATACACAGAATGTGTCAATGTGATTCTTAACCATAAAAATATTTAGGACATATAAGAATAGTAAACAAGTTTTCATGATAATGAAAATGTATCAACCATTTCTGTCTACAAGCACGGTAATAAGTTTAGCCTTTTGTGCTAAACTTCATTATTTTCAGATGAGTTATTTCAAATTGTAATTATATCAGAGCTGATGTCATAAATAAAAGAAAAGAAAATTAATTCTAAAAGCAGAGTTGTCAATATCTGATCAAGTAACATGTAAGTCTTATTGAGATAATCAATTGTCATCTCTATGTTGTTTAGAAAAAGATTTTGTGATTTACATATGCATATATATATTATATATATATATATATAAATGATGCAATCGGTTTCAGTCCTGTTCATCAGATCATTATGGGAGATTTGAACTTAGATTAAAATAAAGAAATGTGTGATAAAGAAAAGGGAGGAAAAAAATGAATCCAAAGAGCTAGAGACTAACAATAGTGAGCCCCAACAAACATTCATGCTGTTTACACTAGGAAGGGTTGTGGGACCCAATATATAGAGCCTTCAGAACCTTGAGATGGAATAAATAGTGCAACTAGGACATAACAGTGAAACAGTCAGCACTAAAATTAGCAGCACACTTTCTCTTATTTAATAGGTGCTCATAAATGGTGGAACCGTAAGTATTTGTGACAAATTCATTCTGAGGTAAGGTGTGATTGCTGATCTTAGTGGGGACATGTTGCTTAATTCTCACGTTCAGGTGCTGAGTAATTCTCCCTATGTAGTCAGCACCGTGACTACAATTATATTTATAAATAATAGAATTCATTTGATAGAGAGGGAGAGCATTCTTGCACTCAGAATATAACATAGGCTGGGTTAGGAAAACTATATGTACCTCAGCCGAGAAAAAACAATGACGGACATTAGATGAAATCTGTTTAGTTATGCTTTTACACTTGGATCCTATTCAGGAAAGTCTAAGATAAACAGTGCACTTTTAACTGTACAGAGTTTGACCTTTCTGAATTCCAAAATCTTGTTATGGATGACCGAATGAACAGTATCATTAGGATACCCAAAACCACATAAGGTTTCCTTTACAAAATTTATTTTCATCATCCAGGAAAAACTTCAAACATATCAATTATGAACTAGGGTTCTAATAATGGTTATCTTAAATTTTTGTGAACAGAAGGAATCCCAACACATATATAACCCTGCAAATGTTGGTTTCCTATAAACTGAGTAAAAAAAGTTGTAGGTGTCCGATGTACTAGGACATTCAAAAAGGCTAGTTGAGAATTTGATTCTTTCTCAACAGTAAACCTCAGAGCTGGATGAATATCATTAAGAAAAGAGAGAAACTGATCATCCTCAACTTCATTATTAAATAAACAAAAAGTGTCACCCACATATCAACAATACAGTTGAGGACAAAGTACACTACTACATATTCTCTCCTTGTGAAAGCAAACAAAAATATTAGCGAGTGCTGGACCCAAAGGGGAGTCCATAGCAACTCCATCAATCTGTTGGTACATAGTAGTATTGAAACTAAATTCAACAGATGATGTAATAAATTTCATTAGCTCCACAAATACAGATTCAGGAATACTAGGTGGAGAAAAAGAACTATGATAAAGCAAATCAAAGCAAATATCAATTGTCTCCAAAAGAGGGACACAAGTGAATAACAAAAAAACATCAAAGGAACACATGAATTTACCTGAAGAAGACAAATTTTGGAAGCGGTCAACAAAGGAAAAGGAATCCTTCAAACAAAATCCACTCAAGTACTGCAACACCGGATCCAAAAATAAGGATAGCCATTTGACTATCTTGCGTTGGCCTGATCCAATCATTGACAGTATTGGTCTCAACCGTACCCCATCCTTGTGAATTTTTGGAAGCCCATACAACTGGGGATGAATAGACCCAGAAGGATGAATTTCAGTAAAAATTTCTTAGTAAAGATCCCTGCTTTTTACCCACCTCAAGAGTAATTTCTGAAATTTTATTTCACTTGAAGCAGTTGCATCACACGTATCAGCAGCTCCCAGCTTTGTAAATTTATAAGTGTCTTTCAAAATTGAAGACATCTTAGCTACATAACCTACCCAATCTAAAATAACAACACTAGCACCTTTATCAGGTCTGGAGATTACTAAATCGAAATTATTCCTCAGTGAATTAATCACACATTGATATTCAGCTTTCCACTTAGATTCAACTGAAGCAACAGAGGGACTAGCAAACATGTGTGCTGAATTATTTAATTGGGCTTTTAAATCACTGACTGCATCAGCAGAAATAGGTGAAAGTTTTGCCACCTGAGCAAAGAAGACTTCAAACTCAGAAAAATTTTCTCCTTATCAGGCATAGATGGTGAAATACAAAAATCAACCCAGGAGCAAGAACAAACAATTCAAGCTCAGTTCATGGAAAGACAAATTCACAATACTATTTAAATTTGGTTCTGTTGTGTTTCCATATCTCTTATGTACTAAAATTTGTAACTTAGCTTTATGCTTAGTTGATAATTTGATGCACTCACATTGATGAACCCAACCTAAATACCGGAAGAACCTAATCCAATCAAAAAAGGAAACTAAATTCCTACAGGAGCACCATAATCTCCTATATTCCTGCTTTAAATCCAGGCTTCTGGTTGAAAGTTGTTGAATAATGTCTTTAATAAAAACACATTAAATCTTTCAACCAGGATGTAATTTTGTCCTCTTAATTATAAACTGAATTGAGGAGGGGCAAACCTAGTAGCAGATACACTGATGGAAAAATCAATGTCAACATTTAAAGATCTTATTTTTGCCTTAAGTTGCAGTATTTTATTTAATTTATTAATTAAACTAAGGCTGTACTTTAGTTTTAAGTATCTGAAGATATTTTTATAGGTACAAAGTTTAATTAATGAAATTAAAGTGTGTAGATAAATGTCACATGACATTATAAAACAATATAAAAGTGAAGCAACTGGTTTCACTCCCACTTGTCAAGCCTCTACGGGAGATTTGAACAGGAAAGTAAAATAAAGAAATGTGTGATGAAGAAATGGGAGAAAAACAAATGAATCCAAAGAGTTAGACATTAACAATAGAGAGCTCCAACAGACATTCACGTTGTTTACACAGGGAAGGTATATATATATATATATATATATATATATATATATTATACACATTATAAACATTGTGTTTGTATATTCAAAACATTAATTTAAAACAGTGCTCAATATAAAAATAGAGCAATGAATGTTTATTATAAATTATACTTTAGAACAGGTACAAACTACAAATTACTACAAAATTGTACAATGTTCCATCAGGTAGTTAATAATGATGGTAATAAATATTATTTTTGAAAAGAAAATTTAAAAAACTCACTTCCTATTATTTTTGGAAATCTTTTCATACAAGGTAAGAAAATATTAAAAAAGAGGGAGAAAAAGGAAGAGCAATCAATTATTTTTGTTTGGGGTTAATGTATGTCATATATTTTAAATAACAAAGTCCCTCAGAGGATGAAAAGACTCGATTAAGAGATAAGTTTTCCTTTTGTCTTTATTCATATGATTTTTTACAGATATACTGTATCTGAAACTTTTACACACACCACACACACAGACAGACAGACACACACACACATATATATATATATGTATATATATATATATATATATAAGAGAGAGAACATCATCAGACACTAGTAAAAAAGGTATTTTTCAAAGTTCTTATTTGACTGTAACTGCTTTATTATCTTCCATCTCTTTCAAGAACCTGTCTCTATATCTGGAGTTTGGTATTTTCTTACTATATTAGTTATAGGGCAGCAATCAAACAACGTTTTTCTCCATTTGTTATTTTTCCTTCTTGTTATCTGTCTAACCCACCTCCATTTTTGTCAACATTTCTATGATATCTCTTATTTTACCTGTTCCCTAATCCATGCTAACCTCTTTATATCACAGGTATATTTATATTTTACAGGTACATTGCATTCTGTCTAATGTTTTAATATTCATAAAAAATTCTATCACACTAAATTTTTTAATGCTAAATTATACAAAATAATTGAAATTTATCATTAATATACGTGCTCAGTTTTCATACTAATTTAACTTTGATCAACATGTGTGTTTGTACATTTGAAACATATTTTTTAATAACCACTACTAAATTATTGTATGAATAAGGAAATGTGTAAATCTGGACTTTCAGGTACAAAATAAGAATTTGGCAAGTGTCCATTTCAATATACAATATTTGTTGAACTCTCTTATATCAGTCAATTTCAACATAAGCCGAGTTATTTGAGAGAAGAATAGGTGTAAGTCAAACATATATTCATTAATATTGTGTGTGTGTGTACATATATACACACACATACATATATATATATGCAGTGCTGGGGAGAAGTCAGTGAACCTGTAAGATAATATTAAAATAACTGTTTCTTTTTTTTCCAGATAATGCACAAGTCTTAATTAAAATATATATTCACTAAGAAAAACCTTTATTAAACAAATTACAACTACTTTGAAAATAAAATTATCATGCTGGAATAAAAGTAATGTAAATAAGACTTGTTAATTATCTGGAAAAAGACAATTTTTTTGAAATTATCTTAGGAGTTCACTCATTTTTGTAAAGAACTCTCTCTCTCTCTCTCTCTCTCTCTATATATATATATATATATATATATATATAGATATAGATATAGATATGGAGAGAGAGAGAGAGAGAGAGTTTTATGGTTATGTACCAGAAAGAAATAGTTGAAATTTCTGGAGAACATAACAAAGAAAGATTGCTCGTAAAAGTTGATACTCATAGCTAAGAGAAGCAGAGGAAATCAAAAGATAACCTACCTAGCAAGCTTGAGTCAATGGATGGGAAAACAGTGTCTAAGAGAGATAACAAAAAGAAAAAAATTATCAAGACCTACAAAGAACTGGAAATTGAAGAGGGCCATGAGCGTCAATGTCTTGAAAGGACACAGCACATAAAAGAAGATAATTATGTTTTTTAGCTTAAAAATTACTGTGTTTACAAATTGGTACAAACAGATATAATTATTGTAGTTTAACCTTCTTTTAAAATGATCAAAATTTTAATAAGTCTTTTAATTATTTACATTCTCTTCTTTCATTTTTGTCATCCATGGTACTTAAGACATGCTAGGTGTAAAATAAGTAAGTCAGAAGTATTTTGAATAGTTACAGTGTAATCTAACCCTATGACTTTTAATATCTCACCCTGAAAGTATGAAGGTTAAACTATAAGACTTCAACATAAACTATAATGTCTTCATTCACCAGTAGACAGGTACAGAATTACCTGGCATAAAGTTCGATGTAAAGTAACCTTTTATTCTTATAAGGTCACTGGAATAAATGTCAGTGGTATGCTAGACATAAGTACCAGTTCAATGGCAGGATGTGGTCAAAATGCCAAAGAATAGGTATAACACCTGGAAGTCAGTGAAAGAGGACTTGGTGGCAAGAGGAGGGGCTTGTTTTTAATGACGTTAATGTCTTGTATCATACAAGCATGAATTGACTATGTTTAATTTAACTTTTCCTGTGTAGAATATTCTAGGGGGTTTGGGCTAAGAATATATCCATTAAATTGGCTCTGAAATTTTAAAGTGGCATCATAAGAATGGAAGAGAATATGAGAAATGCAAATAGTAAAAATGATTGCACACTTGGATAAGTATGTTTACAAAATCTATTACATGTTAAACCTGGTCAATACCTAGATGGGTGGCTGTTTGGAAATACCAAATGTTGTAAGTTTGGATGTGTATGTGATGTAATAGATAATGGTTCGGAATTATTAACTAGAGAACCAAGTTACAATTCCAGTTGAGTTAAATATATTCACATATGTGCATATACCCTTGAGAATGGTATTAATCCACCTGCATCTCTCCAAGCTATAGGTTAATTAGTAAGACGTGTATTATTAAAATCAATATTAACTCCCCACAAAAAATAAAACTGACCACTACAACCTTGGTCACTTCAAGTCCTCAGCCTACCAATGTCTTACACAGCCTCATATGAATGTCATACTCTCCACTCCCACTTTACGAGAACCTCATGCAGTAACCCTCAAACGAGAACTGCCCTTTGACATTTTATTAAGTAAACTAAGAGTAAAAAAATAAAAAATTAAATTATTTATTTATTAAAAATTAAATTAATGATTGATATTATAATAGATATCTACATTATTTACACTGTTTGGACTGTTGTCCTCATCTTTATTGCTATATTTGTAAACATGGCAATAAAAATGAGACAACAGTGAATATAATGTAAATCCAACCTCATCTCAGAAGTATAAACAAAACATAATAGATGTCTGTTTTTCTACTTTAATGCTGAATTTTGCATGGGACACACAGTAAGGATCAAACTCACTAATTGTAATGGTTAGGTTGATTGATTTTATGACATGTCAATCCTTGTTGGATTATTTAATGTTGGATTTTGTATGAGGTACCCAGTGAGGATCATACTCACTACTTAATAATACTGCTTAGGGTGAATGATTTTGTGACATGTCAACACTTACTGGGTCATTTAACATTGATTTTTCATGGATTGCTCAGTGAGGAGTGAACTTACTACACTGTAATAATGGTCAATCTATTACATCATGCCAAGGTGTCACCTCATGAAAATGTGTATATATTTGTATATTCATCAATGATACTTATTTTGATGTGTGTAAAGATCATTCACAGAAAACAAAACTAACACAGTAATTTTGACTGAAGATACTTGTATTTATTTTACATTTTGGCTCAAAGAAAATGTCTGAACCTTCTTTTTCCCTTTATTCCTATTTATACAGCAATATTTTGACAAAGGTCACATCATCATTATGCCTTTGATTGATGAATGAAAAACATAAATAAGCGGACATAGGCTGTAGTAAGAAAAGCAGTTAACTTCATTTTCAACCTCAACAAAGACCAGAGATAGTGTGTATAAGTGATTTACACTAAGGAAAGCTGCATTTAAAAGATTTTCTCAATAATTGCCCTGAATTTTCTTGTCCTTTTTACCCCAATTCATACTTTGACGTAATAGTATGGGGCACCGTTAGTTTCTCTGAACCCCGCGTATAATACTTCTCTCTCTTTTTCTTTTGTCACTTAGTAAAGCTAAAAGGTCTTCTCTATTTTCATTTTCTTTCTTCATCTCCCCATCAGCAAAATCTTGTGTTGGTTCCTTTTCAATGTGAATTGAGATCCTGGCTGAGATCCAGAAGAACTGGAACACTCCATTGAAAAAGTTTGGCATCCTTCCAGTTGTGTATGTGTGTGCATATCTGTACATGAATGTGTTGATTTATAAAGCTTCATATGAAATGTATTCCTGTGGATAAATAGCTACATTCCATGCTCTTAACAATTGTTATATAAATGCAGTCTGTAAGGTATTTCTATATGGTTGTATAATAGCACATTTCTATATTCCTGGTCCCTTCAGGAGGTTGGTGATCATAATTCTCTGCAAATTCTTGTTCTTTGTAACTCTTAGTAAATTTTTTTATTTTTTGCTGTCTCTCTTAATCCTTTTTCTGTCAACCATTTTGACAAACTCATTAAGTAGATTATGTGCTATCTTCCTCTGTTCTTCTTGCCTCATGTCCTGTGAGTGTCAAACTTTATAAGCCTTCTTTCTTCCTACTCTAGAAATTTCAACTATCTCTTTGTGATGTTAAGTATCAGTATTCCTTTTGCAAATGTTTCCTTTTTCTCTCTCTCTTTCATATATATACATATATATATATATTGTGTGTATTTTGGCAGCATTTTTTCATTAATGCAGGTTTCACTGAATAATATAGACAAGTTTTGTCTGTTAATTTTGTGTAGGATCCGTTCATACCGTCTGATATACTTGATGGTGATGTCGTTGAAAGACAACAAAAAATCACAGTAATTGTTGATTTTTTTATCGGGTCTAAGCTTTCGGCTCATATAAGCCATTATCAAAGAGTAAATATTAACACACAGTAAACATAGAACATTTAAGCTATTAACAATAAAGAGAATTGAATTGAAAATATAAGTCCATCCCTACCGTGGTGGATGCTTAGACCCGATAAAAAAATCAACAATTACTGTGATTTTTTGTTGTCTTTCAACGACATCACCATCAAGTATATCAGACGGTATGAACGGATCCTACACAAAATTAATAGACAAAACTTGTCTATATTATTCAATGAAACCTGCATTAATATATATATATATATATATATATATATAAGTATGGATACCTGTAAATATACATATGGATATACACACAAGTACACACACACATATATAAATATTTTTATGGTGTTAATAAAACAGTGCTTAATATAATATAACAGAGCTAAAAAGTATATTTTAATAAATATACATATTATTCTACATCTATAGCTCGACTCGGAGTTTTATGCACTATACAATCACCAGGTGCATATTATGAACTGACCATTTCTACATTTGAAACTTTTATTTTTGGTTCTCAGGTTGTTCATGTTTGTTATTAATTATAAATCTGGATGCCATTTTTTAATTTTTTAAACATATGATTTAATTTGATTTATACTGAAATTTAAACATGAAAATGGAAAGTAAAATCATAGAAGTTAAATTAATATTAAAAGGTAAATTTTGTTAGTGGCAGATATGTATGTGTAGTCTAAGAAGAACCACTTATAGTTTTATTGTTTTGGGGGAGAGTGAGACATTAAAAATAAATAAATATATTTAATAAATGATGAAATAATGGAATAAGTTTAAAAAAGGTAGGGTAAAAATAAGTAAATAAATAAAATGAAAAAATGAAAAGGTGAAGCTATGTTAATCCAGGTCTATGTATTTGAGCAGATATTTATTTCTATGTCTGCATGTGGTCATAAATTCATTTCTTTTGTTTAGTAAACTGGGGTTATTTAGATGTTTTAAGATGACAGGTTTTTCTAAAAGGCATAAATTGCATCTATTTTCTATCTCATTATAAGATTTGTTTTTTTACAATATCGCTGATAAACTGGGTTTTTGTTATCTTTTAATTGCCAAAAATATTTTGAGAGGGCAATGTTTTCCTGTATTTACTATTGCTTAAAGTCAATTTATGATTGTAAAACCAAAATAAAATATTACATTTTTTTAACATTACCATCAGAATGAATGCTAGCTTAGTAAATAATACATCCAGTCATACATTGACCATTAAGTGGACAAATAATATTTTTCTTGACAGTTACAATTATGTTTTAGTAGAGTTACTATTATTTTGAAGGTTGGACAGGTGTATATTCAATATCATATTGTTATTAATTAAGATATATTTATTGATGTTCTTTACACAAATAACATTGTTTTTGTTGAAAATCCTTTTTAGTGGAAGGGAAATGGTTGAAGTACTTGTGAATTAAATTTAGGAAAATTTTTCTGATGCTTGTTTGGACATTACAACTAAAAGATGGATTAAACCATCTGATGTTATGTTTACTTAGTTTTGGCTCATGTGTGTCTTCATTGTTTTTATCAGAGTGTTCTAAGCTTACATTGTGTTTACTTTTTCTAAGGTTTTCATATATTTAGTTTTGCTGTTATCGAAAACTTCCTTATTACTAGAGTTGGTGGATAATCTAAATTGAATTGATTTACGTATGTTGTCTAGAATTCTATGGTGGTGATTAAATTCTTTGTTGACCTATTTGTGGTTGTATAAATCTTTCGTATATGTTTTATACTGGTCATTATTTAGGTCAAATGTTTCATCGAGAAAGTTGATCACTTTGGTGTTAATGGTGGTAGTGATGATAAGTTTGTGATCTTTAAAAAATTTAATCATGTCCTTTTTTAGTCAGTCTCTTTGTCACGGACCTGTTTATTAGAGGAGGATTAGTACATCATCTCTGTATAGACCAGTGTTTTTTTTATCTCAAAAATACACCTTAGTTTCCATGATAATATGATAATTCACAGGCTTTCACAAAATCATATGCAGCCATAACAATGCAGTAATATGGGTTGTTTCTTTTAGTTCACAGGCAGCTATCATGAAATAAAATAGATTTTTGTGTTTGTTTGATAATATTGATGTCTTGGTTGCAAATGGGTAGTAATTTTTAGCTAAGTTCAAGTCAGCAGTTAATAGTTTTTCAGTGATGGACTGGTAAAAATTGCAAATATCAAACTGCATGAATGTGCAATCCTTTTTCTTTTTTATTATTTTTGTGAACCATTACACAGGGTAGCAATAAAGACACTATGCAGTTATTTATAATAAAAAAGCAAATCATAATTACAGTTTGAACAGTATTGGTAATTAATTTACTATTGTTTACCATAGCTTTTTGTTGTTATTAACCAGAATCATTTGAATAATAAATTTCTCGAATGTTTATTAATTGCTTTGTCTTGTAAATAACTGTATAGTGACTTTATTGATACCCTGTGTGTATATATATATATATATATATATATATATATATATATATATATCGCCCGGTTCACACTCCACCCACGTCTATTGAACAGGTTAAGAGGTTCATTCCTTGTTCCCTGTTTAGGATGTAGTTTCCGGCTTTCTCTTTTCCAATCTTTTCACTATTACATAGGCCCCTGCACATCAGTGGCGTTACCACCTTGCTCAGGGTGATACAATTAAAAAAAAAATATATATATAAATATATATATATGACTATAGTATTTACGCTCTCACACCCTGATTGAGCACTCTAGAAGAATGGGGGACTTTGAAAACCGTAGCTACTCCGGCATATATGCATCGCTCATTCAATAATGAATTAGAGCACTATGGCTATTGTGCATGTATAATGATATACGCACTAAAAAGTCTGCCTTATTCTACCAAACGCTCGTAGCCCGGAGGTAGAATCGCCGACTGACGACAATTCGGTTGGGTTTCAATCCTGGGTAAAAGAGCAATCGGAGTATAACCGTACTGATGAGCTGTGATACAGCAAAACAGATCTGTCTGTGGATGACTATAGTATATATATATATATATATTTTTTTTTTTTCAGGTGAATAGAACCAAAAGTTTTAGAATTCTGAGTTCACTGGCATTTGCCTTTTTAAAAAAGTGATCAATACAACATATATTGCAGACCATAATATATTTCTCTGTCTTCCCACATCCATAAATAACAAACATATTTTTTCTTACATTCAAATGAAACATTGCTTGATGATGAGGTAAAGACTTCAAACAGAAATTTCTGTCACAGTGTAAACTGTATTAATTTTAAATAAAAACAAATTTAATTATACAGATATTTGTGTGTGTGTGTGTGTGTGTGTGTGTGTGTGTGTGTGTGTGTGTGTGTGTGTGTGCAGGTATAATAACAAGATATTATCATTAAGTTTTTTAATAATCTTTCATGTGTTCTTATGTTGTTTTTCTTTTCAGAACTCAAATTATATAGGAATTGTCCGAATGTTTTGTTTTTTGAGCACTTACAGCTATATTTTTAGCCATTATCAAGAGTGAATTTCATTTTACATGTAACTGAATATGCGTAGAATTTATGTATATAGGGTCATGTGTATGTTATATTCAAACATGGTAAGCTCATTGTTCATAATTGATATTATTAAATAGAGGATATTTCTTTTTTATTAATAATGCTACACTTAATAATATCAGTTATGAACACAGCAACAATGTGCTTAATATGTATGGAACCCAATGTGCTTAATATGTATGGAACCCAATGTATGGAACCTGGTATATTGTTGCTAAAACCAAACCTTACAATGGAAAAGGAGACAGATGTAACTCACTCCTTTTAGAAAAACTTGTCATCTTAAACAATATAAATTACCTTCATCTACGTAAGAAAAAAATTATTTAATGACCACATGCTGCAATAGAAAAATTTCTTACTTAAATTCTTAGACCCTGATTGATACAAATTCCTCTATACATTTGCCTCTTTCTTTCTTACTCCCTTTCTTTCTTTCTTTCTTTCTTTCTTTCTTTCTTTCCCCTGTAAATATTAATAATTATAAGTTGTGCCCCTTTGATTTAATCTCCCAGCATTTAAAAAAATTTTAAATTAAAATTTTAAATTTAATTTTTTATCTCTTTTGAATTTTACTCTTGATATATTAAAAAACAGTAACCTACCTTTATAGGATTTAACTCCCATAGACACTGAATGAACTTACATTCAAATTTATTAAACAGTCAGTTTGTAATATGTACCTGATGATTATATAATGCATGAAACTCTGAGTCATGCCATCAATGTAGAACAAAATGCATATTTATTAATATATATATATATATATATATATACAACAAGTCCATTTATACTACATTGAGCACTGTTTTATTAACACCTAAATAATATTATTATACATGTGTGTACATTCATATGTATATCTATAAATTCACATAACTATATATATAGACTGTATAACTGGTTGATGTCAGTAAGGAAAAGAATCATCAAGAAAACCCTGTCCAATCCATGCTAGCATGGAAACAGACATTAAATGAGGATGATAATGAGATATGTGTGTATGTGTGTGTGGTTGTGTGTGTGAGAGACAGAGAGAGTTTGTAGCCTGACTTATTTTTTAACTGAGCTTTGATCTAAAATTTCAATGGTTCGTATGTCATTAATAGAGAAATATTGAGTTAAATACATTGATAAAGAAGATAATATTGAAAAATATTTGCATATATAATTCAATTACAAATTTTGACAAATATTTGCTGTCTGCTTTTTTATTAGGGTTTGTATACTCATCTTTGTTGTGATACTCACAATGTCTCAACTTTGACCTTTTTTAGTTGTCTGTTGTACTTGGTGACCTTGGAGTTTTGGCCACGCCTTTTATTCTATCTATACTTGGGAAATATTTTCTATTTTCTCTCTAGTCTATTTACTCAGTGAGTGACTTGTTCATTTCTACTACTGAACCAGAATACATTAGTTTTTCCTACAATCCAACCCAGAGATTGAAATCATGACTGCTAGGAAATCAGATATGTTTTATCCAACATTCTAATCTATTAGGCTATATGCCTCTTGAACCCTCTGCTCAAGTGAAGGAATTTTTTAGCATATTTACTTTCTTAATCAGAATTTTTCCAAATGATGTTTATATGTGCTAGTTCTACTGAAAGTGATTCAGAGAACCTAGCATATGCACTAATTCTTTCAGTTGTTTTATCCTCTAGTGTTCTTTTCTGTTGTTTCATTTCACAGGGGTTGGTGATTATATTTCTCACTCTATACATGATCAACTATTCCTAATTTCAGTTTGCCCTGATTATATAGATGGCTGATCTTGCCTTTATATTCTTTATCACAATTGCATGTAACAAACAGTTGTTGTTCATGTTCTCTTATGTAAGATATGGTTCATGAAATAGACCTCAAAAGGGTTGAACTGCTTTTGAATATCATCCTGATGTTATATGGACAGTAAATCCTAAAAAACATTTTCTGATGTATCCATTATGTATGGTTGATAGACCATGGCAGATTTCATGGATGACATCATTCATGCCCTTGATACGCATACATTTAAATCAGAATTATAGCATTCATATACCAAATTGGTCAAGTTTTGATCTCAGCTGGAGACAAATGGATGTCTAGCCCCACTGATGAGCTGTGATACAGCAAAACAGGCTTGTATGTGGATGATGGATATATATATATATATATATATATACTCTTCAGCAATCAAACACACCAGTATAGTAAAAAAAAGGTCAAGCCAACAAAAGAAGTCAACCTAAATGACACAAGCAGAGCAAACAAAAAAACAATTAAGTGAACACATACTCAATTCAAAACAATTATGCAGACACTCACTCATACGTACATTAAAAGCAATAAATAAAACACTAAAAAAATCAAACATCTGCACACTAAAAAGAAAAATAAATGAAATGAAAAAAAAGAAAATATAAAACTACACCAAGCACCTTATCAATAGAAAAATGAACCGGGACACAACAGCAGGAAAAACAGCCCTGATGAGTGAAAGCATCATAATTAATGATTTACTTTTGAAGTAAAGCATGAACATACTCAGTTAAAGGGACAAATCTTTTCACTCAAACTATATATAAATGGAGAGAGAGTGGACAGAAATCATCTCGACATGTTAGCTTTCAGTTTCACAACACAATGAGATCTTCAGACTAATATATATTAAAATTAAACATGTTAAAACCTTTTATGCTAATGTGTATGTGTTGGTATTATGGTTTTACTCTTGTCTTTACAGATATTTATTTATATATGAATTTTCACACATGCACACACACACACACACACATATATATAAATATATATATATATATATATTCACATATATAACTATCAAGATGTTTCGTGATAATTTAAATGTAATATTTGAGTTAAAATCTATATCCATGTTTAAATTTGGCATGAAAAAATAAGAAAAACATGTATTTGTTTTATATCTAATATATATATATTAAAACGTATATATATATATATATATATATATATATATATATATATATAAAACATGTATTTGTTTTATATATATATATATATATATATATAGCTGTGGATAGGCATACAGAAAGTGTCTTTTGTATTTCTATTTCAAATTGCTTTGTAAATATGCATATTTTTATCAACCAATAGATTTATCAGCAATTTAAAGCTATGCACACCTGTGTTTAGGATTTAATTTAAATAAATGTTAATATACTTGGTAAATTAAAAAAGTTTCTTGATTATAAAAGGCTAAATGTTCAATAGAAAATTAGAAAAAAATAATGTAAGACATAAATTAGGAAAAACAAGTAACAATTTTGAAAATGTTAAACAAAATTAGTTTGCAGAAAGAAAAGATTTTTTTAGTGGAAATTAAATTTTCCTTTTCTTTCTTTAAATTCTTTTCTTTTTTCCACCTTTATCTCTATATAAACAATGTAAAAATACAGATTTCAATAAATCTGTATGTTTTCATATTGTTTATATTGTGGTATATAGATAGCAATACAGGTAGATATGAATATATGTAAAGAGAGATGAGTAGAATGTAAATAATTGTCTGCATGTTGTATACATGTGTGTATGTGTGCATATGCACTGTATATTCTTGAATGTATAGATAGATGAAAACATTTGACTGCTGGGATTAAATAGATATCACATATTTATTTATAAATAAGCTTTGGGTAGATCATTTTACAGAAATGATCTACACTTATATATGTTTATTTACAGTGTGTGTATATATATATATATATATATATATATATATATATATATAAGCAACTGACAATTTGAAATTAATTGTTTGAACATATATATTTATATTTATATCAACCGGCCTGATTATTTACAATAAATTTTTATTACGAAAATGTGTGCCATTCGGCAGGATTCGAACCTGCGACCCCTATCTATATAGGGGAAGCTACCATTTGATCTGGTAACGTCTTAGACCTCTCAACCATGAATAGCCTCCAGTCTAAACGAGGTTTTTATCAAGCCTATATAACAAATGGTAGCTTCCCCTATTTATCGTAAATAATCAGGCCGGTAGATATAAATATATAATACTGTTTCATTAAAAACAGAATATCTACTTAAATACGAGTATCGATAAAAAATAATGTTCAAACAATTCATTTCAAATTGTCTGTTGCTTATAACCAAGTTTCGTTAAAATTCGTTGATTTCCGTAATATATATATATATATATATATATATATATATATATATAAGAATCTTAAATAAGGTCTCACTGATTTTTCAGTAGAAGTAAAGTTTTATTTAAAACCATTAGTAAGGAACATGTTGCTGAAAGTATTGCTATTCATTAGTCACTGCATTGTCCCATCTTTTTGGCAGCATTTGAATTCCACATTGGAAAAACATGTCTTTTGAAGCTAACCACTAGTTGATCTATTTTTTTTTGTATCTTCATAAGAATGAAAGTGCTATTCAGCCAGGCCATTGATCAGAACAAGTGATAATCAAACAGGGCAATGTCTGATGAACATGGTGGGTGGGGTACAACTTCCCATTTAAGCATTTTCAAGTAGGTTTTCATCCATTTTGCAGCATGTGGCTTAGTGTTGACATGTTGCAAAATCACTTTATTGTATCTCTGCTCATATAGTGACCATTTTTTTCTTCAATGCTCAACTCAAATGCATCAATTATAGTCAACAGCGATCTCTCATAATAGTTTAGGTCGGTTTGAGCAGCTTGTAATAAACTACACTCAGCTAATTGCACCAAATGCAGAGCAGAAACTTTGAACTATGGATATTTGGCTTTGCCACAGATATCAGTGTATGACCAGACTTACTCCATGATCTTCTATGCTTAGCGTTATCATAGTGTATCCACTTTTTATTGTTGGTCACTATACTATGCTAAAAAACCTTTCCATCTCTGCCATTGAAGCAGCTGTTCAGATGTGACATAACACCATTTGATATCTCTCGGCTTCACCTTGTACAGCATGCAATATGCTTGCTCTTGAATTATTTCTGATGCTTTCAAACATTTTAAAACTGTTGTATGGTCAACTCTTAATGATTCTGCAAAATGAACTTGTATCTGACATGAGTTTTCATGAAGCAATGTCTCCAGTGCTTCATCTTCCAACTTTTTTGGTGCGCCAGAGCATTCTTTATATTCAACATCAAAGTCATTATTTTTGAAGCATTTAAACCAATCTATGCATGTTGTTTTTAACAGAGCATGGTTGCCATAAGTCTCAACAATTCTGTATGCTTCAGTTGCAGATTTCTTTTTAATAAAGTAGTGCAGTAAAATTCCTCACAAATACACTTTCTTTGGCACAAAATCCAACATGTTTAATCATAATGTATTTTATATTATTAAAATGTTTCTTTTCACTAAATTAAAAATGGTTGCAACTTCAATTTTGTTTTTTGTTCCATCAAGTATCTCTAATAATATTCACCTCTATCTATCCATTTTCATGATGTAATTATGCTAGTAGGCATGTATGATTTTGTATATCTGTGTTTTTATGTACATAAATGTTGCATAACATTATTGGATGATTTCTGCCTTTTTACATATTTTGAATTCCAAGTGCTTCAGTAATAATGGGCACAACTGTCACTTTCGTAGCTCCCCTTACTAAAAATAATTAGAAATAAATTGGTTCTAGAGACTACTGACAGCTTTGAAAGAATGTACCGAGAAAGAATAAATCCTAAGCTCTTCCTCTCTTCAATCAATTTGAAGTTGTCATCTACTTCAGATAAAGGTGAAATTATCTTCAAATTCCACTCTTGACTCATTTGAAGTATTCTTGCTACATTTTCCCCTACTGAGTGATATGCACATAACTCTGTCTATGGTTTCTGCTATCATTTCTAAACTGAAAGAAATGTTCTCCTGAACCGGCTCCTTTATCACTTTATTAGTCTCTTACCTCTTTTTGGCAAAAGCATTAGAATCTATAATCAATCTCCTTTTAAATAAGCAATATGGCTTCCCTTTCTCCAGGTCTATTATCAATGTGTTAACTGCCATCACTGAATTTGTCTACCAAGCTTTAGATAAGAACAGCAAAATTCAGAAAGTGGCTCTAGATATCTCAAACTGCTCAACTGGGTTTGACTTTTTCCCCAAGCTCAAGTGCTATGGAGTCTCTGGATGAATACTTCATCTGATTCAGTCATTCCTAGCAAATCATGTAATGAATGTTGTATTAAATGGACATACTTCTTGTTCATTAATGCAGAGGTCCCATGGGGACACAACTATTTACTCCTATCTTAGTAGGAAGTCTAACAGATCAGAGTAGAACTGGAAACTGGTCGCAAAAAGGACCTCCAATCATTGGTTAATTGGAGCAATGAGTGGCTTGTAAATTTGAATACTTCTAAAATAAAATTGCATTCATTTAATCACTGTAGAGACCATTTTTGCCTGCCATCAGCAAAACTTCTGCTAAACTCCAGGAAAGTAATCCTTTGCAACATCTTGAACTCATGTTCATGACATTAAGTGAAATGATTTTATTGAATCAATTTGTAGGTCTACTGCTACAAAGTTTGGTTCAACATGTCATGTCAGGCAATTCTCCTCAGAATCCCTCTTGCACATTTCTAAATGTACTATTTGTCCATGCATTGAATAGGGCTGCCATGTCTGATCATGGGCTCCTATTACATATCTTGAAAAAATTCAAAGAAGGTTCTGTAATTTAATCATTCCTAACCTGACATTTTGATTTCAATCAAATTTCCACCCATCTGAAATGACTCCCCTGTCTTTGTTCCAAATATTTTTATAGCAGATGTTCTCCTTGGTGCCTTAACTGCATGAATTTGTATATGCTACTAGATTGGCAACTGCGTCTCACTGTTTGGCTATTGAACTAACTAGATGCAACCATCAATTACTTTTCTGAAACTTTTTACTGATGGAATTCTTTTCCTTGTTTCCCTGCCACCTACAGTCTTCAAATATTTAACTGCAACTTTAATCATCATCTTCTGTCTTCCTGAATCCTGTTCCTTTATTGTCCTTTTCCTCACTTCTTCCAACTAAAGTCTTCTCATTCTCTTTCACTTCTTGTCACCAACTGCATCTTAGTGGCATTGTCAACTTGCTTGGAGTAAAATTATTTTATAAAAAAGTGCTTCAGCAATGATGGGAACAAGTGTCTCCCTTATAGTTCTTCTCCTTTTAATTAAAATAATTAAAAATGATGGTACGAGTGCTTCCGTAATGATTGGCACAACTGTCATCTCCTCTTATTGAAAAAATTAATTAAAAAATGACTAGTAATAATAATATCCTGTGAAGGGCTTCTGATATTGTTGATGTGAAAATTCAGTAAGACAAAATCTGTTTTAAGAATCATCTAAAAACCCTAGTTTAAAACTGACATTGAATTTCATAGAATAATCCCACAAAAATAGAACAGTCAGAAGTCAATCAAGCCAAAAAATGATTTGGATAATTCATCTAATAAAATAAGCATAGGATAAATCCATTAAGAGCAAACTGACAATAGTTAATAATTAGAAACACTTTTCTTTTCTTTTTCAAACAATATCACTTATAAAAAATGCTATGACCCAATGGACTGGAACAATAATGGACTGAAAAATCATTTGGAATTGTTGTGAGATATGTAAATGTAAAATAATAAAAAGATTCAGCAAAAAGAATAAAAAAAAATTGATAGTGATAGCAATAAATATTTCTTTATTAGTAACAGCACCAATAATACAACAATACCAAAGGTAGTTGTACTACGAGTATCACAAGCAAAATTATTGTCGTTATTATTCATATTTATTGATTTTTTTTATATTAATAATAACTTGATGCTGAAGAACTTGGTATGATATCATAACACTTGTTTTAGTTTTCTTGCTGGTTTTATTTATACTTTTGTCTAGATCATTTTTTTTATTCTTAGAGTTTTCATTTTTTCCAAACTCTTTGCAAGGTACTTTGGATTGGTTTCAAGTATACCAAATGTCAACTTTATTTTCATTTGCATTTTTCCTCTTCCACAAAATATCTTGCAAAGTCTAGATATTTTCTATCTTTTCACTTTTTTTATCTTTACTCTGTTTTCTGCTACCATCCACTGTCTGAAAAATATTCTTCTTCATGTTCGCAATGGGTAAATCATGAATGTTTTAATTTTAAATTCCCAAATAAATTTGCCTTTTATTCTTTATTTCTCTCTAAGTTCTGAATATAATACCATTTAGTGAGCATCCTGGTAGATAAGGATAAGGTCCCTCCCCACACACAAACACATGATCATGGCTATATAGAAAGAGAATTGTCTTGGAAAATGACTTTCATATAATAACTTGTGATTTGAATGATCTTACAGTTCTCTTACCTAATTTTCTATTGTATACATTATGAATGTCATTGTTTTGAAATCTTTAACATATTTAGGTATTCTAATATTCAAGGTTGTGGGATCATTTCATAGAATTTTCCAAAGTCTGTCTATCCATTACATAGCTAGATTTCTCTTTCTTATTTAAACTTCTTAAGAAATTTTCTTTTTTTAATGGTTACTTGTTCTTTTGGTTTCTTTTTATTATTATGTATCACAGTGTAATAAAGATCAAAGATTTCTGGTTTAAATTTCTGTCTGTACAAAATAAGCAATCTGATCATTTATTGATATAGAGTGGAAGAAAATTCAATAATAGAATCACAAGAAGGAAGGAAGAAATTCAACAGAAAGGTGTGTTCCATTAATGTTGCTTGAAGTGCTGTACAGCAGACTAACAAGTCACACCTAGTGTGATGTATTACGTAGTCACACCTAATTAACTTGGTTTGCTCAGAATTACTCGGATTCTTCTTCTTTTTTTTTTTCACTGGGTCTTTATTTTTCTTTTAATTTCTATTTTCATTTTCAACAATCACTTTCTTACTCTTTTACTCTCAGAACCTATTTCTTCTGATTTTGCTCTTCTTGGGTATATGCCGCCAAGTTTGCACCTTGATTTTAGGGGATCTTTTTACCTGCATCTTATATCTTGAAAATTTTTGATTGAATTTGCAGATACCATTCATTTATTTTCTACTGTTGAATCACAAGATTCTATCCATGTTATTGAAACAAATATCTTCATCTTTGTTGTTTTAATCACTATATTTCAGTTGGCCATTTCTCTGTCATGCCACATTCTATCATTTTTAATGAGATTTGAATAGAAACATAAAACGTATTCACAAATTATAACTTAATTGTTTTTTCCAATGTTCTCATGTCAAGCAAATGTTTATCTGGTAAATTTTTATTTGGAAACTTAAAAAAAGATATTAAAGAAAATTCATGTTCTTATAAATAAAGAGACTTTGTTATTAAAAATTTCAACTTTTGGCAAATTCATCATATCTTTCCTAAATATATATTTACTTACGCTTCAATTCTTTCAAATCAAAAAATTGAGACAAAAAACTTGTAATTTTAAAACACACTGATTGGATAATTTTCACAAAGAACATTTTCATAATAAAAAATTGTTAGCAAATTACATTTTGTGGATAATTATATTTGTTAAGAAAACAAAAATATGCATAATAATAACATTTAATAACACACAAACAAATGCTCCCAGATAAGAACCCCTCCTAGCTTTCACATTAATTTAAATGATTTGTTTGTATTCAAATTCAATGCAATATGCTCATCATTATAATGATATACAAGAAAACTCGGCTCAAAAACGTTTTCCCAACAATAATTCTTATGATTTCTTCCTATCTATAAATATAGGTAGTTATTATAATTAAGTTTTCCTTTTAATTAGGCACTCATATTACAAGGAAAATTGCAATTAGAGAACTTAAATATAAAAAATATCCCATTTTCCTTTCCAGAAAATAAAAAGATGCAAAATAAAACAAAATAATACTGAAAGATTGAAAATATTTGTTATTGTTAAAAATATCTTTAATAGCCAAATGTCTACTAATATTAAAATTTCATGTGCAATAGGCAAGCAAAGTATTACAATCAAAAATGCACTTTTACACTTTGTTCATAAAAATTCTCTTTAACTCATTGATGGAATTTAGCAAATAATTTCATTTTTTTTCCCACTCCAGAATAGAGAATAAACCATTTTTACAAAACATCCATTTATCTTCATTTTAATGGTGACTTATCAAAACATAATTAAACTTAGGTTTTCTTCTCAAATGATACAAGATGACATGGGTTAACAAAGTAGTCTTGCAAAGTATTACTACTACAGTAAATTCAGTCCTCACTATGAGACTTATGGTTATAACTTTGTGTGAGACTAAGACTAACTTAGTAAATAGAAATACAAATATCAAGGATATCTGTACTTGTTTTAATACAAGTTGTTAGTCTTTCTTATTATAATAAAAATGCTATTCTGCAGTTTGCTCAGAAATATTTTTACTCTTTATTATTTCATTAAAACGTTTGGAAAATAATTTCATTTTATCCACTTAATAGAAAAAATGTATACAAAAAAATGATACAAGTCTTTGACAGCAATCCACGCTAGGAAAGCATAGTTTTTAGTTTTGTATCAGATTAAACTCATCTTATTAAATATCAAAGGTGCCTTTTTCAATAGTTAATAAGGCAGCCTCAAGGTAGTTCAGTTTTCACTAGGAGATTTATGCTACTGGTTTTGTGCATAGAAAGCTAACAGAACTTCATGATGTGATGAATAGATGCCTGTAATAGCTATTGTTTATTTTTCATAGTCTCACTTTCCCCAGTGATGAAAAATTGGAAGAGTTTTATAAGTAATCCTATGCAAGTGACATAAATTTTATTAAAATTCAATGATGCAATCCCAAGGAATATCCAAGTATTTTTAAAAATATATTGTGACACAATCATCAAAAATAAAAATTAAAGATGAGTTTCCCCAAAATGAAATGTTCGGACAATTCTTTAAAAGTCAATTCTAATCATTAACTGAAACTTGCCACTATTTTTTAATTATGAAGGATCTTTTGAGAAATTTCCAAACCTTGGAAATGAATCTTGTTGATCATAAAAGGAATGAATTCATGTTGATCATAAAAGGATGCACTATTTGATTTGTAGATTCAGTATTTTACAACTTATTGATTATGAAGCCTGCTACACATTGGTCAGGATAAGACGTAAGGATCTATTATCAAGCAGATGCCATCTATTTTTTTGTGTATGTGTGTTCATGTATATATATATATATATATATATATATGTGTGTGTGTGTTTGTGTGTGTACAAATATATATAAAAGGCACTATAATGTGTATATGCACACACACACATATATATAATTATATATATATATACATATTAATGAATATACATATTGTCCTACGTTGAGGCCATGACTTGGAGTTTCATGTATTATGCAATCATGAGGTGCATTTCAAAAAAGTTTAAAAATGCACCTGATGATTGCATAATGCATGAAACTAGTTTTGGTGGACTGATTTAAAATCTAACAATACCAAACAGCTTTAATATAGATAAACAAACACTCTCTTTGGATATTGGAGGTGATAAGGTAATCTAATTTAATTTGATTCATGGTCACCACTTATCCTTGGAGATCCCAAGCCATTTTTCCTCACAAACAGTTTTGTCTTTCTATCATTGTAACCTGAGGAAGTCAAAGAAACCGACATTAAAGGCAAGATCCAAGATCCATCTTTAATAAATTTTCCACTTTGTCTCATCATCTTCACATTCATCAGTATGTATGTATGTATGTGTGTATATACATATATATATATATATATATATATAGTGATTGATTGAATATTTGTAATTTTGGAAATAAGTGTTGTAAAAGGGTTTCTTGTACTATTATGATAAATGATTATTTTTCTATGCATCAATCATCATTATACAAAAAAAAAGATCCTGCATTAAATACAATATCTTTCAATATAATGGTGACATTTGTTGTTTCCTTTAAGGAAACATTTGGCATTCATTAAATGAGCAGTTAGTGCTGCTGTCAGTTGAAATTTATGAAAATCTTTATCTTCAAACAATTTTTCAGGAAAATAGGTTTCTCAAGTTGAGTAGCTTTTATCACTCTTTCCATTACTGATGGGGGTTTCCTAACTTGTTGTTTGTGCTGTGTTTCTTCAAAACGTAGACGATCATGGCCCTCTACATCTTCCTCTTCCTTGTACCTGTTAATACCCTTTGTTTTGGTATTTTTCCTAAACACTGCTCTGCCAACAAAAAGCCCTTCAAGTATGTCACATGCTGTTTTCCCATCTCTTTCCTTCTATCCACCTTGTGAGTATCAGATTCTCCAAGACCTCCTTCCTCATCATGTATCCCCAAAACTTCAGCTGTTTGTTCCTAATGTTAAGTATAAGTTTCTATTTCATTTCCATTCTCTCTAAAACCTTGTAGTTGCTCGCATATTGGGTTTCTAGTATTTTCAGCATTCTTCTGTAGAACCATATTTATTTTGCTTCGAGTCTTTCCTTCATCTGTGAAGACATTGTCCAGTATTCACTGTCATATAGAAGGACAAAAAATTTCCTGTCTCTCAGTATTCTACTCAGTTTTTGAAATACATCCTTGAAAATAATATTTTCATTTTCAGAGACTGAAGAGCTATATGAAACCAAACAAACTAATTTTTTATTTTATATTTTTTTTATAAACTATTTAATCATGATAACTCTTGTATACAGTATATATTTACTGGTATGTATTTTCTAGTATGAATGAGTCATGATATTGGAAAGTGGCTGTACATTTTTTTTTTTTTATTTAGATGTGTATATTTAAGTGTTATGCTATAGGGTAGTGAAACCTGGCCACTTAAGGAAGGTGATATTACTCAAACTCAAATGCAAATGGCATAGTGGATGTGCAATGTCAGTCTTAGGGATAGAAAATCATCAGAGGAGTTAAGAAATAGGCTGGGTATTGCCAATAAAACAAATGTCAAACTAGACTTTGATGGTTTGGGCACATTAAAAAAATGGACATAAAAACCTGGTAAGCAGTTGTAGATTTATTGAGGTTGACAATTAAAGAGGAATTGGTAGACCATGTCAAATATAGACCCAGCATCTCAAAGACAATTTAAGGAAGTTGAGATTACAGCAGGGCCTTGCACAAAATTGAGCAGCCTGGAAAAGAACCATAAAAAAAAATGCTGTCGAACCCATGCTAGCATAGAAATGGACATTAAATGATGATGATGATGATGATGATGATGGTGATGATGGTGATATCCTAATTATAATTTCACTTTTATAACTAGAAGTAAATAATGTGTGTGCATGTTTGTGTTTTCTTCATGTAAATCCTGTATCAAACATGTTGATATAGAAATCAATATTAAATTCTAGTAGTTTATGTAATTGTGGTTATAACTTAATCTAGTATTTTTCACTAGTGTTGTTACTCACATGCATCCATATATACAGGGTGTGAAGGATAAACTGACAAAAATATTTTCATGAAAATATATTTTGTTACAATTTTCACAAGTTGGTCTCTAATCCTATTTTTAAAAATTCTTGATTTGATAAAAACTCAAAAGTTTGGATAATGGTCATTATATTTGGATAGGGATTATCATTCCTTGATATTTTCACTGCACTCAAAATTTAATTCTATTGTAAAAGAGGAAAATAAAACTTTTCTGCAATATGACATGAACCAAGTATTACCTAATTCCTTTAAACTTTGACATTATTAAAAGTTTATCACATGATCTAAAATGAATATACAGGAAATGATTTACATAAGTAAGATAAAAACTTTTTGATGAATAAGAGTGGGTCAAAGTTGATTAAACAATGCTTGAATAAATTCTCCCTGATAAAAAAAAAGAAATTAAGATATTAAAACACATAATAATTATAAAAGTGCAATATCACTTTGTGAAAGTAAATAACTTCCGTGTATGATTTTTTTCCTCTTTATCTTATGCATAAAATTCATATTTTGTTTTTATTTTTTAAGTTACAGTTATTTTATATACAAAATTAAAATCCTTGTATATATCATGGGCTGTCTCATTAACATAATTTAAATTGTATAATGGTTAGTTTCACACTAATACCTACTCTCTCTCTCTCTCTCTCTATATATATATATATATATATATATACAAACACACATACATATCTAGACATGAATGATAAGTAAGTGATTTTTCTTTTGTTATATTTTTAACCCCTGTTTCTTATTCAAATCTAATTGTTCATAACTGCAAATTACAACACTCACACTTACTGCTTGATTGGACAGAGTCATGAGATTTGAGTGTGCAACACTTTCCTGCAGATTTTTTCTAATTATCCTGATTTTTCTGACATTTATTTCATTTTACATTTGCCTGCAGAAATGAAGTCAGCTAGACGTGCTACTGCTTAAGTTAAATCCTTTCTATATATTCAAGCAACGACATTATCTGCAGTAAGTTGAGATTAACAGCCTTCTTAAAACAATATTGTGGCACTTAAGGTTATTAGTCAAAGCTAAATTGATATATATGTCACTTACGTATATATATATATATATATAGATAGATAGATAGATAGATAGATAGATAGATATGTATATGGATGAATAAGGAACAAAGAAAATATTTGCAATGTTCAAAACATTAATTTAAAACAGTGCTCAATATAGAAATAGAGCAATGAATATTTATTATAAGTTATACTTTAGAACATGTACAAACTACATTCTACTACAAAAGTGTACATTTTCTAGTAGATTGTAGTTTGGACATGTTCTATAGTAATGTATTTGTATTTGTGTCTCTCTCTCGGCATGAAACTTAGAATTGTGCAAGCAGAAAGGAAATAACTTATTTTTATTAGTAGTATAAGTTTTAGCTCTGCTATACATTGAGCACTGTTTTATTACCATCAGCCCTTAGTTTCTGATTATATATATACTGACATGATGAATAAAATAAGAACATGTAGGAAAAAGTGTCTTTAATTTAACAAATATTTTGAGAGATTTTTTAAAGAATGATTTAAAATTTTTTTTTAATTTTAAAAATATTTCTTTCTTAAAGATTTCTTTAAAAATTTCTTAAAAAGTTTTTAAAATAATTCGTCTTCAAAAAAATCTCTGAAGAAGCTTGTTTAAGTGAAACATGTTAGATTAAAAACACCTTTTTCCTACGTGTTTTTTACTTATTCTATTCATATATATATATATATATATATATATATATATATATATATATATATGAATTAGAAATACTCAACAAAAATGATAAAATAAGTAAAAGCAAATGCCAACCCCAAAATTTAAAAAACATACTAACCTCATCAAAATTCAACCCATACCCATACACAACACAGATGGGTAACAAAATGAAACAAAAAAGATGTGGGGTATGCGATATAATAGTAGAAGGACACTTCATCAAGTTTGAAATCACATCTACATTTAAAAAAAAAACAAATCTGAGCTGCAACTCTAAAAATGTAATTTATGCTCTAAAACATAATGAATGCACAAAAATATATGTAAGGATGACACAAAGCCTGAATAAAAGAGTAGCCCTGCACAGAAGTAATATTAAACTAGCCAATAACAAGAAATCCTACATTTCCCATCATTTACACGAATGTAGTCAAGGTAAATTTAGTGTAATGACTATCTTCCAAAATCCAGATTATGACATGAAGATGCAGGAAGAAATATTTATAAAAAAAAACTTTCTCTTAACAAAACAACATGGAAAACCTAAGACATATACACAGAAACATTAAATTCAAACATGCTAAAAAAAGTTTGGCGAACAATTGCAAGAATAATATTCCAAAAACAACAAAAAGAACTAAATGATCTGTAGAGTAGAACTGAATCACAATTGCTAAAAAACAATCTTGAAGTATAAAGATGAAATCAAATTTCGCAAGTCAGTGTATAAAAAATTTTGTAGCCAATAAAAGGTGACTGACTCCTGGAAGAGATTTAACGTGTGAGTGTGGAAAAAAATAAACAACAAAGAAACATACATGCATATGAACTTTCTGACCTGTGCACCGACCACTTATCTATATATGCACATGATATTTTAGGCATCAGAAAAACAAGTGAATTTCAATATGTAAAGTCACAAGTTTATTCACCTGAAGAGAGCCAAGTTTAGACTCAAAACACATACACATGTAGTGACACAAATACTATTATGGACACCTAATATATCATACAAAATGCAAGTAATATTAATGATAATAACAACAATAAATCTACACTTTAAACAAAATGTTGATGATTTCTCACACTTTTTCTTATATAATCAAGCTGAAAAAGACACCAATTTAATTATTTAAATGACAGGATTTATTAAATAAACTGTCTACAATCTAAAAACGTACACATAGGGACACATGAATTCTAAAAACAGCTCTATGAACAAAAAGAAACTTACTTTTGGACAAACATTCCAACTCTCTTGTATTACATTGAAATGATGTAAGACACAATTTTGGTTTTCCTAATGCCAGTTTAATTGAAAAAACAAAACCTTTGAAGAAGAAAATATTTTGAAAACATAAACACCATTACTACTAACTATAAGTACTTGTTTAAAATATTACATCACTTCTGTATCTTTCTACAAATCTATACTCCATGAATCCAATTTGTGTCTACTAATAGATAATAATAAATTGAATAATTTAATGATACTTCAATATATTATTCCATATAATTCATAACATTATAATATTGTTTTCTCTATATACACTATAATCTATATTACATATTATATTAATATATTTTATTTAATAATAATCTATTTAATAATTGTTTTCTCCCTATTATTTCCTTATTATATATTTTAATAATGTCCTAGATATTGCTAAAATTACTTAAATCATTGTTGATTCCAAATGTACACATATATGTATATGTGTGTATATGTTGCTTATGTATGTTTTTGTAATATTCTACATTTTTTCAACAGTTTTCTCTATTTTTCTATGAATTCATAATTATAATCCTTACCTATAATATTTCAATAATAAGTTTGCAGTCAATAAAATTTTATTATACCCAATACTTTAATATATGTGCATAATTTAGTATTACCTAATGTTATTTATATTACTTAATTGTAATATTGTAATAATATAATATAGCACTTTCATATAATTACAATTGTAATATTATAATATCATACTTTAATGTATATGTTTTAATATTTCTAAATATTACTCATATTACTTAATTATGATATTGTAATGTATTTATTAATACATAGATATTTAGTAGTTTAATACATATTATTTTATTGAAAGACTCCAACTGTTAACAGCTTACTTTCAAAATTTATTTAATTTATTTATAAAATGTTTGCTTGATACTTGTATACATTATTTTGCTAGAATTTTAAACAGAAATGTATTTTGTTTTATCATTTATATACATACATACATTACTGACTTATAAACACACACATTCATGCATTTACCCATGATTCTCTTACACACATTTTATTTTAAAAAAGAACATTTTCCCTCACTTGATATTTGTATACTTTATTTTGCTATAATTTCGAATGGAAAAGTATTTTCCTTTGTTATTCAGAAACATACTAACATTACCAACATATGAACATACACATTCATACATTAAACCACCCATGATTTTTTCTCATGCGCAAAATTTAAAATTTGTCTATAATTTAAATGTGCATGACACATGAATTATTTTTACATGCATACATTCAAACAGATATTTATACACACTTACATTTAACATAAACATCTATTGCTTTTATTGCACATGCTACACACACATATAAGCAAGCATAGGTTTCTTACATTTAAAAATGATCATCTATTGCTTTATTACACATGACAGGTATCTGACCAATAAGATCAAATCTCAATCAATATACTCTCTCTTTGATTCTTAAAAAAATTTTTAAAGTCATTGTCTCTGAACAAACTTACTAAAGTGTAACATGTTAGATTAAAGACACTTTTCCTATCTTTTCTTTATTTATTCTATTTAGTGCGTCATCTTTTAATTCATACATTCAACTCAAATATTATGTATGTATGTATGTATGTATGTATATATATATATATATATATATATATATATATATATATACGTTTGTATATATTGTGTATTTTAATGGGGTAAAATATAATTCATAAATTTGGTCTGCTATACACACATATATATATATATATAAGATATGGGATCAAATACAGATCAGAAACCAACAGGATAATAAGAAAAAGAACAAAAAAGGAACATTTATCAATCTAACATGTTTCACTTTTATTAAAGAATCATCAAAGAATGAGATATGGACAAAAATTAAAAAAGAAATTCTGGTATTTTTATTTTTGTTCTGTCTGATTTTCATTAGTTAATCAGGCAGCATCATGTGCATGTGATTTTCTAAGACAAGGTATCGGTATATATATATATATATATATATATAAGCACATAGTTGAAGTTAGAGGTTTTCACATACTGTAAATAAGTATATTTAAAGTTTGCTTTTTTAAATAATTCACATTTCATCCAAGTGAAGATACCCTGTCTTAGGTCAGTTAAGTTCACAACTTTATTTTAAGAATGTGAAATGTCAGAATAACAGCAGAGATAATGATTTGATTCAACTTTTATTTCGACTTTTATATCTTTTGTCATATTTCCAGTTATAATTATAAATTATTATAAAGGTAATGTTACATTGAAACATTTGATTAAATCTCCATTTTTTATTCTTCTCGGGTTTCTTTTTTTCTCTACTATCTTCTCAGGGTGTGCACAAACTAAGCCAAGACTAGTTCTAGTAACTAAAATTTAAAATTTGGAAATGGAATGAATTACACTGACTCAGTGTTGAAGAGTAGAATCAAATGACTGGAATCAAATAAGGAAAGGTACTTAAACTCTATTTGGCACCAGCAAGAATCCATTGGGATTAGTAGGTGGAAAATAAGATTGGCATTGTTTTGAAAGGAATTACCAAGCAGTGTTAAAAATAGCAGGGAAATAGAAGGAAAAAATATAAAGGCACATTGCATTTTATTCTAGAGGAAGAAATTAAAATACAGTCAGTGTCCAACAAAACCAAGTCTTTTTCAAGAATAGAAAAAAACATTGCTTTTTAATTAAGACAAGAAATATATTGGACATTTCAAGTTGTGGAGGAAAGGTAAGAAAACATTATTAGAAAAGATATGAAAAAAATAGTCAGCTATAAAGAATTAAAAAAGTAAATTAAAAAAGAGAAAATAAATAAGAGGAAAAAGTTAAAATATAGAAAATAAATAAGAGGAAAAAGTTAAAATATAGAAAATAAATAAGAGGAAAAAGTTAAAATATAGAAAATAAATAAGAGGAAAAAGTTAAAATATAGAAAATAAAAACACAAAAAGCAGCTTGAATTTTGTATGAAATACAGAATCACAAAAGATGCCAAAGTATAAAGGTAAAAAATTGTCAAAAACATTTCAAACAAAGACAGAGATAAACAACAAAAATAACTGAAACCAAAAATATAGAAAAGTTTAAAGCCATGAAAAAGTTATAAAATGTCACAAAATCAATCCATGAAAGAAAATTTTACACACACACACACACACACACACACACATATATACCAAAAGTCACGGATATAAAAAACTGCAGGAAGGAGTGTTCCAACAACATGGCTGACCTGGGCAGATTGAAACTTTGCACTTTTCACAGAGAATTATGGTTATGATGTTTTCCTTTTATTTTTATCTTCTGTTTTTACACATTTTTCTTTGCTTTACATTATGACTTGTTTTTTGTGGACAGTGATTTAGGAAGGAATTCCATGTGTGATTGCAGGACTGCTGGTTGGGAGTGGGACCAATAAGGGTCAGACAAATACCTTCATTATGATTGCAAGAGAAAGGCTCACCACTGGAGTAAGGAAGAATTTCCCATTTTTACAGCATTGGCATTTGCCAGCAAAATCTATACAATGGAAAGCCCTTAGGCCTTCACATAGATGCTTCAGATCTGGTTCAGTGTACACATGGCCAATATTGACCAATAAAGATTCAGTTTTAACTGAGTACAGATTCATGTTATATTTTCTGCTTTTTTTTACACAGATCTTTGGTAGACATGTTTTCAATTGAGTTTGAATATGACAGTTTCCTGTTTCATCTTGATATATACGGTCGCATGTTAAATAAGGGTCTTTGTTTGACAAGTAGAGACTATAGATAAAAGGAAATGTAAGTAAATTAATAAAGGGACTGGCGTAAAAAATATAGATTAAAATATATTCAGCAATGTCTGCTTTCTTTGGAAAGAGCAATATCTTTTGCAGGCACTTGCTACCACTTTAAGTTTTGAATAAATATAATTGTGTAAATATACATAAATGTAAAAATGTGATCATTTGCATAATGATGAGACACACTCTGTATAAGTTGTCATGTGGGAGACAGAAATTGTCAGCTGTGATTGTGCAGCAACTTGTAAATTCTACTATTGGTTTGTGTATTTGCCCTGACAATGTTCTTCTATTGAGTTTATTATTGAATTTTTTGTATATGTGAACAATAGATTTCATTTTTGATTAAGAGTATGTAGAAATTGTCCAAACAAGTGTTTATTATAAACAATTTTAGCTAATCTATTACCCATTTTCAGTAATTTTGATTGTATCACCATGGAGGATATGAAAGGTATACATATTTTTTTTCAGATATTGACATTAAATAATGTGCATTTTTATAGTATAGTTGATTTCATTTGCCTATATATATATATATATATATATATGTGAGATATTCAGTAAGAGATAAGATAAATGTACATGTCAATAAATGAGGCATGAAAATCTATCACTATGGGAGGATTTCAAAACTTTTCAAAATTTAATCCATTTTTTTTTTTCTTTAAATCATTTCACACCCAGCAAGGCAGAACCACCACTTGTGTGCAGGAAGTTACAGTGAGAGAAAAATCTGGGTCCAGGAGGTATTAAAGAATGGATAAAAATGAATTGGAATCAAGAAAAGAGAAGATAGCAATTGACGTTGCATTTAATTTTTTTTAGATTGTAGCAATCAGTGAAGCAAGTGAACGGAAGGGAGTTTCACAGGCAGAAAGTGCAAGAAAAACAATTTCAGTAGAAGTGGCCGTTGCATTTAACTATTTTAACAGTAAAAGAGTGAGACCTAGATGCCAATCTACTAGCACACTTAAATACATGTGGTTGGGGCACCAAGGAAAAAATCATTAGAGCAGTTGGCATGAAAATATGTGTAGAAAATACAGGGGAAATTTGGTGAGAAAGTGACTGAAGTTGAGGTGCCAAGTGAAGACTGATTACAGTGCAGATTTCTCTTTGGATTTTTTCAAGAACTTCAAAATGAATAGCAGTAGCAGCCACCAGATATTGCAACAGTATTCAATGCATGGGCAAATAGTAGATTTATAAATGTGCAAGATGGATTCTGATAAGAAAAACTTTCTGGCCTGACATAGAGACCCAACCTTCCTAGCATTAGATTCAGCTACAGATTTGATATTTTCATTCCACTTTAACTAGAAGTCAAGTTTGAAATAAAAGATCCTATTTTACTTTCCATTTTTTCTTTTTCTTTGTTTAATCCTCCAACACTGGTATAATTATATTCTTTGTCTCTGCCTTCTGTCCTAGAGATTTAATTTCAGATGTCATTCTCTTCACCCTTTTCTATAATTGTTTGCATCAGTTCATTTATCCATGGTAATCAAAACATTTTGTTTACACAACAAAATTGCATAAGATTCAGCTTATATATACTGTCTGAAATATAATTTGAAATACTATTTTTTCCTGGTATTGAAAACTACTGTTTCTTAAAATAAATACACAAAATAAATTTTGTCTCTTCCAGATTTGCCAAGAGACATTTTGGAAGCAGATATTTTTTCACTGCTAAGGAATGCATTGAATGCAAAGAAAACCTAATATTTACTTTACTTTAATTAGAATCACCAACCATGCACTTAATATGGAACATTGTCTTTTGGGTAAAAAAATGATAATAAATGAAATAAAAATCAAGCAGAATCTAAGCAGATATATCAGCTTCAATGTCATCTTCAATGTAACATCCTAATCCTAACTTGTCAAATATTTTGATAAAGCAGGAGACCATTCTTCTCTGGTAATTTACCTACTATATATCTACATTTTAAATAAAATCTACATTACATATAGACAATAAGAATGTAGTTTTAAGATTCAATACATTTATGATGTAATGTGCTTGTTATCAGAGATAGAGTTTATGTAAATATAAAAGTGGACATTGAAATCAACACACAATGGTCACAGTCTGTTTCATGCATAAATAAAATCTTAAGGCCATGTGTGTTGTGTTTTGACTCAACTATATATGCTGGTCACTGGTGCATCATGGGTACGTCTGTTGTATTATTCTAATTGTTATTGGGTGAGCAGTAATGTTTATGTTGCAAATTATTCTAGGGGCTATTGACCTCAATGTCCACTTTTATATATATATATATATATATATGAAACATCAGATATGAAAATATTGAAGCCATACTAATGAAAATCTAACTCAGGTGGGCAGGGCATCTTTCTTGCGTATGAGCAAGATCGAACTCCCAAAACAACTCCTCTATAGCCATCTTCTAATGAGTAGGTCAGTTAAAAGGTCACTCTTGTGTTACAAAGACAAGCTCAAAGGCAATCTTTTCATTGTAGGAAAACAAAGCATCAGAGAAAAGGAACTGATGCCTGTTCTGCTTCTCATCTATACCAAGGTTACAGTGAGGCTGACTTGAACATTTGGGTGAACTGCATGCAAAAATAAAAAGAAAGTTAGCAGCATGCTTCTCCTCTCAATGATAGCCCTTTACCTGCCACTGTGGCTTTTTCGCATACGGTAGAGCAGGTCTTGCTGTTCACTTGCAGAATTTTGTGGCAGTTGATCCTCAACCATTCATACAAAATGATTCAACCACATGTTCCATCTGTTAAAAGTTGGCAAATACCTGCAGAAGTTGGGAAATATATATACCCATGAAAGATGAGCACCTCTTTATTTTATTGAGCCCTCATTTGTCATATATAACAAGAGAATCTACCGTATATAAGACATAATTACAAACAAAGAACTGTAACAAAAAAAACTAAAATGGATATCATAGATAACATGAAAGGAAAATAATGACATGATGAAGGAGCTGATATTCTGCACTACTTCAAATAAAGTGTCAAGAAAGAAAGCCCCATCAGTACTGGAAAGAGCAATAACAACTACAGAACTAGAGAAATCTATTTTCCTGAAAAAGTGTTGTCAGAAAACAATTTTATAAATTTTCACCAAAAGTATTACTTGCTTTTAGGGCATTTTCTAATTCAAACTATAACGCTATTGTTATTTTTCTTAATGTTACATATTTCTGAATTTACAGGATAAAGTTCTTCAAGGAATAAAAGATAGTTGCATTAAGGATCTTTCTGTCTTTTTTGTTTTATTGTATAAAACAATGTGACTTTATGAATTTATTGTCATGCTGGCTGATCTTGACTTTTTCATAAGATATTCAATCTTTAATTACTGACATTTCACGATATATATATATATATATATATATATATATGTCAAATTAAATAAATTGCAAACATTGTGTTTGCTTATTTTTAATAAAATCCATTCATACTCATGGATAACCTTTCATATATTATAATTGAAAGATGTCAGAAATGAGTTGTAACATTGAAAGATGTTATTATCATTCATTTCTCAATGTTCCCAAGTACTTTCAATCTTCTTCTGAGATCATCTCTAAAAGTGTGAATTGTGGTAACAAATATTAAACACAAAACTGTGTTGCTAAAAATTACTGTAAATTTTTTCTTACTTCAAATATAACGGTTGACAAATTGCTTAGCATTCATTAGAATTTGAAAATTATCCAAAATGGAATTTTTTTTATATGTTGTAATGCCATGGTCATGCACATAATAAAGCATAAAAAACTGTTCTTTTTACAAACATTTTAGAAAATTATGATATGATGACCATTATCAGCCTTTTGCCAGCCACTGTGACTTTGTTGCATACAGTATAGCGGGCCTTCAGTTGCTGAATTTTGTGGCAATTGATCCTCAACCACTCATACACAATGATTCAAGGTTAGCATTTGTTTATAATTATTTTGGTTATTTTAATTATTATAAATATAT